>CM021100.1:445217143-445713069 GCA_007115665.2 Sequoiadendron giganteum
GAGAGAGAGAGAGAGAGAGAGAGAGAGAGAGAGAGAGAGAGAGAGAGAGAGAGAGATTAAAAAAATTCTAGAGTACCTGTTATGCCTTGCATAACCACCCTATCTTTTGCCTTGGTCAAAATGGGTCCCCCTTGTTGGTTTTATCCTTTGTTGTTTTTCAAATAAAGTTTGGAGTCATTTCGCTTCCAACACTTTGTTTATTTTTGATTTAGTATGTCGGAAGCGGAACCAGAAATGAATCGAGTTCTGAAAGTTCTTTTAAGACTAGTTTTGGTTCCCATCCTGACGGTCTTTGTTTTTTGACCAGTTGTTTTTCTTCGGCAGAAGCGGAGCCGGAGTGGGGTTAAGTTGGTCTTTATTAAAAGTTGCAAAAACATCATTGATCTTGCCTCCACCTCCGCTATTTTATTTATGCTTTAGTCTCGGTCTTTGTGTTTAGTTTTGTTATGTCGGTCTTTTTGTTTTACTTTTTTTTGTTTGGTTTTGTTTAGTGTTTAGTTGGTGGACCCGAAATTGGAATAGGAATGAGGTTTTGGAAATTTATTAAACTTTTGAATTAGTTTATGTTTTGATCCCACCCCCGCCACTTTTGGATCATTGACTTTTTGACTAAAGTGGCACTACAGAGAAGTGTTCGTTCTCTCATAGTTTCGACTCCTCCTTAACTACGCTTTAATGCATTAATGGTAGCTGCTCGTGTAGGTAAAAATCAACATTTTTACTTCATTAAGGGTTAAACGAATCATTATTACCATTATTAAGAAATCTAAGAGCACGAAACAACAACAATGGAGTTCGTTTGAGAAAATTGATCGAAAGAGAGGAAGGTTATTGCATGAGAATCAGTTCAGAAGGTTAGCTCGGGTTCTTCTGCGTTTGAGGTAGGATTTCTTTTGTTGTTCTTTGTTTATTTATGTCGTGTTTGTTGCGTTTTGTTGTATATTTGCTCGTGCTTTCAATTATTTGGTTTCAAGTGCATCTGTGCTTCTTGGCATGATTGTACAAGTAGGTTCTTGTTTTATCTTGTTTGTTTTACTTTATGCCTTTGATTTCTTGTACTGTCGTTTTGATTCTTTCTATTTTAGAGCACGGTCGCTTTCACGTCTTAATCGTGATTGTGTCGTGCTATTTCTGATTTGCAGTAGATTAGATTAAATTAGGGTTGTAATGGTGTTTGTTACGGTTAGGGATCTACAGTGAGGTAGATTAGTTTTATCATTTACTTAGGGTTTTGTTGTGTATTTTGTTATGATAAATTGCGAGGTTCTAAGATCCGTGCCCTAGTTTTTATCAGGTTTGTTAGATTAGGGTTTTGTGTCTTTTAGTGATCACAGTTAAATGATTTAAATATGATGCCCTAAGTACAGTCGCTCCCCATGGTCATATGGTTGTAGTGTTTTAAAGCCCTTTTGTCATTTAAAGTGACCTTGGTTTTAATCATGAAGTTATATGTTAAATCAACAAAATCATTTGATGACATCATGATTAACCTAGGTGGAGGCGGGATTAGAATCGATTATGAACTTAAGAATTTTTTTTTACAAAAGTTATCGATTTCGTTTTCATCCCGTCGTACAACAAAAGTCTTCTTTGGGGAAGTAATGATAACCTAGACGAAAGCGGAGGCAGAATGGAAATGGAATATAAAAATCTGAAAATCTGAAGAAAAGAAACCAAATCCCTTTTTCATTTCGATCCTGGTTCCGATCACCTTCTCGATTCTAACTCCGAGCTCGTTTATTATTAGTGAAGTATCTATATTGGTTTTGGCTCTGAGTCCGGTAGTATTGTAAAAGAGACTGTGTTAGGTTGAGTTTTTGCCTGGTTTCGACTCCGATGCATATATGAAAGGTATGTTTTTAAAGCAAGTTTTATGATAATGGCTAAAGATCTAATTAGAGGTTTTCTTTGCAGGAAAGTTGAAAGATGTCAAGAACATCAGGGGAAGCTGCTCAAAGGAATCAGCCTGCAAGAACATCAAAGGCAACACCAAAACCAAAGAAGTTAAAGCCAGAACAACTACCTTATACCTTGAGGTATAATCACAAAGGTCTGGTTGTGAAGGTGAGCAAGGTGGAATCAGACTGGTCAGATATCACGGATACCAATTTGGGCCAGTACAACTTTGAAGAGTTACATGGAGAAACCTTTGCAGAACGAGAAAATCTGACAGGAAGGACGCAAAGGATTGTTGATTCTAGCTTGGCACATATTACTGTGTTCCCTTTATCATTTCAGTGCCCAGAGTTGATCTTAACAACAACCAGTGCCTACAATCCAGCTACAAGACTATGCATGGATTCATAGAATAATGTGATCATTGATCTTACTCCTCAAATGTTTCAAAATATATTTAATATTCCAGATCCCAAGAGCTTGGTGCAGCTAACTGAAGCAGAGGCCTTGGAGAAGTATAACAAGCATAAGGACTCGAATAAATCTCATTTAAACAAAAAATGGTTGAAGACGAAAAAGAAATCCCTGAGCAAACTTGCAGACCAGCCAAAGAGGGCAGATTTCAAGAAGGAAGTATCAGAACTAATATTAATGTTGTCTAGAGTGTTTGGGAAGAGAGATACACTTCGGTTCAAGGAATGGATGTTTCCTTTCATCCAAATAATCTTACATGGTGACCATCAGTTTGATTGGCCAATGATTGTGTCAAATGTTATCCGTGATCAGCTGACTAACATCAGAAACACTAAGTGTTTCTTTATGACTTCCTATATTGCTTATGCAGCAGCAAGATTGGGGATTTTCCCAGGTTTGAACAGAGTAGGTATAATGGGAGCCTTGGATGGGCAGAAGAAGGTATGGGATCACTATGATTAGTTGTCTCTTCAAGTTGCTGAGACTCATTTCAGAAGAGTCGATGATGCATTTTTATATGTGATTATCAACCAATTGAATGGAGATGCTGGATACCGGTTGAGTTAAGAAGTTATGGCATTCATTGCTGAATGGGGATGTTGGTACATCCAATACCCTAAATTTACATACTTCAGGCTGGCTGGTTTTGAATGCCATCCACATTTGCTTCCAAGGTGTTGCAGTAATAGGATAGAGCTTATGGAGTTGGTATATCAAGCTATTGGAGTTAATGCTCGGTTCGGGATTAAGCATAAAACTGGATGTCATAAATTTCCCATGAAGTTGGGGGAATATAGTTTTCAACACTTGGTAGGAGCAAAGGTGGTCTGTAGTGAATTAATATAGTTGAAATTGGGATTGTACATTGCTTGTAAGTATTTTGATCCGAAGAAAAAGATGTATGCCTTATTGCCTTTAGTATTCACTAGACATTTGAACTTGTTAGAAGACTTTTGGAGTGACCAACAGGATGAGTATGATTTGAGGAAGAAGAACTATGAAAGATTACTGGTTGAACTTATGGCAGAATTAGGTGTTAAAGAAAACATTCCTGACACATTGGTGGATGATGGAATTGTATTGGATCCATCCTATGAAGCTTTGAATGCTGGCACCAAGAGTCTAGATCCAATTGACTGGGATGTTGAAGAAACAATTGACATCAAGAAGATTGGAAGGACAATATTAGATAGGAGTGTGCGATGGTTAATGTTGAGAACTCAAACTCCTCAAGGACCAATTATTAAAAAGGGTAAGGGATACAAGAGAATCAAGAGAAAGACACCTCCCAAGGAGCCATTAGAATTCCTTCCTCCAGATGTTGAAGAAATAGAACTTGACGCGGTAGATGATGAAGAAGAAACACAAGAAGGAGATATTCTAGTAGGATCTATTGTTTCGACATCTACCTTAGGTGAATCATCCACACAAGTCCCAATTACAAGGAAGAAGAGTAAGGAAATACAAGAAGAAGCTCTTCATAGCATGGCTAAAGCTGCTAAGGGAAAAGAAATGGAGAAAGAAGTTTTGGAAGTTGAGACAGATTCGGATGAAACTTTGTCTAAGGAAGGATTTGCAAGAGAACATGCCTCTAGAGGAGGATAGTGAGCAGATGTTAACACAAGAAGATCAGTGGAAGTTGTTTGAAGATGCAAAAAGAGATTTTGATGCAAAGGCTGAAGTGGAGAAACAAAAGGAAATAGAAACTAAGGCAACAGCTGATGAAGTGGAGAAGCAAAGAAGGCAACAAGAAAATGAACTCAAGGTCAAAAAAGAGAATGACAAGTTGGAGTTGATATAGAAAATTCATGACCTCGAGAAGAGAAATCCAGGAACTGAAGGGAAAGAGAAATCTTGGTTGTTAAACTAAAACTTATAGAAGAAGCTCGCTAGAAAGAGGAAGAAGTAGAAAGCTTGAGAAAGAAAAGGGATGCTGAGGAGTTGGTAAAGAAGCAGCAAGCTAAAGAAGAAAAGGCAAAGGCAAAGAAACTTAAGGCCTTAGAGGCGGAGAGATTAGAGAAAGAAAGACTAGAGGCTTTGGAAAAAGAAGCTCTAGAGAAAGAAAAGGAAGAGGAAAGTCAAAGGAAAGAAGAGGAAGAAAGGATAAGGAAAGAACAAAGAGATAGAGAAGAGGCTGAGAAGTTGGTGCAGATGCATATACTGCAAGAGCAACAAGAGAAATCAAAGGTTGACTCTCAACCTCAGGTAGATGTTCAGCCACCTTCCATAGTTGTTGCTTCCTCTTCTATGATGACTACTGCTCCAAGTGCTCCTACTTGGCTAAAATTGGACCTGTAGAAGAGGGCAAGAACACCTCCACAACCTCTCAATTGGGAGGATATGATGAAGGGAATTGAGCAGGAAAGGCCTAAAAAGAAGGCTAAGATTCTACATTCTACCTGACTCACAGACAAAGGAGAAATTATCGTTGAATGTGCCATGTCGATGATAGAAAAGGAGGTAGGGGACATGCAGCTAACAAATTATCAGTTGAGTACGGTCAATTTGGGAAGGCCCACTAGGAATTAGCAAATGAACTTAATTGATGTAGTGGCTTCAACGACCAAATCAAGAATGATCAAGGCTAAGCAAAAGAAGGATGAGCTTAAAGCTCAATTGGATCAATTGCATTCATTCTTGAAGAGTGTCTCATCTCCAAGATCACAACAGGTAGCAGCCATTGAGACTCCTATTTTGTTAAGCAAAAAGGAGGTAGATGATTTGGTGCAGGTTAGAGGTAAGGCGGAGATGGTAGACCGGTGGGTAGACAAATTGAATCGAGAGGTAGGTGAGGTTTTAGTTAAAGGTTTTGAGGCTTACAAGGATACAGAAGGGCTGATAAAAGAGATGCATCAATACATTGAGGCATCAAAAAAGCAAGAAGAGGAATACAAAGAATACAGTCAAAAGTTGGAAAGAGTGAGTGCATTGCCTCTAACAACTCTTCTGGAATAATCCATACTTGAGGAAGACAACAAGGATTTTGTAGAGAAAATTTCTCGCATACTCAGGTTTAGAACTAACTTTTTGTTTAAACACAAGGATGAAATTCAAGAGGTTGTTAATAATTTGACTGAGCAATTGGAAGAGCTGGAAGCAGTCATTGCTATAATTGTAGATATAAATGTGTTGAAAAAAGATGGCATGCCTTTGAGTCAGATTAAAGAGAAATGGGATGAAAGATTCAAAGGACTCATGTAGGGAAAAGATGATGGAGAAGACTTGGTAATAGATTGGCTAGTAGAAGTCAAAGAAGAGATAAAAGCTGCTAGAAGAGAGTTGATAAAAATAAAAAGTATGAGGGAATTTGCTGCAGTAGAGTTGGATCGAATCAAGTTTGAAGATAGCTGGATTGATGGGCTAGAGATGGATACATTACAACAAGTCTTCACTAGCTACGATGAGTTTATTACAAATCCAGCTTCGCATGCATGAATCCCTGCATGCATGATGTTCCTCTTCTTTGCATGTTGCATGCAACACTGACAGCTTTTTGGGCACATGATTTCTTCTTCTCTTCTATCTTCTATTTTTAGTTAAACTGAATATCTGAATGTAAGAACTTAACATCAAATTGATCTAGTTCCTAAAAGGGTGGAATGCCTAAAATATAAGTAGAGTTCAAGATTTTGTATACCTATAAATACCTTATGGGTATCATATTGTAAAGGTCGGCTAATTGAGAATAGAATTGGCTTACCTAATGCTAGGAGATAGAATTTTGTAGTGATCATTTTTGAGATACATTGTTACTTGATCTTTTTACAGTAAATAGAATTATAGGTTTTTACGCAATATGGAGTTAGAATTGAGTTGTTTTATTTGATAAGGCTGATAAGTTATAATCTATCTGAATGCCAGTGATTGTGTTGAAGCATGATAGTTTCTTATGTGGTGAAAATCATTAGAAGAAACCATATTTAAGGATTATCTTGTTAGATTGTCATTGAATTAAATTTATTGAAGTTTGTTGATCTATAATCTTGATGATGAATGAATGTGTGTTGTTATGAAATCCTTGAAGTATTCGTGATATGTAAGTGTGAAATTAATTAAGCACCTAAAATGTATGCAATGGTATGGGTTATTCTATAGATTGTGTCATCTTATGGTTTTCTTGATCTGATTGGAAAAACATTCATTATTGAAGATATATGTCCAGATGTTAGATAAAGTTGATTCAAATTTATTGGTTACCCCTTTGTTCCATCTTTTTCTTTTGTTTGAAACCCCTTTATTTACAAGAATTGTTTTGATAAAAGAGTCATTGCTTGAATCTTTTGTTACTAGCACAGGCCCCTTGAACATTACAGTTGCATGAACCGATTGAGTGACACCAGACAGTTGAGAACCAACTACCAAGACCTTGGGAGTTAGGCCACTATGTGTTGTCTTTCTTTTTCAGGAGAAATAGAGTAGAAATATTCTTTTTTAATGTTGTTTGTGTCTTAGAGAGAAAGATAAAGAGAAAGAATTTAGGCAAAATGAATTTAAAGTCACTAGGTTTCAAGTATTTCATAAGAATTTACATGCAATCAAAAAAGTGAGAGATGATGCTATAAGTGGAGTTGAACAAATGAAATCAAAGATTCTTGAACTTAAGAATTTCATGGAACAAATACAATTGGAAATAGATTCAACAAGGAAAAGGTAAAATGAATTTAAAGTCACTTTAGGTTTTGTATTGCATGTGAATTTACATGCAAGCAAGGAAATTGAGAGATTATGAGCTATAAGTGGAGTTGAACAAATGAAATCAAATAATCTTGAACTTAGGAATTCCATGGAACAAATGGAATTGAAAGTAGATGATAAGGAATTTAGGCAAAATGAATTTAAAGTCACTAGGTTTCAAGTATTACATATGAATTTACATGAAAGAAAAAAAAATGAGAGATGGTCTATAAGTGGAGTTGAGTTCAAAAGAAACAAAAAATTCTTGAACTTAAGAATTCCATGGAAAAAATGCAATTGAAAATGGATGATAAGGAATTTAAGCATTTAATGAATTTTTAAAGTTAGTAGGTTTTGTATTGCATATGATGTTATAAGTGGAGTTGAACAAATGAAAACAAATATTATTGGACAAGTAAGAATTCCATAGAACAAATATAATTTGAAATATATGATAACGAATTTAGGCAAAATAAATTTAAAGTAACTAGGCTTCAAGCATTTTATATGAATTTACACATGCAAGCAAAAAAAGGGAGAGACAATGAGCTATAAGTGGAGTTGAACAAATGAAATCAAAGATTCTTGAACTTAAGAAATCTATGGAACAAATACAATTGGGAATGGATTCAATAAGGAAAAGGAAGAATGAATTTAAAGTCACTAGGTCTTGTATTGCATATGAATTTACATGCAAGAAAATAAAGTGAGAGATGATGCTATAAGCACGAAGTTGAACAAACAAAATCAAAGATTCTTGAACTTAAGAACTCCATGGAACAAATACGATTGGAAATAGATGATAAGGAATTTAGGCAAAATGAATTTAAAGTCACTAGGTTTCAAGTATTGCATATGAATTTACATGCAAGCAAAAAAAGTGAGAGATGATGCTATAAGTGGAGTTGAGTTCAAATGAAAGATTATTGAACTTAAGAATTCCATGGAACAAATACAATTGGAAATAGATTCAATATGGAAAAAGAAAAATGAATTTAATGTCACTAGGTTTTGTATTAAATATGAATTTACATGCAAGCAAGGAAAGTGAGAGATGATGCTACAAGTAGAGTTGAACAAATGAAATCAAGGATTCTTGAACTTAAGAATTTCATGGAACAAATGCAATTGGAAATAGATGATAAGGAATTTAGGCATTTAATAAAAATTTTAAGTCACTAGGTTTTGTATTGCATATGATGCTATTAGTGGAGTTGAACAAATGAAATCAAAGATTCTTGAACTTAAGAATTCCATAGAACAAATACAATTGGAAATAAATGATAAGGAATTTAGGCAAAATAAATTTAAAGTCACTAGGTTTCAAGTATTGCATATGAATTTACATGCAAGCAAAAAAAGTGAGAGATGATGAGCTATAAGTGGATTTGAACAAATGAAATCAAAGATTCTTGAACTTAAGAATTTCGTGGAACAAATACAATTGGAAAAATGAATTTATAAAGTCACTAGATTTTGTATTGCATATGAATTTACATGCAAGCAAATAAAGTGAGAGATGATGCTATAAGTGGAGTTAAACAAATGAAATCAAAGATTATTGAACTTAAGAAATTCATGGAACAAATGCAATTAGAAATAGATGATCTAAGGAATTTAAAGGATAAATGAATTTAAAGTCGCTAGGTTTCAAGTATTGCATATGAGTTTACATGCAAGCAAAAAAAGTGAGAGATATGTTATAAGTGGAGTTGAATTCAAATGAAATCAAAGATTCTTGAACTTTATATATGATCAGGAATATGTTCAACTAGTCGTATAGATATTAAAGACTTAACTCAAGAGAGGGACAAAGGAAAAAAGACAGGGAGAGAAAGAAAGAGCTTTAAAAAGACTTTAGTTGAAAGAGAGAGATAAAGAGATTTAAATAGACTTAATTCAAGAGAGAGGGAGGACCTTAGAGAGAAAGACGGATATATCTAGAGAGAGAGAGAGAGAAAGATCTTTAAAAAGACTTAATTTCACTTGTGGGATTAAAAAGGGGATCACTTGAAGAATCCATGTCCTTTATTTTTCCTCGTGACCCTGTTTGAGCCATATAAGACTTGCAACCTAAGGATTGATAATGCACAAAGGTGATAATGCAATGTGAGATACGAGACTAAGCTATTTTTTTGGAATTTTGGAAATTTTGAAGGTATGAGGATGACAAATGATAATACACATAAGACTAAGGTTTGAAATGCAATGATGATAATGACCTTATGACCAAAGTATATGATATGCAACATGAGACCAAATGATATTATGAATAAGGTTTACGATATGCAACTAAGATTAAGGTATGCCAAATGAAACTAAGGGGATGCACCTTAGGACCTACGAAAAAGGATGCTAACCAATCTATGGTAGACCAAGATAACAATTGGTAGGCCCTTCTACAAAAGAAAAGATAAGATGGTGTGATTTCTATTACACCTAAGATCCACAAAGTGGCGAGGGGAGAGGATACTTTCAATACACCCTATGGGTTCTACAACACAAAATTTGTGCAAGCGCACCAAACACAGAAGACAATGATTAATTTTAAAACTCAAATCAAAATGTGCCTAATTAACATAAAAGATAAAACAAAATGCAAGTTGTGGTTCATTTTAACGTATGAAATGTGAAGATGCAATTTGTTGTTCTTTTTAACCAATGAAGTGAAAATGTAAGGCTGTTGTTCTTTTTAAACCAATGAAGTGAAAATGCAAGGTTATTGTTCTTTTTAAACCAATGAGTGAAAATGCAAGTTTGTTGTTCTTTTAAACGAACATGAGTTAAAATGCAAGTTGTTGTTATTTTTAAACCAATGAGGTGAAAACGCAAGGTTGTTGTTTTTCTAAACCAATAAAGTGAAAATGCAAGGTTGTTGTTCTTTTTAAACCAATGAGTGAAAATGCAAGGTTGTTGTTCTTTTTAAACCAATGAGTGAAAATGCAAGGTTGTTCTTTTTAAACCATGAGTGAAAATGCAAGTTGTTGTTCTTTTTAAATCAATGAGGTGAAAATGGAAAATTGTTCTTTTTAAACTAATGAGTGAAAATGCAAGTTATTGTTCTTTTTAAAACAATGAGTGAAAATACAAGTTTTTCTTTTTTGACAAAGTGGGGGAGAGAGGTTCCCTTATAGAGAATGATAGAGATAGGCAAAGGTGGATCTAGAGAAGGATAGAGAGAGATAGATAAAGAGAGAGAGGGAGAGAGAGGGGGTTAATTAAAAGTAGATGTTCAAAACTAGAAATAACTAACATGTTAAAAGCTTATATATTAAATAGGAAATAAAATATATTTTTGGAATAATGTTAAAAATATGAAAGAAAATATGCATACCTTGTTTCTTTCTATGATATCTTGTCAAATTTCTCTTGTTCTTTTTCTTTTGAATACTTTCACTCAGTCTTTTTTTTTTTTAATTTACCATTTTTACAAATCCTCTACCAAAAGATGATGTCACAAATTCTCTACCAAAAGTTTTCTTCTCCAAAATCTCCCTCGATGGATAAAAATGTGAATTAATCTTGCAATGTTGATATGAAAAATGAAAAAATAAATACATATTTATATGTATATGAAATTATAAAAATAAATAAAAACAAATTGGTCATCCAAGGGTTCGCATGAAGGTCGGCTAGTAAAAAACATTTTAATTATCCACCTTCACTTGAACCTACTTAACCACATTTTTTTAATATTATTTTAGGGGGTTCGAGCGAACTCCCTTTTGCTCGAAGGGGAGTTCACTCTAACCCCCCTTTTTTTCCCTTCTCCCCCTCCTCTAGCAATTTTCTATAGAATTTTAGCTTTCAAAGCTTGGTTTGAAGATGAAAATAGCATCAACTTCACAGACCCAACTGGAGGATTATAATCCTCAAAATGAGCTATCCATCGAGTATAATTTTAATATATTTTGGTTTTATTGTGTATTTTTTTTAGTTTAATTAAACATGAGGTTTTCTCCAAAAATCAAGCTCTTTGTTCTGCACATGTGGAAAAATAGTATATATATATATATATATATATATATATATATATATATATTCCCTTGATATTGATGTTCTTGATCCAACAAAATAAAATAAAATTGATACATACAAAAAAGTTATGTGTTAGAAAGTAAACCTATGTCTAAATTATAATTGGTTTGACTTCAAAACTTCATTAAGAAAAAAATTTCAATAAAACACTATGAAACCAAATGCATGCCCTAGATATCATAGTTACAAATCTAAATTTGAAAAAAATAGAATTTATCCTTCATAGAAAAAAAGTTGTGTTAGCAAGTACACATCACTCTTTAAAAATGGTGTTTACTATTAAAAACTAGTTTTTGAAGGAGATGGAAAAAGAAATGCAATTTGATTCCAAAATAATATATATATAAATTTAGAATCTATAGACAAAGTGTCACAAATCACTAGTTTGCATCATTTTTGAAAATTCCTCATGGTTTAGCAGCTATAGATTCCCGAAAGTGAAGATTTAGCTAAAAAAAATAGTTCAATGTCAAGTTTGGCCAAAAAGTGTAAACCACTATTGTGGGATCACCCATGTTTAAGTTATATATTGATAGTGCATAGTTTTTATCATAGCACGTTTTATAAAGCATTGAATTTGTATTAAGGAAAGTGCATAAGTTAACATCGATGTTAAACATATTTAAAACACAATGTATATAATGAAGAGCATAAGTATAGCACTCTAATGTTTATATTGTTGTGGTTGAATATGTGCATAAAACAAGTGAAAGACTAATTCAATGTAGACTTATTCACCATGCATGAAAGAGGGAATATAGCTTATACATTGCAATGAGATTAAATGCAGATTCTAAACAAGTAGAATAAGTCTTTGGCAACACTATTTTTTGGGGCACTAAGTTATGAATATGTGGCATCAAGTTTGAAGTGTGGGAAGCAAATAAGAAGTCTAATTCCGCATCATGTACAGGTACAACATTTGGATAAATGTTAAACTTAGTCAATGAAGTGTTGGTAGAAATATGAGAGGGTAGTCGACTTACTATCTTAGTAGGAAACATATAGCTTGTCATTGTTGCCCCTTGACTCAGTAAAAGAGTCATTTTGTATCTCATAAAGAGGTCGACTCAACCATTGGAGGAATACAGACTGTTATGTGTTGTAAATTTATAAGTTAATCAATTGAGTCATTGCATGTGAGTAAGAAGGTGACAAAATTGATAGCTTGTTTGTAGCCTTTGGTTGCTCAAATTTTAGTATATATAGAGGTGCTCTTCTTATCATTTGTTACACTTCTTATTTTGATTTCTCTGTCATTATCTACTATATTTTCTATGCAAATGAATTAGAGATTTTGAGAGTTAGTGTGTTGCTTTGCAATTATATTATTGAGAGAATTTGCAAGAGGCTAATGGTTGGAAGTAGTTGAGCTTTGGAGAAGTAGTGTCCATGAAGGTGAAGGCTAAGGTTTGAAAGCAACATTTTCAATTGGAACTTATTATCCAAACATGCTTATTTATATTCCTCCATTATCTATATTATGAAAGGTTATTTGAATATAATGCTTTCATTTGGAAATATTTCTTTTTGAATGCATGATATGATTTTTCTCATGAACATGGATGTTTCCTTGTGTTGGAATAGTATTATTCATGCATGATATGCTTGTTCTTATGAACTAGTTATTTCATAGCTTTGGAATAATCTATGTATGCATGGTATGCATGTTATTATAAACTTAGTTAATTCCTAGAATGGAATATGCTTGTGTGGTTCTTAAGTGAGTCTTGAATTAGTGAATCCTATTATTTGGGTACACATCAATATTATGTGAAGTATGTGTGGGTTAAATCTTATTAAAACTATACTAGTTTGTTAAGTCTATATAGATAATGCACATGAGATGAAATATGTTGCTATCTTATAGTAATTTTATGATTATGTCAATTTAAACATAAGAGGTTAGTATGGTTATTCTTGGGATTAGTGAAATCCATGAGAAAGGGGGTAACCTAGCTAGACACTAGATTGAGTATATATATGGTTAGTGTGGTTATACCTAGGGTTAGTGAAATCCATGGGTAAGGGTGTTACACCTAGATAATCAATTTATTATAGACTTGGGTATTCCTAGGGTTAGGGTAATTCATGGTTAAGGGAATTACCTTGTTGGATATTTTATTGTTTTATCACCATAGGTTAAATGTGTGTTATATTTATGGTCAATACCAAATCAAGCTTAAGGGCAGGTGGACAAATGACTCTCACTCAAATTACTGGGTGTTTAATTCTTTGGCCAAAGTAGTGTAAGTAGCCATTGTTCACACTGTTAGTTCACTATGATTCATGATTGAAATCTAGGTAGGGAAAACAATGTATAGTAGCTCTAGATATGTAGGAAACAACATTATGCTCAGTAAGGTCATGATTATGGGGTTACCAAACCAATCTCTTTGTTGAAGGGTAGGGCCATCTTACTAGTTTGGTAGATGTGTGGAGGACCATAGTAAGTCTATGGTTGACATAAAAGTGCTCGAGTGATGCTCTCCCTCATATAGTTGGCGACCAAGATTTGAGGATGCAACACTAGTTTGGGGACACCTAGAATGTATGCACCGAGGGACAGGAACATCTAGGAGGTATGCACCAACATTGGGGACATTTAGAATGTTGTACTTTATTTATGTATCTTTATCATTGAGCTCATGTAAGCTATGTATGTAAAATTTTACTTTATTTTTATTGAGGATTTGTAAAGTGAGAAATACTATTATGCAATTATGTGATGTGAAATTGTTGCTTGAATTATTGAAATGATTCTATGTTATGAAATGGGAAAATTTGGAATGGCTATGTTTCAAATGTGCATCTATTTATTCATGTGAAAAGGAAATCTTTTTATGGCTAATAATGTTTGTAGCTTAAACCCTAACTTTTGAGTAAAACATAGTAAAATCAATGGGTAGAAAAATGGGCATGTTACACCATTCTCCTTGAATCCAATATTGTATCCTTGAATCTAGTGGACATAAAACCTAGTAATGGTGTATTTACCTAGATTAATAAAAGGTGTGATAAGGATTCTATCTTGGAGAGATTGAACATTTTTTTGGTGTCCTATTTTTGGCTTGGTAGCGCCTAGTCTACTAACTCTAAAATTTTGGATTGGAGGGGTTCAAACCATTGACCTATCAAATTATTAGATTCCTCAACGGGGGCCACTAACAATCCATCCTTTAAATTCTATCTTATGTGGTCAAGAGACCCTTCTCTCTAGGATCTCATGTCAGATTGGTGGAGTAGAGGAAGACCAACTCATGGCACAACTATGTACTCCTTTTGTAAAAGATTATAATTTGTGAAATTTTAGCTCAAGTGTAATAGATAGTGTTTCGATAATATCTTTATGGCTAAAGCATCAACTCAAGCTTGGTTGGATGCTATCACTCGTCAGATCAGAGATAATGGACTTACAGAGGGCTCTCTTAAGGAATAAGTTGCAACCTTAATGGTCCTAGAAGAATAAGAATTGCGTGAGGAAATTTTTTGGAAGCAAAAGGCTCAGATTGAGTGGCTTTAGGAGGGGGATAAAAATACAACTTTCTTCTTTAATTATGTCAAGGCTAGACAACATGAGAATATGATCAATTCTCTTTTGTCTTCCCAAGGAATCTAGTTGTCTTCCCTTACAAATATCTCTAAGGAAGCCTTGCAATATTTTATAGATTTGTACATAGAAGACTCACCCCTTGAAATTGAGGAAGAGGATAGGGTTTTGGAGATTATTCCTTTAGTTGTGACTAGGGAAATGAATGGGATGATATCTAGATTTATTTCCCTCAAGGAATTGGAGGGAATGTTAGGGTTAGAAGACAAATATCTAACAGGTTAAATGCATATTTGATCAATAAAATAGAGAAATAAAACACACAAGAAATTATAGCAGAAACAAGACAACATAGAGAATTTAATGTGGTTCACCCAATCTGGACTACATCCACAAAATCGTAGCCATCCAATGATTTTATTATCCAGTGTAAAACATATTAAAATATCATGAATAATGCCATACTACAACTCACCATCCCAATCGCTTATAACAAGCTTTTAGAAGCTTCCAGAAATTAGGGTGTACAAAGTCGAATTTTTCCTTTTTCAGTGACAAAATGAAGAGGATACATGACGAGTGTATAGTAATAAAGAGTGTACAGTATAGCATGATCAATCACCACATACCAACAATCTCCCACTTGGAGACTGATCAGGCTCTACACCAACACAATCTCCCACTTGGAGATTGATCCTGGACGACACTGTAGCACTTACAACTCCCACTAGAAATAAGCACCTTGTACCTTGTTGCTCTGTTATAATTTTAACCATGAAGACCAACCGAAGCTAGAGAGGAGCTCAACTTCTCCCTTGTCACTGCCTTTGTAAACATATATGCTGGATTGGCATCTGTATGTGTCTTTTTCAACTTTACTTGTCCATCCTCCAATACCGACAGAATGAAATGATATCTCAGTTGTATGTGTTTGATCTTAGAGTGCAAGCAAGATGTATAACACTCTGGCTATCTATAAACAAGTGTTTTTCAGCCTGTTGTTTTCCCAACTCTTCCATGAAAAATTGCACCCATATCATCTCCTTTGCTGCCTTTGTTGCAACAACATACTCTTCTTTCGTGCTGGATAAATCAACCACCTTTTGCAACCGAGAAATTCAACTCACTGTTGTCCCACCAACTGTAAATACATAACTTGTGGTACTTCACCTGGTATTTATATCCCCTGCCAAATATGAGTCAACATAGCCTTTTAAATTTGTATTAGAGACCCCAAAACATAAAAAATCATTGGATGTACCTCTCAAATACTTGAGAATCCATTTTATCGCATTCCAATGCTCAATTCTAGGATGACTCATATACCTGCTAACAAATCCTACGACATGTGCAATATCCAATCTTGTGCATACCATGGCGTATATTAAACTGCCTACAACTGAAGCATATGGTACCTTGGACATTTTTTATTCCTCCTCTTGTGTCTTTGGACACATATCCTTAGTCAATTTGACATGACTGGGCAAAGGTGTGCTGAAAACTTTTGCATTCTCCATATGAAATATTTGCAACACCTTTTCAACATAATTAGCTTGAGATAGAAACAATTTCTTATTTTTCCTCTCTTGTAATCTTCATACCAAGGATTTGTTTTGCTACCCCCAAATCCTTCATATCAAATGAATTTTCTAACTGTTGTTTTAACTCCTTTATGTGATCCATGTTAGATCCTGCTAAAAACATATCATCAAAATATAAACATAAAATAATGTAGCATCTTCAACTAACCTCTTAAATTAAACACAATGGTTTGAATTACACCTATTGTAGCCGTGCTCAACCATAAAACTATCAAATTTAATATACCATTACCAAGGTGCTTACTTCAATCCATATAAAATTTTCTTCAATCTACACACTAGTTTCTCCTTACCTTTGACCTCAAATCCTTGTGGTTGTTCCATATGTATTTCCTCTTCCAAATCATCATGGAGAAGGGTTGTTTTAACATCAAGCTGTTCTAAATGCAAATCTTCAACAACCACGATACTTAAAACAATACGAATAGAAGTCATTTTAATGACTGGAGAAAAAATTTCACCAAAATCAATACCCTTTTTCTATGCAAATTCTTTTACAACTAATCTGGATTTAAATCTTTTCTTACCTCCATCCTCCTCTTTTAGCCTATAAACCCATTAGTTTGGTAAAGCCTTTTTACCTATAGGAAACTTGCATAATTCCCAAGTTTGATTTTCAACAAGGAGTCCATTTCTTCTTCCATTCCATGCTCCCACTGAACCTTGGTATCCACCTACATAGCTTCATGATAACATTTTGGCTCACCAACACCAGTTAATAAAATAGAATACAAAGAGGGAGAAAATATTTCCAGAGGTCTACTTATCCTTGAAGATCATCTAACATTCACTAGAGTTTGTGGTATTTGTTGTTGTTGTTGCGGAGCATGAAGAATCACTGGAATATCGTTGTTTGGAGTATCATCCAATACTGCATAATCATTTTCTTTCTTCTCATGTTGCTACAACTGATCTTTGTACAACACTTTCTCATTGAATATGACATCCCTGCTTCTCACAATTTTCTTATTTTCAAAATCCCAAAGCCTATAACTAAATTCATCAATGCCATATCCAAAAAATATACATTTATTTTATTTTGCATCAAGCTTGGTTCTATTTTCAGAATCTACACGTGCAAATGCTTCACAACCGAAGGTTTTGAGAAAAAAATAACCTTCTTACCCGCCCATGCTTCCTCTGGAATACCACAACCTAAAGGATTAGAGGGACCTCTATTAATTAGATAAACAACAGTGTTTATAGCCTCTTCCCACATGTTTAAAGACAACCCAACATGCAATCTCATAGTTCGTGCATGCTCCATTAATGTTCTATTCATGCGCTCAACCACTCCATTTTCCTATGGAGTCCTTAGAACCGTTTCTGCCTACGAATACCATTAGAGGAACAATAATATTCAAACTCTTTATTGCAATACTCACCACCATTATTAGATCTGAGACATTTTAACTTTTTACCCATCTCATTCTCAACCAAAATTCTCCATTTTTTTAAAGTTTCAAATACATCAGATTTTTGCCTAAGGAAATAAGTCCATACCTTGCTAGTTACATCATCAATGAATGTAAAATAATACTAGATCCATCAAGAGAAGATACCTGATCTAGTACCCATACATTTGTATGCACAAACTCTAATTTCTCATCTTTCTTTTGTTTCCCATCCTTGAGAAAACTAACTCTCTTTTGTTTTTCATACACACAACTTTCACAAAAATCCATATTAACACATTTTAGACCTGGTAAAACATTTTTTGAATGAAGTACTTTCATACCTTTTGCACTCATATGCCCAAGTCTATTATGCCATAGTGCTGATTCAGAATTCACAACAACTATCTGATTTTTTGCCTGTTGAACTGCACTAACTGTTCTTGAAAATTGATTTTTATCTACAATAGCTAAAGTAGAAGGAACAATATGACCTATACAAAGATATAAGGTGCCTACTTTCACACCTTTTGCTACCACTGAGGCACCTTTTATAACCTTCCAATTTTTATCACTAACTGTAACAACACAACCTTCATCATCTAGTTGTTGTGCAAAAAATATATTTCTTTATAACTTTGAAATGTGCCTTATCTCATGTAGTAGCCAATGATTCCCATTCTATAAATTAATCTTGATTCTTCTCTTTCCAACAATCTGTCAGGGTTTGTTATCTCCCAAATAAACCAACCCAAAATCCCCTTGGACATAATTAAGAAAATATTTTTTACGGGGCATAACATGAAAAGAAGCCCCTGAATCTAACACCTAAGAATAATCAACATTGTCAAAGGAAAGAATCAAAGCATCCTCATCAAATTTATTACTTACCACATTTGCCTCTTAATTTCCTTCCTTTTTGTCTCCTTTATTTTTCCGAGACCAACAATCTTTCTTTAAATGACCCGACTTACCACAGTACCAACAATCCCTCTTGTCTTTAGATTGGGACCTTTTGTGCTTTGTTTTTCCTCATGACTTCCCACGACTTCCAAAATTGTTTCCTCTCCTTTGTTCTACCCCTGCTTTCTGCATTCAGAACACTACTTGATGTGGATGTTCCACCTGAGCTTTTCCTACAAATTTTCTCGCTCAAAATAACACCAACAACATCATCAAATTTCAATGTATTCAAACTATAAACAAAATTGCTAACAACCATTACCAAACTATTCCAACTTTCAGGCAAAGAAAACAATCAAAAGAGCCCTAAATTCTCCATCAAAGTTTACATTTACAAAAAATAATTGACTGGTAACTGTATTAAACTTATTTAAATGATCAGCAACTGACCCACCTTCTACCATTTTCATATTAAATAAACACTTCATAAGAAATACCTTATTCAAAGCGGAAGGATTTTCATATAACTTTGTCAGGGTTTCCATCAACTTTAGAGTTGTCTTTGTTCTTGTAATATTAAAGGCCACCAATTGTGCCAAGCATAGATGAATACTACCCAAGTACCTTTTTGTACAAAATATCCCAATCCTTTTCAGACATCATTGAGGGTTTCTTGGTTTTCCCTTCCAGTGGCAGCCATAAATCCTTCTAATAGAGGTAGTCCTCCATCTGCATCTTCCATAACTGATAGTTCTGCCCATTGAACTTCTCAACCTTCAACTTACCCTCGTCTGCCATTGCTCCCACTCAGCCATGAGACCAATCTGCAAAGGATAACTGAAAATAACCTGGATCTAATACCACTTGTTAGGGTTAGAAGACAAATATCTAACAAGTTAAATGCAGATTTGATCAATAAAATAGAGAAATAAAACACACAAGAAATTATAGCAGAAATAAGAAAACACAGAGAATTTAACGTGGTTCACCCAATTTGGGCTACATATGATTTTATTATCCAGTGCAAAACATATTGCAATATCGCGAATAATGCCATGCTACAACTCACCATCTCAACCGCTTATAACAAACTTTTAGAAGCTTCCAAAAATTAGGGTTTACAAAGTCGACTTTTTTCCTTTTCGATGATGAAACGAAGAGGATACATGAAGAGTGTACAGTACTAAAGAGTGTACAGTATAGCATGATCAGTCACCACATACCAACATGGAATTATGTTTCAGATGAAAAAGGGAAGGCCCCTAGTCTTGATGGTTTCTCGGTTGAATTTTTTTCAAGAGTTGTCAGAGACTATAAAATTTGTTTTATTGGAGTTGTGCCGGAGTCTTAGAAGAACAAACATATGTTGAGAATAGTGAATGCTACCTTTTATTTCCCTTATCTCCAAAAGAGAAGGAGATAACTCGTTAAACCTATTCAGACCAATAACTCTTTATAATTTGGTGTATAAGATTATCTCTAAATTGATAACATAGAGGATCGAGTCATGCGTGAATAAGCTCATCTCTGAAAAATAGAATGGATTTGTGGCCAGTCGCCAAATTCTGGACGGGGCTATTATAGCTACAAAGACCATGCATTTTATGGTTGGTTCAAAGGAAAAGGTGATGTTTATCAAATTGGACATGGCTAAAGCTTATGACCAAGTCAAATGGTCATTTATTCATAAAATTCTCTTGGATTTTGGGTTTGGAGTGGACTGGGTAAATTGGGTGATGAGTTATGTTAATTCTACTTCCTATTCTATGCTTGTTAATAGCAAGTCTTCAAATTTGTTTGATGCTTCTCACAACCTTCAACAGGGGGATCCACTATCACCATATTTGTTTATCTTAATGATAGAGGGATTGGGAAGAATTATTAAACATCAAGTGATCAAGGTTGGTGTTGGGGTAAAGGGATGCTTCCCCAATCTCATTTGTGGTTTTTAGATGATACCATGTTGATGGGAGTTGCTAGAATAAGGGAGGCGACTAACATTAGGCATATTCTGGATATTTATCTCGTAGCCTCAAGACAAAGGATCAACGAAGGAAAATCCTTCATTTACTTCTTCAACAACCCACCCAATATCCAACATCAAACTTCTTAGATTCTTAGATTCCATATTGATGCTCTTCCTATGATGTATCTTGGTATACCTATTTTAGGTGACTCCTTGCCTAGGGGAACTTGGAAAATAATCTTGGATAATTTTTGGGAGAGGGTCAACAACTAGACCTTCAGGTGGCTCTCCTTTGCTAGGAGAGTGCTTCTTCTAAAATATGTTGTCCAAGCTCTACCCATTTATAAATGCTTAGTTCAAGTGGCTCCTGCAAGATTTGTAAAGGAGATGGATGCATCAGTAAGACAATTCTTATAGGCTGGTAAATTGTCTAGTTCAAAGTGGAGCTTCATAAAATGGGAGACTATTTGTAGGTTGAAGCAAGATGGTGGTCTTGGGCTGAGATAAATTGATCTCATTGGCTTGACTTTGGTCACTAAACTCTATTGGAGGTGGTGTACGAATCAAGATCAAGCTTGGGCCAAGATTCTTACTGTCAACTATTTGAGGGGGTTGGTGGATGTTGAAGTACCCAGGATAGGCCTTGAGGGTAAGGGTTCCGTGATTTGGGATACTCTTAAAAGAGGTGCAAGTTTGATTAAGAACGACTTGTTTTGGATTTGTAATAGAGGTTTCAAAGCTCTATTTTGGTATGGTTCTTGGGATGGCTTCCCACCAATTATGTCCATGTATCCTCAGCTTCAAGACATTTGCCATAGTTTTATTGAGGTCAATTGGTCTCATGTTGAGGATTCCAAATCTACCCAATGTTGGGGTAGACTGAAGATATAGATGGAAGGAGCCTAGCGAGTGATCGATTGGGGGTTCTAACTAGGATCCTGCAGAGTTAAAAAGAATCTCGATAGACAGAGCATATAGTTCCCTAAGAGAGATAGATTCCTTGGCTTGGAGTCCTCACCTTAAAGGGGTGTATTTGGTGGCGACTAGATATCAAGAGTTAAATTCTTAGAAATATGAGGGTTATAAAGTTGCTTGGTGGAAGGAGGTGTGGAGTAAGTTTTCTTGGTTTAAATGTAGTTTCTTCATGTGGCTGGCGACTTGGAATAACCTTAAGAAAAGAGGCTATCAGGGGCCCTCTATCTATGTCTTATGTGGTAACAGTGAGGAGTGCTCCCCTCACTCGTTGTTACAACGCCCCTTTTCCAAGATTATTTGGCATAGTTGGTGGGGTATTTAGAAGCAGGCACGTGTTCATGCTTCATCTCTGGTTGATTTTTTGAGAAGTCTGGGATGCCCTCCAACTAAGACTTTTTGTCTTTAAGTGGCTTGGAGTATTGGACCATTGTGCATCATTTGGAAATTATGGTTGGAGAGGAATCACAAAATCTTTCAAGGAGAAAGGATGACAGTTCAACAAATTTGACATAGGATTACTAACATGATTCAGGAAATAGTGAATGCTAAATGTGATGCTTCTTCTCCTATGGAACTTGGAGAGGAAGGGTTGGTGAAGGAGTTGGGTCTAAGAGATAATACTATAAGGTCCTCATCAACAAGGTGTAGTCGTCTGTCTAGAAATAAAATTTAGAGAGAAGGTAGATGGATTGTGCCTCCCTCTGGTGTTTTAAAGATTAATACTGATGGTTCATCTAGAGGTAATCCTGAGCATGCTAGTGTTGGAGGAATTGAAAGGGATAATTTTGGTAATGTTATTTTTCTTTTCTCCATTTACGAGGGGCACCACACTAATAATTTTATGCAAGGTTGTGCTATCCTCATAGATTTGGAGAAGGCTTGTGCCTTTGGCTAGCACGAGATTATTTGTGAGTCTGATTCTCAGATTTTGGTTAATATGTTGAATGAGAAGAATTTGGCTAGGGTCAATTGGTAATTATCTGTGGTTGCTCAACAGTTCCTCTACTCAAGCAACTCATTGGATTTAGTCTCTTTTGTGCATATCCCTCTAGAGTGGAATATGGCGACAAATTGTTTGGAAAAATGGGCCTCAAAGCAAATGGGAGAATGATGGGTTGATGATTGTGAACTTTTATCTCAAGATTAGTTCCATAGTTCAGATAAATTGATTTTTGAGGATATTACTAGTTCTTAATTTGTTGTGGGCGAGCTTGTGTTGAGTTGGTTCCCCTTTTGGTTGAGTTTGTTTTGAGAGGCTTTTGGTCGTTTAGCCCTTGACTAGGTTGAGACTTGGGCCTTGGTTGCTTTGTAAGTTGGTTTCTTGGTTTTCTAGTAAATTTTTACCCCCATTTAAAAAAAAATAGCATTAGAAAGTGTTATTCATTGCCAAAGCAAGTAAAACAATATTCTTGTAAGAGTGATCTCACACTCCTACTTAGTTTTTAACCTAATTGAACACCAAGGATAATTTGGAATCCTCTCTTATAATGACATAGTTGCTATAATGACTTGAAATTGTCGAACTACTTAATAAAAGATTTTTAATACAATTACAAATATTTCCTTTCCTCTATTACTATATTTGTAATTAATTTAAAAATCAATTAAAAATAAATATTAAATCTTAAGAAATTATTATTTTAAAAAAATCCTTAATTATTATTATTTTTGACTAAACAACCACATAAGACCATTTTATAAGTTGCAAAAATAATTTTGCAAAATCTTTGCCGATTCATATTTAACAGAAATATAAAATTGTTGTATGGTGGGCCCTACTCAGAACACAGTACTATCCCTTATGGCCGAGATTGCTAGAATTCGAGGGTCGTCTTTAATTTTCAACTTCGACAAATTTGGTGGCAAACTTAAAATGTTGGCGGGAAATTTAACTCGGCCAAAATTTCATAACAAAAATATATCTTGGAGGGAAAATCATACTTCCCCCATTTCTCGGCCATCACATCACAAGTCCTTTTCTTGTCATTAAATTTCATCCATCTATCAAAATCGAAGGGCCGTCGCATCTGTTACAGAATCGCTGGGCCGATTGATCCATGGAAAACCGCCAGAGGGTAAAGAGATTTATTACAGTAATGGCTGAGGGTGCGTAGAAAGGCGAAAGCAATGCTCAAGAACGGTTCGGTTGCCCGATTCAGCCGCAGAGTCGAACTCGTGCCACTCTTCCGATGTTAACGGTGTGATTCTTGGTAGGTTCTGGCAGTTAAATCATACAACGAAAATACCGTGCCCGCAAGTTTAATTTTCGTTATTTAATTTTGGCCTTGAGTCCGTGATCTGGTTCTTCTTTCACCCCAGCACAAAAAATGGACAAGAAATTGCATCATTCGTACAGCTATAGTTGATAAGGGTCCGTTTTAGGTTTTTATAATATCAGAGGAGAATAAACCTGGAAATTTAAGTAGGTTATCTATTGTTGAAAATGGATTATTCCAAGCTGCTGTGTATTTTCTCCGCCTATTTGAAGAATCCTCACAGTGTATCATTTCCAAAATAGTAGATTTCTTTCAGCTTATTGTAAGTGCTGTGGCACTCAGCCCTTACTGTGAATCACACCTTGGCGTGATTTTTGTGAGCCATTGTTCTCTACTAATCTGCCTTTGCCTTTTGTGACATTATAAATAGCATTAGAAGCTAAAGCCCAAGTTGCATTTACAGCTAGGTTTTCTCAAAGATTCGCAAAATTTCCGAATCCGTTTCCACGGCGGCTACTGGAGTAGGGAATTTAATGGAGAACAATGAAAATGTTCCACCTCGTCCCGCCTCAAATGCTGAAGAAATGCCCTTGGAATCCAAGTCTGCTGTAAACCAGACGAAGGTGCTTGGGTCAGCATCTCTGCCTCGAGGCCGGCCTAGAAAATCTCAGGTAAAAAACCCTGATTCTTTACTTCCTTCCAAAGGATTAAAAAAAAATTCTGAAAATGCTTCGTCAAAATCGAAGAGTAAAAAGCTGGATTTTTCGCCTCTTAGAACATGCCAAACCCTTAGTGAGAAACTCTCAACCCCAGTGCTAAAATCCGAGAGCGGGAAACCCTCGAATTCGAATTCTTGCCACGTGAAATCAGATTCTGGCGTGGAAGATGCAGAACCGAGGCACGTACAGGATCAATGCGCGCTCAACACGGAGGGTGATATCATGGTTGTCTCGAGCCCCAATGATACGGCTGCGATGACTCCTGTGCCCAAGATGTCTAATACAGGTGGCAGCAAGGCAGATGATTCATTAAAGAAACCGTCATCTGAGACCTGTACCTCTTCTGCAAAGAGGTCACTGAAGCGCAAGCGCTCTTTATTTTTGCAAACTTTGGATTCAGAGTCCAGGGAAACTCATATTCAACAATTTCAGCAAGAAATTGAGTCACTGTTCAAATATTTCAATGAATCTTTTGAAATGATTGGTTCTGTAGACGAGGAAGAAGTTGCTGACATGGGGAATGCACCTACCAATGTGATCATTGCACGCCATTTGGAGGACAGTAGGCTTTCTTACACAAAATTAGTGGAGCAGATCCATGAGAAATTGAAGAACAAGTTAGATCAGAATGGGGTGGAGATTAGCCTGGCATTTGTGAAAAGTTCAGTGCTGCTTATTGGGCAGCGCCCTTTGTATGGCATTCCAAGCACCGTAGCTGATGTTCTAGAGGATGAATCGGAATCTTGCTTGTGGTGCTGGGAGGTGTATTGCATTTTCACCTTAAGTTTTTTATGTTGAAATTGAGAGCTTTTCTATTGTTTTTACATAGTTGCTAGTAATGTTGATAAAAATCAATTTGAGATTTTAAGTTGTGGGAATCAGAGTTATAAAAGGATAGTAGTTGGGTTATTCTTGAAATTTGTTATGCAATTTGTCTATTTGATGGAACCGTTTTCATTTTGTGTGATAAGGGTGTTAATGTATACACTAACTTGTTCTATATCAGGTTCGAGACTTAAAGCTCCTACCCAAGTCACAGCGTGACTTTGCCAGTGTTCGCCGTCGATGTCGAAAGAAGATTCATGAGCGCATTGTTGCTCTTTCAGGTGGGGGATCATTCCTATTTTTGAAGTTTAATTGCATTTGATTTTTAATATCCATTTTGATTGTTGCATCATTGTTTAACAAAATGAACCTCTTAATCCCTAACTCTCAAGGGAAAATCCTAGCTTGATAAGAATTATTGTCTCCCTCTGGTCCTTGTGATTCAGACTTGAGTCCTGAGATCATCTTTCCTTGGCTCTTTTGGTGGTCCTTTTTGAATATTATTCTTTCTCTAAAATGAGAAATTGCTTAAGGCAAGTAAAATCTGTAATAATGAAATAAGTTTTATACTATAATATTGGTAGCACATCATCTCAATATGATTCATATCTCGTGGTTAGTCATAAATGTGTACACTGTTACACTTTCTTAAGGGGGATGCTTTATCATGAAGAATTGATTACACTTTGTTAATAACCCCTATTCAACAAATGTCTATAGAAGAATTGCAACTAGATTGAGTCCTGGTCATCTATCAGAAAGTGATTGTGTAGTAGGTCTTAAGCCCTATGAATAAGGTAAATTATAAATATTGGGTGTAGAAGCAAGAAGCACATTTTATTGAATAGTTCAATAGATGTCCATGTAGTTTGCTTAAGATAAGGTAACGGTGCACTAAAATCTAATAGTATACAGAATCTATATCAGCCTCAAGTTTTATCTGGTGTGACCACAAAGCTAACAAGGTGTTTTTAATTGATTATGACTGTTAAAAACATCAGTTCTCAATAATTCTAGTCAATACTTCATCTTGCACTGAATAAAACAAGGGCAAAGAACTATTGCAAACGCTTATTTTTATTTTACTAGGGTGTTTTTTGATGAGCGGGCTGTCTGATGAAACCAGGATGTGAGGGAATGGCAAGCTATTCTATAACTGTTGCAAGAAAAGAGGGATGCCTACAAATTTATTTGATTTCTTGAGACAGGCAGGGGACATTTCTCCCCGTCCTTTCATTCCCAAAACTTCCCCTTGTGAGGGGGATGCTTGGTTTGTCTTGGGAAGGTGTACTCTATTTATGACCTTGGGATCCTGTCCAGGGTTTATTCCTGCCCCTGTTGCTTACTAGTATTTATTTTAAATTCTTTATTTTTGGTTGTTGGAGTTGCATTATTACTCCTGATTAGCTGTCATAACTTTTTGGACTTCTATGTTCCATTATGTAATTGCTTTCTCTCTGTCTTTCCAACGCATAGATTTAGACATTAGCAGTCATTTTCTACATCTGTGGTATTAAATGCTGAAAATGTTTCTTTGACCTGTGCCATCTTGTCCAAGGTTTATTCCTGCACCTGTTGCTTCCTAGTTTTTATTTTACATACTTTATTTTTGGTTGTATGAGTTGCATCCACTTTCTGACTAGCTGTTATAATGTGTTCTTCTGTGTCACATTGTGTATTCTCTTTCTCTGTGTGTTTTTCCAAGCCACAAATTTAGATATTAGCCATCATTTTCTGCAACTCTGGTATTAGAAGCTAAATATATTTCTTTTCAAGCTTTGCTGTCTTGTTCAAGGTATATTCTTGCCCCTGGTGCTTCCTAATTTTAGTTTTAAATACTTTATATTTGGTTGTTGGAATTGCATTTTAATTACAATATTATAGGGTTTGTATAAACCCACCATCCCTGCTAAGCATACGGAGGTATACAACTAATACTATTGCAAATTACATCAACTTTCTTATTGGGTGCAACAGTAGAAAGCATAAAAGGAGCTAACAAATATTACCTATGCTATGCACTACATACAGAACTATATAACTATAACATTATAGACCTTATATCTAACTGATAGAATGCAGACACAATAGAGGGTGCACTACATCCAATCAGTAAGAAACAAAAAAACAACCACATGCATAAGACTACCCAGAATTACATTTCAGCAACACCTCATCACGCCATTCTGTTATTGTTGGATTTGTATTATCACTTCTGGCTAGCTGACATAACTTGTACTTCTGTGTCCTATTATGTAATGTCTTTATCTTTGACTGTCTTTCTAATGCATAAATTCAGACATTAGCAATCATTTTCTGCTCCTCTGGTATTAAAAGCTAAATATATTTCTTTGTCTTTACAACAGCAATGCTATCTGCATTGGCATCACTAGAGTCAGAGGGAAGCAGGAATGCAGCTTTAACCAAAGCTGAAGATCTGCTTATGAAAGCTGATGATGAAATCAGGATTCGTGCAATGGTGGCAGACTTGATGCAGAAGAGTCTTGCTCAAATGTATGTAAATATGCTTATGTATTGGATTGTACTGCAACACATTTTGCTATATTTCTTTTGCCTTTAAAGACTATGAAGTGGTAGTTCCATCAGCTAAAAGGAAAGTTATGTTGGGACCATGGGTGTAGTGTTCGTGATACTCTATACGTTAAGATTTATAAGTGCATTTTTGTTTGTTTGATGTAGGATGGTTAAGCAAGCTAAAAGAAAGGAGAAAGAGGCAATTAAGGAAAAGGAAAGAAATGGCCGGAAATGTGAAAAGGAACAACAACGTTTGGATCGAGAATTAAGAAAGGAGAAGATTCAACAGGTTATTTAAACCATCATGCTGAATTGCAAACCTATGCTAGAATAATGTTTTGAAGCGTTTCCTAATAGTTTTTTTGGTTGCAATTCCAGGAAAGAGAACAAGCTCGTGCTCAAAGGGAAGCACACATGCATGTTAGATTCTAAGCCCTCCTACTTTGATTGTTTAGTTAAAATTAAATTACATTATGCTAAGTCTATCGTCTACAATGTGACAATGATATGTTAGTCTATGCAAGTTACAAATATACATCATTCTAAGTCTATACTATGCAAATTTGAGAGTGGGATATTAGTCTTGTTTCTAGACATGGTTATTAGATGACAATGACTTTTATGGGGTAGGGGAATGTGTACATGTATGCCATTTTTTGAAGAAAAGGAGGAAAATATTTGAAAGAGATAAATATAAAAGCTTAGAAAAATAAGTTACCATACAACATCAAAAATGTAAAATTTATAAAAACTAAAAAACTAGTATTCTAAAGTATTAAAAAATTTCAATAAAAGCAAAGATTAATTATGTTGATATACGACAAAGCTATTAGTTTGGGTTCAAGTACAAGGGTTTAGGTATGTTTTTATTACAATTTGTTTTGGGGTTGGATTTGTTTTAGGTATGTCTATACAAAAACTGTATGAATATTATAATATATATACATATTTGTAGTCTGAAAATAAGAATTAAGTTTAGAATACCACATATGATACACACAATTAACAAATCCATCATTAAATCCACCTCTTCCCCCCTTAGTGTACTTAAGTTTTTAGGTCTTGAATTAAAAGGTAAGTTGATATCAACATGAGGACTTTTTAATTTGTTTTAAATGCCTTTGTTTTCTTTCAATGGATACATTTTTTGTTGTTGTCATTCAATTTAGCAATGTTTTCATTATTGATCATGATATTGTTATGTTTTTCAATAGTCTAATTAGCAAATGGATTTATGTCATCCAAGTTGATGGCATTATGAGGACCATCCACCTTTTTGGTTCAAAGATAGGTTGTATTGGATGAAGACAAGGCCATTGATTGTTTTTGGGTCTACTTGGTTTTCTTCTTTGTGTGAATTCCCAAATAAGCTTTGATTATGTTCACATATAAAAACATTCACAGGTTTGGGAAAAAACATGAACAACTAGCCTTTATAAAGTTTTGTGGGCCAATTAGAGGATTCATAGATGAATATAGATTGGAATTCATCCTTGTTGGTGTTGCTTCTCTTGTCCTCTTTCTTTTCATTTTCTTCATATTAGACTTGGTAATCATAGCATTTATTTCTTTTCTCACTTCATCAAGCCCATTAGGACACATCATGTCCAACTATCTAAGCAACATGGCATTTTAACTTATGTTACACCAATTTTTTGGGACAAGGACAATAAGAAATGGGGGGATGCTTTTTTTGAACAATAGGGGATGAGAGGCTTTTAGTGGACAACATGGAATGACAATTCAAAAATAGAGAAAGTTTGTATGCTCCCTAAGTTTTTCAAGATAGGGACAACACGTGATTTGTTTTTGGTACAGTTTTTTTGGCCATTTTTAAGGGGATGACAAGGGATGGCTATTAAAAAGATTTTTATCATATTTGTACATTGCAAAAAGCATTCATTTTACATATTATATAACCTAATGCATAACATTAGGCTTGAATTGAGATTTCACATTAGAATTGACACACATTAACAAAATTTAATTTCTTTTATTGTCAATGTGCATATGTATAATATAAGAATTGTAACAAAGTGCCCAAAAGTTGCAAGTTTCAACTACAAAATGAGAAAAAAACAAAGAAAATAATTATTCCTAATTAGCATTTACCTTTGATAGGTCAACATCAAAATCAAAGTTTGAGTTTGAGGTTGAGTCATCACCATTATGAGGGGTTGCCTTATCCAATGAAACCTCAACCTTTTCCCTTTGTGTCTCCTCATCAACTTGTATAGCATCTTTCAAATCAATATTCCAACATGAGGTTGGAGTATGGTGATACTCAAGTGTTTGTCAACCTTGTAGTTTTAAGGCATTGTGTATGGCCACCCATTTCTTTGGCAGTTTAGAGGTAAGGTTCTTCTTCTTGATTGATTGAATGAAGCTATATGTGAAGCAATTCCTCTTTATAAGAGAGGAACTAATGACTTATGAAAGGAGGTGAGTGACAAGTAACTTCAATTCTAGTGCATTTTGCCATGTCACATCCACCATCTAATAGGGTTGGTTCGAGCTAATGTAGTTGTGTCCTCACTTTTGGTTTGTTGAAGGTTGTATCACCAATATTGACAAACGTTGGCCATTATGTGTGAAGTATAAAAGGCTCTTTACCATTATGCATTTTTGAAGGGCCTTCATGAGCCCTTCTTTCATCTTTTCATCATGAGATGGCGGCACTCTTTCAAGCCAACCTACATATCATTTGGGATTTAAAGCATAGGCTGCAATATGAAGTGGCGTTTGCATAGTGTTCCATCATCGTGTCACAATGGGTGTAATATACTTCGTATAAAATATCAAAGTAGGATCTCTATCATAAATGGTTTGCCTCATTGCTCAAGCATGTTATCAAATGCCCCATGAATTTCTCCAAAGCTAGAAGAGTTTGTATAAGCATATCTTATGACTTTCACAAGAAGTTCAATGAAGGAGCAAACATATCCTCAAGTGCAAACAAGCTAAAATTTTTTCAAATAAAGAATTTAATATTCAAATGATAGAGTGAATGTTGTTAGACATGATGAAATAATTTACAAATTAGAAACATTACTAAATTGATTTATCAAAATATTAAAAATAAAATTAGCAATTCCTTATCTCATTTTGGACCACCAATCATTGTTAGAGATTTTTTGTTTCACATTGTTTTCTTGAGATGTGCTTGCCTTTCGTCATCTACCTTACTTTGAATTAACCACCGTTAATTGTAGAGGTTCCTACACCTCAACCATTCTCTCTAATGAAACAAACTAGCAAACATATCTAGTATCAATGTGCTTGGGTTTTTCTTTCATCGAAAAACCCTTGGACAAAGCAAGTGAAGTGTGATGATTACAAATAAATATTTATATTTCCCTAGCTTTTACCACCATTATCTTTACCTAATCTATCTTCTTGATGTCCTTCAATGCGTTGTTCAATGCATGACCATAGCTTGGGGTTTAGAAAATGTGTTTACAAGCACTTTTCAATATCAAGCTAGGTAAATTATCCACATGGGTGGGAATTGATCACCACTTGTACAACATTAGAGACTTCAACCTCTTTTATGGTGTTTTTGAAAATCTAAAATTGGAAGCTTGTATCTTTCATCTTCTTTGAACAATTAATAGCTCTAAGAATATAAGAGTTAGTTGAACATTTGATGATGATTTTGATGAGTGCTTGATGTTTGATATTGGTTCGTTTATCCTTGGTGATGGAGTGACTTCAAGAGTTTCAAAACTAAAGAAAAAAATTATTTAATAGCAAAAGATTAAATTTTTGATTATTGCATTAATCACACAAAAGTTGAAATTTCAAATTATGAAAGTATAAAACAAATACCTAAGATAATTACACTTTCAAATTAGTTTTTCATGCACTTTGAAAAACTTGTGAGGAAACCTCTACAAACTATTCAACCTCAATTGAATGTAATTTATTATTGTATGTATTTCCTCTACTTTGCATCTATCTTTGTACTATTTAGCAAAAAAAAATCTCCAAAAAGGTCCTTATCTCTTATACGAGATGTAGTGGAAGATAAGTCCAGACCATTAATGTATATCTACATTGTATTTGACTAAATTAGCAAAATAAACGACTTATTTTTTAACTAAAAATGAAATGCAATATAGGATAATTCAAATCATTTGAACCATTTCTAACATGTTCACACTAAACATGTGCGAATGTTCCAATCCAAGCTAAAAACTCAACATTGCTTCTTAGTGATGAAGGAATTTTGCACCAATCCAAGTTTGTATTTGAAAACTTCAAACTTCCCTTTTTACTAAGGGCTTGGTTAGAATATCAACTATTTGTTGGTCTATTGCTTCATGTAAGTTGGAAGGTTCTAAATCTATGATGCTACACATCAATGGCATGTAGTTTGGAAATTTCTTCGAAGACCTACTCTATGTTAAATGTGCTCTTAGAAATGTCAACATTCTCTTGAGCGTCCCTTGATGTCTATGTTAACATCGAGGTCCTCTAATAGAAGTAGAAGGAGCCAAAGTCTTTTGAAGATTGCTGTTTTGAACTAGAAACAATTGGTAGCTTTAAAGATAAAGACTCAAACTTCGAATTGTCTTGCTCCTCATCCTTTTGTATTGGAATGAGCTCATGAGACTTCTTAGATGCAATGTATTCCTTAAACTTTACATCTTTATTGACAATTATCTTCTTTTTCTTTGCAATATAAACATTGTAGGCCTTTGAATTCTCATTGTAACCCACAAATAAATCCTTCTTGTTGGAAGGTTCCAACTTGGTCCTCTTATCTATATGTTAATGAAAATAAATTTGACAACCAAAGATGTAGAAATGACTCACCTTTGGCTTAGTACCAATGAATGCCTTCTTTGGTGTTTTGTCTTTCAAGATCTTATGAGGACACTTGTTTGGATGTAGACTGTTGTGACATGTTTGTGCACACAACAACACTAGTAAGTTATGGTCATGAATCATGACCTTAGTAGCCCCTATAATGGGCTGATATTTTCAATTTGCAACCCCATTTTGTTGAGAGATATAGATACTAGTCAACTCCTTCTTGATCTTTGTCTTCTTGTAGAAATTCTCAAACCTCTTGGAGGTATATTCGCCCCCATTGCTTGATCTCAAGACTTTAATCTTATTTGTGTGATTTTTAACTAGAGCTTTAAACTCTTGAAACTTGCTAAAGATCTCATCTTTGGTCTTTAACAAGTAGAACCAAGTCTTGCAAGAGAAATCACCAATAAAGGAAACATATTACATGCTTCCTAAAATTGATACTATTAACATTATGCCACATGCATCTGAATGCACTAACTTTATAATTTTCTTTGATCTATGCTATCTACTTGGGAAAATAGCCTTGGCATGCTTGCCAAATGTGTATCTTCTACATACTTGTTGATCAATATTGAAATTTGGAAGACTTATGATTATCTCCCTTAGAATAGACAATGTTTTGTGATGTAGATGTTCCATCCTCTTGTGTCATAACTTGCACACATTGTCACTATTATGAATTAGAGCTTGAACTAGCTCACCTCGTAATGTGTATAGATTGCCTTCACTTACCCCTATAACTTGTGTAGTATCTAGGCTAGATTCTTTTCGGCTCATAAGGACTTGTTGATTCTTGAATTCAACTATATAGCCTTTATTTTCCAAATCTGAAATTGAAAGCAAAACCCTTCTTGAGACTAGGAACAAACAAAAAATTATCAAAAGCTGAAGAGTTACTTAATTGCAAATGAAAGGGAATTGTATCAACTCTTGCTAGTAGATATTTGACATTATCGCCAAGCTTAAATTGAGATCTAGAGATATGTTCTTTTAAATTGGTAAATCACTCTCTGGTTGATATCATATGTCTAGATGCACAAACATCTTGTGGAGTCATGTTGGTAGAAAGATAAGGTACTTTCGAGAAATCCTTCTCAAACATAGCAAGAAACTTGTTCATTTGAATCTTTGTAGAGGTTGCCACTTTTTGCTATTGTTGCTTCCTTTTGTCCTTGTTTGAACACTTTGATGCACAATGACCAAATTTATGACAAACAAAGCACTTGATTTTATTCATGTCTTTCTTTTGTGGTTGTGAGGATGAATCCTCATCCTTTTACCTACCCTTGTTGGTCCCTTTTCTTGTACTTTGTTGTCTCTCCAAAGAGGGCAAAATTATTATCAACTACCCTTCTTGTTAGCTTTTGGCTCCATTTGAGTTTCCTCTTGGATAGTCATCTCATGGTCTTTCAAAAGAAAAAAAGATTTTCTCAGGCACAAATTGTTACGGCAAGTTCACTAGTTCTTCATTTTCAACCTTCTCCATAATTGTTACAAGTTGGTCACAAAGTTACTTGTAATTGTATTTGATTTAGTCATCTCTATGGATTTGAATTTGTTTTGCAATATTATTTTTTGTTTATGTTCACTATGGTAAAGACTAACCAAAGCATCAAACATTTCTTTGGCATTTTTCTTTTTAGATAAATGAGGAATTAAATAATCCTTTATCGTTACTTCAATTTTCTCAACTAAGGTTATAGCCTCGCAATCTTTTACCCCTAGTCCACTTATGCACAAAAAATAAGTATTAAACTCTTGTAGATGTAGCCCTATTGTCATTTTTGCATAAATGACTTAGCCATACTTTACTCTCATTTGACTTTTTTGTTTGTTTTTGTTTTTGTTTATGCTTGTTGCAAGGAAGTTTTTTGCATAGCTTTTGAGGAGTTGTGAAGGTTATTCAAATGGGTTGCTCTTAACTTGTAATCCTTGCTACACCCTCACACCTAGAATATCCCTAAGTGGCAGCCATACTTTTATGGTCTCTAGTTCCTTGTTGCATTTTAATTTCAATCTTTTTATTCTCACAACTCTTGTTATTTCATTTTTGTTCAACAATGAGAGCAATGAGAATAAAACATAGAACAAGAAATAAACAAAAGCTCCTCAAGTGTTTGGAATTTAAAAAAAAATGCAAATGAATTTGAACAAATGAATAATAAATGGTTAACTTACTTCAAATGATGTGGATTTGATACTTTATTGCTTTCTTTCCATTATTGTGCTCCTCTTCCCACCATTGCTCTTACTCTTTTTCTTCCTTTTCACAAATTGGCAAATGTCAAAATGAGTTTGTTTTTTTGTTTCTAGTTGTTTTCAAGTTTAGGTTTCGTTTTAACAAATGTGGGGGTCCTCGTGGATCCACACATCTCTTTTTCCCCCTCTAAAGTTACCTTTTGATAAAAGGCCTCAAAAAGTGTTTGGGTTATTAGATGTTCCTTGATTGTCTTGGGGATGGTTAATGTACCCAAGACTCTCATACAAAAAAGAGTCGTTTGAAAGATATTTTCTAAATCTTTCAAAAAAAGAGCACAAGGTGGAGGCATTTCCGACTTGTCCTTGTATCTATGAAACGTCTCCTATAGGGGACAATGTCATTTTGGTAGGGGATATGTCCTCATGGAGCATAGGAAAATATTAAAATTATAGGAAATTTCAATCATTCATTTATAAGGCATTCATCATATACATAATAGAACCATATTTTGAAACATTAGAGTTGAATTGAGAATTCACATGAGTTAAGATACAAATTAATAAACTTCCAATGTCTAATCATTTTAATGTGAATTTTCATTACCAATTTGCATTTGTTGTTGTTATGCGTTTGCTTCATCTTTGCCTAACTCAATATTAGACTTTGAGTGTAATTCATTGTTAGTATTAAGGGTAGCCTCTTTCAATGAAACAACCATCAATCAATCTTTCACGTGCCTCTTCATCAATTATGTGGCATCTTTGAGATCAAGATTCCATTTTAAATTTGGAGTTTGTCAATATTGAAGAATTTATTGATCTTAAAGTTGCAAGGCAGGCTGCCAACTTTCTTTGTTGAGAGGTAAGCTTCTTTTGGTATTTTGAATGAAGTTGTAGGTGAGGCAATTTCTCTTTGAAGTAAAGGAACTCGCAACATGTGAAAGAAGATGAATGACAAGCATCCTCAACTTTGATGTGCTCTTGCTCTATTTACTTTGCCTTAGGTTAGTTGAATGTTGGATTGTGAAGATTAGCAAAAACAAACCATTGCATTTGGAGTTAAATTGACTCCTCATTTGAATATATCTTTCAAAGTGCTTCCATTAACCATTCTTTCACTTCATTATTAGGAGGCACTCTTTTAGATCTTTCTTCATCTTACATAAACAGTCTATTAACCTCTACTTTCTTAGGCATGTTTATTTTTAGACAAACTTTAACCCATTGTTCTAAAATGTCCAAGAGGTGACTATATACTTTGTGTAGCTCCCTCTTAATTCTTTGTTGCAAATATGATGAAAAAAGTAAGATCTTTTTTCTCTTTCTCCAACTTCTTGTGGCAATGAAGAATATGATTCTTGATTTTTGAATTTGAACTAGGTTTTTAAATTCTTTTCTTGAGTATTTCTAAGTGGGGATGGCTGATCATCCTTGGGACAGTCGAGGGATGATAGGCTACCTTTGAAAAATTGTTGCATTCTAAAAATGTTTTTGGGACGGGCTTGATCAAAATGAGGGATAGGAGATAGTGAGATGTTTCTTAGGTGTTTTGGTGTCCTTGGAATGTTTGTGTGTCCAAAAGGGCAAGGGATGCGTTCTTGTGTATCCTTGATTTTAACCTATTGATATTGCTTGTATAGTAGTTCTGCAAAAGTTACACTTGACCTTGCCCTTAGCATCACCTAGTGTGCCATGCTTCCATGAAGGGTCTCTTGTTGTTGCTTGGTGTTGAATTTCATTGTTGAGTTTAGCAGTGGGAAAAACATCAGTAGGGTTTCGAAAGAAAATTTGTTATGGTTTTATGACAAATTGCAAATATTTATAAAGATAAAATAGAATGAATTAGCATGCGGTATGGTTTGGAAATGAGAAAACATAGGTAGCATCTCCCCTAAGTTTTCAGCATTTTTCATGTTGAATTAAAAAAACGATATAGTATTAATTTATAACATACCATTATCGAAAAGACTCCAAAGTTCCAAACCTAGAATCCCTTTGAAAAGCAATACAAATTCTCCCATTGGTTGTTTTGCTGTGTTTGTGCTATAATCCCACTTTGTAGGTCAAAAAGAGCCAAAAATGAAAAAAAGATTTGGTGTGTTTTGTTTTACATTTGTGTTGCAGGGAAGTCCAAGTCAGAAAATTGTGAGTTTGAGGTCAAAATGTGTTAAGTTTTTTGCTGAAATTTGCCAACCTAGCATTATAGATTGCCCCCTTAAAAGCCATTTCCCTTTTTCTAGTGTATTGGAAACATTTGGGCTCTATCAACAATGTAAAAGGCAGAAAAACACCCAAGGCTTCACTACCACTGGTCTTTCATGCAAACATTGAAATTTAAAATAAGTTCTACCTCGCACCTGTTGTAAACTGGTGCCATAACACAAAAGAAGTTTGGGGGATTATTGCCACATTAGCTTCCAAAAATTGCCCTTTTCATAATAATGATCTGGCATTTATATAAAGTTAATCAAATCATCTTAAGCAAATCAAAAGACTACCAAAGCCCAAGCTGATTTGTGAATATTCTATGTTTTCAATTAGTAGAAGCCTCAAATGGTAGGCTGTTTCATCTTAAATGTGTAGCTGCAAAACTCCAAAGCCTCTTGTTAGCTAATCCCAAAGCAAGATCTTTGATTTTTTTATTTGTTCAATCCAATAATTTCTTAGAGGCTGCTTGAATTAGTGACCTGGAAACAAAATAAAATTAGTGGATGTGATAAACAGCCTGTTTATTAAATATATTAAATAATAGAATGGTCATCTTAGTTAGGTTAGATAGTTTCTATTTTCGTCTTTTGTTTATGTTTGTTTCTTTTAGAAACTTTGTCTTTGTAAATCTATTTAAGGAGCCTTCGTCTCCTTTGTTAATACATCGAATATTTTACCATCTCATTTTGTAATACTATTTTCTCTGTGAATGACCAAATAGTCAAAATTTTCTTCCTCCGAGTCAGGGAATTTATTTGTTTGCTTCTAGATCCTCCTTCTCATCAATGGGCATTGCCCATCCCATGAATCTTCCTAAATGTTGGCTAATCTCCCATTTATTAACTTCGAAGAAAGATCATTCAAGGCTATTGGTCTACAGTCCAACAAAAAGTTCCAAATGTGGGTAATGATTCTCATTTGGTTATTGTAATCTAAACACTTTTTTGGTAAGAGCTTGTCTTGCTAAATGTTGGGCTGGGCAAACAAACCACAAACAAGTTTGGCACCCAATGCCCTGTTTTGTCCATCCAAACACCTTCTGGCTGTCCCAAAGTCCTTTGGTGAATTATCTTTATTCCAAGCAATAAGCTGAATTTTGTCTTTTGGTACTTGCCAAAGGTGTCGATGATCTTTTCGAAGCTCTTTATAATTTCAGTCGATCTTCAAATTTAGCATTAAGTAAATTGACAAGGTTGCCAGAACTTTGTTGATCCTTATTTCTTACAGCTGATGGCAATTGTTTGCCCTTTCATGAACTCAATTTTCTGTGAAAAGACAGCACCATTTTTTTCCGCAAAAAAGTGCAGTTTGCCCCAATTAAAGGGGAATTCCTAACTACATACTGGGTAGAGAGAAAATGTTAATTAAATTTTTTCAAAATTTCTTTCATTGTTTATCTAGCCAGAAGCAACAATATATGCATCCAAATTTTTCTTCAAGAGTGATGCCATCTCTAAATCAATTCCCCTTAAAGTAAGGTATCATCTGCAAATTGCTTATGGGTGAAAGACTCCATCCCCTCCGTTGCAAGAATCTCCTTCAGTATCCTTGCTATCTTGTATTGTAAAGAGGTCTACCCAAAGCCTATACCATCAAGATAAAATGGAAAGGAAACAAAGGATCTGCTTGCCTAGGGCCTCAAGTAGCTTCAAATAAATCAGCCAGACTTTTGTTTTGAAGGACTGATTGTTTGGGGCTCAAGATGTAACCAAGTATCCATTCCCTCGACTCCAGTTTGAAATCAAAATTTTCTCGAAATATCCAATATAACTACTGCACTTTTGAACTTGCTGACCGTGCCAAAGTGAATATCTCATGGGAGATAAGAATACCTTCAATAATAGCTCTATTTGAGACGAAGTTGGTTTGTTCCTCTGAATTTTAGCTCTCTGAGTAATTAACTCAATCTGTTGGATATCGCTTCCAAGATAATCTTTTAGACAGTATTTCAAAGAGAAATTGGCCAAAAGTTAACAAAGCAAGTCAGGAAGCAGATTTTAGAATTAAAGCTAAGAATGTGTAATTTAAGTCCCTCATAATTTTCTTAGTTCTTTTGGACTCTTTGTTTGCAAATCAGAGACTCACAAAAAGCCAACAAATTTGGAAGAAGGCAACTTGTAACCATTCAGTCCATGGGTCTTATTGTTTTGCATATTGAAGAAGCTGAATCTAGTTTCTTCCTTTAAAAAGGGGTCAATGAGAGCTCTAGTTTGACCTTCTCATAGGCCTTGGGATGTTGTGTAACAACTGATTTTGATCCACCAGAGACAATGCCTCCTAACTACCAATCAATACTTTGAAGAAGCCAGTGGCTTCCTTTCTTATGTCACTCATATCTTCCAATTGTGTTTCATCTCTTGAAGAAATACATTCCTTTGTGTTCTGATCTTTGTATTGATCTGGCGGATACTGAGGTTGGAGCTAAGATTTGAATCCTCACGGATCAGGGCTTTATTGGGAGCTTTGCTGGTCTTTGGCCATCCCTGCCAAGGTTGGAGAAAAGTATAGCAGACAGTTGGGGTGAAATCATAACAATCAAATTAATTTTGAATTCCTGTCAAACCTGGAGATTATATGCTACTGAAAAAAACCTTTCTGTCCCTTCGTCCCAACAATCTTCCCCACTTTTTTCAACCATTTTCTTATCTCCCAAAAGAAGGGCCTGAGAATTTTGTGCAGAATTTGCTCTCCTGTGCATTTGCTTAGCCAAACTACTGTGGTACCTCATCACTGCCCTGCTGCTAGTTTTCTAGAATTCTTATATTCTTTCTCATGAATAAATCTGCATCTGAGATGTAATGAAATATACTCTGCCTTTCTATTGCTTTAAGTTCCTCTAGGAATTAATTTTCAAGTGTTGCTAGGAATACCTGTTTGATTACACACTTGACACTGCACATCCTCTGTTATTGAAATAGTTTGTTGTGTAACATATGTTGATGCTTCTACCTGGCTGCTGTTTTTTCTAGCAAAAAGCGATCAAAGTTAAGATCTTTTTGTGGCTTTTTTTTTGTTTAGCTATGATAGTAAGCACAGTTAATGTTGGCAAATATTTTGAACAGGAGAAAGAAATTAAAAGGCAGCAAGAAGAGGCTGAGAAGGAACAGAAAAGACGTGAGAAGGAAGAAGCTGAAATGAAGAAGCAACTTGCATTACAAAAGCAAGCGACAATCATGGACCGCTTTCTTCAGAGTAGAAAGGAAAGCACCAAAACCCAAAATGTGGAAGAAACTACTCACAAGCCTTCAATGGAAAATGCACAGGTTTGCAGTGGAGTTATGGCACTGATGGATAAAACATTATGGCGAGGAGAAACTCAAACAGACAATCTTCTAAGGTATCTTCTCTAACTTAAGATATTTCCATTTTGTTTGTAATGGTTTTGAGAAGAATGTCTTATTAAATCTACACGGAATGTGTTCAGATCACATTTGGCAGCATGGCATGATGCCAATAACAAAAAATTTACAAGAAGAAACTTACAATGGGGCAAGCGGCGTAAGCCCAAAGTTGCGTTGTTCAATGAACTGCGGCTGCAGCGAGCATCTGCTGAAGCTGTCATCTCAGAAAAAGTGCAATCCTTTACAGGCAAGAAAAGGACAGCTAATGATATTGAAGATCATGAATTCAAGGCAAAAAATGCTGCAAATGACTGGGAAGAGCAGGATTTGTGTGATAGTTTGCCTGACACTAATGGGAGTACTGATGTGAATAGAGAAAGTATGTTACATAATAAGAGGAGAAAACTTTTGCAGTTTGATAAGGCTCATAGACCAGCTTATTATGGGACCTTCTCAAAGAAAAGGTGAAACTTCATGGCATACTTGGAATGCTAGGAATTATTATAGGGCTTCTTATTTTAAGCTTCCAAATTTTATATGCAAAAGGTCTTTTGAAACAATGTGGACCTATTATTTACTTAATATGTAACAGGTTATAGTAAACTTTTGGGTATCATCATTGTGCAGTGATGTTGTTGGGCCTCGACACCCATTCAAGCTAGAGCCATCATTAGATTATGAGAATGACAGTGATGAAGAATGGGAAGAGGTACTTGTCACTGTTTTTTAAAGGTATTATTTTATAGGATCTTAGAGCTTTTTCCTCTGAATGTTCTATCACAATTTACAGGAGGATCCTGGTGAAAGCCTTTCTGATGCCGATGAGGATGATGAAGAAGAAAAGATTGAAGTTGAAAAAGAAAAACTAAAATGTGAGGAAGATGATGATAATGAAGATGGCTTTCTTGTGCCTGATGGGTATCTCTCGGAGAATGAGGTATATGCCATGAAAGGAAAACTTCATGGATGTAATTACATTATAAATGCATTTCGTGAAAGCACATTATTTATTGTTGATTTCAGTTTTCACATTTGACCTGTTTGGATTGAGATAACGAGCTTGTTTGAGGCTTCTTATCTAGTTTGCAATTTGAATGGTGCATTATCAATTGTTTAGCATATGAGTGATAGTGACATTCTGTTTCCAATTTTGTTTTGGACTAAGTTCAATTATGAACATTTCTATTTTTGTGCAAATTATTAATTTTTTTAGCTTAGGAGATATTTTGTCCAAAACTCAATGGTGTAGGAATCTTGGATTTCTACCAGTTGGGTAGTCTATATAAATGAATGGAATCCTAGTCTTTTTTCAGATTAAAAAGTATCAGTAATGGTATTGGTCAATTTCCCTGATGCCTAAAATGAATGAAGAGGTGATCATAACTTTATCTTACCAGTACCTAAAAATTAACTAGTTATGAATCTTGGTATTAGATATCTTAATGGGAGGTTGCAAGGGATCACTTCTCACAAGAACAAGATTTTCTGATGATTGGACAGATCAGAGGCTGCATGAATTTAATCCAACTAAGGAAGATAGTTAGATTTCTAAATTCTGTACTGCCAACATTCTGCAAATTAATAAATTACTGCACCTCTCTCAGCAGTTAACCACCATCTATAGGTTTATTAAAATGCAATCCAGTGGCTTGATTAAGTGAGCATCAGTAATATGTTGAAATTCTGTACTGCTAACATTCTGCAAATTAATAAATTACTGCACCTCTCTTAGCAGTTAACCACCATCTATAGGTTTATTAAAATGCAATCCAGTGGCTTGATTAAGTGAGCATCAGTAATATGTTGGTATGTAATGACATCTTGCAAGTTTTGGGCAAAACTCAATCTCTTTGGTGTTGCCATACCTAAGGAAACCCATAGTGTCTGGAACCTGAAGATGAATGCACTTTCATTGGTAGTTTTGATGCCATTGTTAGCCAAGTATGAAATAAAGGTGAAAGATGAATTTGGAATTTATGAAATGCAACCTCCATGTAGCTGTTGGCCTGTCAAGTTTGCTGACTTAAAAAGATGTTTAGATTTTTAATGTCAAGGAAGGAATCTAAGAATTTTCTAATTGCCACATTGCCAGCATGACACTGTAACATTGCAAGAGAAAGCAAATTTATGCACATGAAATACCTTCCATTGCTTCTTTCCTGGTCTCTTTCTAGTGGTTTTATGATTTATCATCTAGATCCCCAAGTAAGGTTTGAATAATACTGTATCTCTTCTAAGTTTCCCTCCCAGTCGTTCATATAATTGGACAAAGGCAGGTAGTAAATTTTTCAATAGAGAAGGATTCATGTGTTCTTAACACAAATCCAGAATCATTGTTCAAATTCCAAGGCAGTAAATATTAAATATACACATCAGTGATAGATGTTTTTGATATTCATGTCAAAGTAGGAGGTATTTCTTATATGGTAGGAAATAATCACTTTCAACATTCAAAGAGTTTCTATATGTCTATACACTTCCATATTGCATAAACATTCTTTGTACAAAGCTTCTGTATAATCTCCCTTGGCACTCATTTCAGGGTTTTGTCCCTCTTCAAGTCTTTGATTGTGTCTGGGTCATGGGATTATTCCTAAAAAAATCTCTGTAATGATTCTTATGAGGGTACTCTTTCAAACCAGTCAAAAATAGATTTTCCGACTTTTTTCTCTTTTACAAATTAGGTTTTCAAATTTAATCATTAGTGAATATAACACAAACCTTCTGCTTGATGAACAGGGAGTATGTTTGGATGACACTGAATCAGATGTGGATGAAGATCCGGCTGAAAACTTAGACTCACATATTGTATCCCAAAATTGTGGCAAGAGCCAACAGCTAGAAACTGAGTCTGAATGGCATGCTTTTGAGCAGCAACAAAAAGTTCTTGAAAATGCAACAGATCGTGCCTTGCGGTCTGGTCGTGTTTTTATTGTCTCAAACTTGCTTAAAGAGATAAATGATTGTAAGATCAAACCAGGATCTCCTGACCTAAATCCAAGACAGAGATTGGAACAAACTTGCTTACAAGCTCTGCAAATTCAGATTTGCTCACCAGAAATCCCTATTGGTCTGCCTTTTGAACCTTCAACAGAGGCAAGTATCCAAGAGGACCAGGAGTCTTCTAAGCATCAAAAGAAAATCTCTGCTCTGTCAGACTCAGATCTACCCATGTTGGTGAGTTATTCTGAGCCTTAACTGAGAGTGTTAGGAGCAAGAGATATATTAGCTTTTAGTTTTTTCTATTGTCTCATAACTATTGGAATGTGATTTCAGGTCTCTATTGTCAAGTCATCAACTCAAGGCATCAACAAAATAGTTGAATCTCTGCTTACAAAGTTTCCTGATGTGGCAAAGCGGCGGCTTAAAGACAAAATCCGTGAAATAGCAGACTTTACTGAAAATCGTTGGCAGGTTTGTTTAAGTCAAGTTAAATGATTATTGCGTTTCCCTGCACCATCTGCATGTACTTTAAATATAATATATTGCAAATGTGATTGCTAAGTTTTTCTTCTGCAGGTGAAAAAGGATGTTTTGGAAAAACTAAACATGCCACCTTCTCCAGGTGAGGCTACCCCCAGATAATTTTGCTGTTTCAGCTCAATCTTTCAACTTGTGTTTCTTAAATTTAACATTCCCATTTGACAATATTTTGTTAATCTCTTGCTGCCACTAATGATTACCTGTTCCCCATGCAGTTCGAGCTTGTGAAGTTACAGAGACTCCAAAAAAACAATTCAAGGATGCTGTTACAAAGAGTCCAACACAACCTAAGGGTATTGCTACATACTTTTTAAAACGATGTTTACCTCCTGAAGCAGCTGGAATTAATATTCAATCCTCTCCTGAGAATGCCAATTTTGAAAAGCTAAAGGATAAGCCCTCTGACATGGTTGAGGAAAGCCAGGATGTCTCGTAGTGGTAGCCTTATCACAGAGCCTTTCACAGTTTCATGATTTGTTTTTGCTCTCCAATGTGAAGGTCTTTTGAGCTCCCATTTTTGTGTAGAGGAACCTTAGTAGGGGATACTGTGTTCCTTGTGTTCCATTTGCTCACGTGGTGAATTGTAACTTAGAACAGGAGATTTTATTCCTTTGTATCCAAGTTGTGTGAGGAAGTGACGGGGAGATAATCAACACGTTACATGTATTTAGATAAACATCCAGAAGTCTGGCCAGCATTATAATAATATATTCCTTTGGCTTATTTGGTATGATGGAATCTGTGTAATTTTAATCTTTACAGTACAGAACTTCAAACCTATGTCAGGTTATTAGCAGTAAGCTGGCCGGGGTATATATTAAGTTGGAAGTCCTTGCCTAGCATTAACACGTATTCAGATTGTTCTCATTTCTTTATGCTCCCACTCAAGCGTCTGAATGCTTTTTTGAATTCTCAAACTTGTGGGTTGAAAGTGGAGGCATTATTTATAATTTTTTGTTTCTGATGGGTCACTTTCATAAAACATTATTGTTTAATTAAAAATGAAAAATTAGAAAGTACTCGGATTGAGAGATTCCTGTATGTAATAGGTTTTTTATGAGTAGGCTGATTAATGAGTAGAACTCTGGCTGCACAACTTCAATAATTCAAGCATCAGGGATTGCTAAATTAGGACTCACCGATCTCTGAAAAGTGTTGCCGCATAAGTCTTTCCTTTATAATTACTTAAATTGTCCTTGCGGTTCTTTGTTATTGATCACATTTTCTTTTCATTTTTTTTTTCAAATTGAACTCAATCTGGACATTAACAAGTTATATAACCTTGGAGGATTCTCGATCATAGATTTAATTTTGAATTGAATTTTAGCAAAATGCTGTGTCAGTGGAAACTCTCAACATGTTTCAGCCATGCCATTTTAGAGTTGTCTATGAGTATGGGGGTCTAAATTTGACCATCAATGATGGTTATCCATTCAAAGATGGCATTCAAATATTATAATATATCTTATATTTTATTTAAGAAAATGTAAATTACAATACATGTAGGCCTATAAATTTTTGACAGTCAAATCTACCATTTCATTTGATAATTTTCTTGATTTTTTAATTGTTTTTCTTAATAGTTGTACAACCATCAAATTTAGGTCTTGAATTACATGCCATTTGTGAATAGATTTGATCTGCGGGCTTCCCCCAACATGATTTAGTATAGCTTTATAACTGATTTTTAAAAAAAAAATTAAGTTGTGCGTTTGGAAGCCTTTGCATATTCTTTCCAAGCTTTTATTAGCATTTTTAATTCTTGGATACAATTTCAAATCTTTTTAAAATCAAGTTTAATAAGTTTATATTGACTTATTTCTATGACAATTTTATGGTTCATAAAACTACTAAATAGTAATGGAAACTTTTATCAACCATAACAAATAATTTGGTAGGTTGTCACAGTACTTTATTTTTATGACAATTTTATGGTTCATTAAAATTAAAATTAAAACTACTAAATAATGATGAAAACTTCTATCAATGATGATAAATAATTTTTAGTCATCCTAAAAATTAATGGTAACTTGTCTCATAACTTCCCAGACTCTACATCTTTATCCTTCCCTTTCTCCGGGACATAAATATACAAATTCAGCAGCAAGTAGTACTGGAATTTTTTCTGTATCGAGATTGTGTTGGCCGGCTAGCTACAAAGGTAAGAGTCCATACACTCTACCCCATAGTTGTAAGTAGTTATTCAGCATTCGTTATCGCAACAGTTCATAGTTGCAAGTAGTTATCGCAACAGTAACAACAGTTGTAGTCTTTGCCCTAGTATGTGCAATGTCAAGTTCTTAACACCCATAATATTCTGGGTCAGCTGAGCCGCTTTTTGTTTGGTAAAATGTTATATTTGTATCATCTGGTCAAAAAGTTTACACACAGCACGTCTCCGAAACAATATGAATATTTATTAAATCCTCGTAAGTGCATTTGTTGGTCCCAACATTAAGATGCCCAACCAAATGGCGCTGATCTGAATCTCTTGTTTCACATCCGTAACAATATGAAAATGCTTAACTTCCTTTTGGGGGTTGATTTGCAAGCGTGTTTCTGGCCGGTGAAAGTCTCAAAACACAATTACCAAACTGACCTTGACACCGTTTTCATCCTAGCATTTAAAGATCCCTAAGACTTATGTGGTGAATTAGATTCTAAAATTTTGATTATTTTAATATTGTTGTCTGTGTTATCATGACCTTTCTTTGTCATGAAGTGATTCAGTCTCATTCTTTGTTTTTCATTTTTGATTTTTTTGTTTGTTTGTGTAAAAGGCATGTCTCCAACTAAAGTCAATGTTTGCACTTCAAGTTTTTGTGTTTTATTTTGTGGGTCATATTTGCTTAGGTTTATAATCGATATGAGATGTATGTCATGGGTGTTTTTTTTTTCAAAATTTCTTAGCATAGGTAGGTAGAGCATTAAAAATTAAGCTTAGTTTTTTTTAAAAAAAGTTTTGAAGAATTCATTAAGAATTGAAAGTTATAATTGCGGTTTTTTTCCATTTCATTAGGTAATTTTTGCAGTAGGTATTGAAGCTGACAAATCAACTAAATATAGGTCTTATGGGATTTTCGTGTTCATGTGAACTTCACTTTTCTAACAATTATCTGATTCGATTGCATTCTTTTGCATGATCATGTTCATCTATCCATGCAAGTTTTTCTATGTGATATGCCCTTGTACAATTGCTCGTACTTTTCCGCATGTACACGTCAATTTTTTTTTGCAGGAGCAAACAATTTCAAATCGGCTAAGTGGTATTTGTGAGAAATTAGTGGCCATATTTTTTTGTGGGTCAAATATATACAATTTGTTTGCAATGGCATTAATAATTTAAGGAAAGTGTTGCGAGGAAATGTTGGTGAATTGAACAATTTCAAATTGGCTAAGTGGTATTTGCGAGCAAATAGTGGCCATATTTTTTTGTGGGTCAAATTGTACAATTTGTTTGCAATGACATAATTAATTTGAGGAAAGTGTTGTGAGGAAAAGTTGGTGAATTGAAAAAATGGTTTAAAGTGAACATGACAAGGGTTGTTTCCCTGCAAGTTCAGATGGTAGCAGTTTCTTTGCAAGCGTTTTTCTTAGTGAACCTTTTGCGAATAACAAGATATTGTGGGAATTTTGTACCTTGAAGGATATGTTCGATAGTGGTCAAATTTTTGCAATCCCATTTATGCTTGATTTTTTGCGATTGCTTTAAAAGGGTCAAGTGAGTGTTGGTCTTCCGCTGCTTTGAGTGCATTTGCAAAAGAATGACAAAGGCAAATGTAATGAAAAGTAAAACTAATGAAGTGTTCGTTTGTGAGATATTATATTCGAACCAACTATTCAACGGAAGGGTTTATGTTCTATGTTCCATGACGTTTCAGGGACGAGGACGGGGGGATGTTAGGGGACGCATTTCGGGGACAACAGTTTGAGGGTCGATTTTTGGGGATGACGATATATATATATCAAAATGAATTTTTAATTTAAGTTTTGTTTTTAAGTGACACCATAGGGGACGCCTGGATGTTTCCAGAATGGTCGGGGGATGCCTAGCTGTCCCTTGGCCGTTTTGGGGACGACTAGGCATCCCCTTTAATTTTGTAGACATTTCTTGGCGTTTCCTAAAAATACAAATTCGAAGGGGATGACTGAGGGACGCCCCTTAATGTCCCCCTGTACTCGAAACGTCTCAGGGGATGGGGATGTAGGGTTTAGGGGTGGGGACATGTCCCTATGTAACACAAGCTATGTTTGTTATCGATGAATGTTTTGAAGGACTAGATGGAGGCTACAAGTTCACTTGCACCTGAAGGAAGCTAATATCTTGCATATGAAGTTTTGCGAGGATCTGAAGGTCAATGAGACCTTGTGAGAATGTGACATCAAGATGTATCTTGTATGGGCCCAAAATTTTACTAGGGATGTATTGGCCAATTTTTTTTGCCAAATGTCAATGTGATCTCCTACATTTGTTTGATTCTCATGCTGCATCTTGATCTAGGTCAAAGTTCCACATCCTGTAGGGGTTGAATTTATGCAAAATGGTGAAAATGAGATGATTGGGCCTCAACTACCACCATTAACGCTCAACCATTTACAACCACCAAATATCGATCCACAAAGGCTATGGAGGGGTCTTAAATACATTTTGACATGGATCCAAGTGTAGAATTTTGGTGCTCTTACCTCAATTGTTATTTGTAGGGCCTTTTTTGTCACACAATAGGACACAATTTGAGTGGGATTTTTGGGCAGTCTCCTACTTCTAGCATACAAATGCACGTTTCATTCAATGTAGAGGCATGTCACACATCAAAAGAATGGTTTACACGCCTCTTTGTGGTCAAATTTTGTTTGCAGAGGACACATCATTTGGGTATTGGATGAGATTGCAATTAGGGTTTCTCTATCTTGCATGACTCTTTGATGGCTTGGATGCTTCCCTGAGGTGGTATATTGGCCAAAAACTAACATTTTAAGAGATCAAAAGTTAACACTTTTGGAAAAAGGAGCATAACAAAGAGAACTTACACAACAAAACTAAAGGGTTCTTAGTTTCTAGCTTTGGGTATAGATATTTTTACATTGTAATGATCTAGGTTCATCCCAAATTTGCAACAACACTTGTAACTATAGTAGATCAAGTGATTAAAGGAAAATTTGACCTTGATTGTCTCCCTATACATGGTGTATGTTTCTGATTAGTTAGTCAACTAGATGATTGTTACTTGTAAATTTTTTACAAGATATATTCTTAGAACAATAATGAAAGTGTATGGGTATGTTCATAGATTACTAAGTAGACTCATTTTATATTCTAAAACTATTTGTGGTTTTACTAAATGTATGTGTAGAGCCTAACTTTCTTGTGCATTGTGGAAAACCCAGTCTTTTGTGGTGTGTTGATTAATGCATCACCTTGGTTTTAGTTGTTACATGTTTTGTATAAACACATAGACTATCTTGCTTGGAACTAGATAAAAACACTAGTTTGTTATTTGCTTGCTCTCTCGGTCATCCTCAATACACTCAAAATTAATCAATTTAAACATCTTTCAATTTCCTTTGTGTGTGTGTGTTTTGTTGGCATGTATGAATGCTTGTAACAACTAATAGGGGTTATCATAAAAACTCATTCATTGACAAGTATATTATAAACTATTTGTTTAAGTAGGTGCTCACCTTTACATATCCAATAGATATATAGTGACACCAATATTGGGATACATTGTGCAGTGGGTATAGTTTGTTGTCAGAGAGTGTAGTCTTTCAATCATCATCCAACACCTCAAGGAAGACCCCCTTGGTCTTGCAGATCCAAAAGTGAAGGACGTCTTACCCACCTCAACCATTGGTCCTTAGCTGCCCAACCTAAAGACAAGTTTGTGGTAATCTTCCCAAGTTTGACACCCTTGATGCTTGGGAGATTATCAAACCTTAGGGATTGGGGTTTACAACTCAGATCACTTAAAAAACACATAATATGATAGATTAATTTTGGCACAGTGGAATTGGTTTGTGGATGAACTAGTAGCAATAGGCTTTCCTACCATGGCGTATTTGTTAAACATTGCCAAGAGAAGCATACACTTCATAAGATTGTCTCTAGGTTAGTCTTGACATTTATATCTTTCTTTTAATAAAAATGCATGTAAGATTATTGGGTACTTAATTGCTACTAATTAGTTTGGCAATGGCTTTGCAAGGGCACCCAATCTTCCTTAATTGCTTATAATGAAGGGAATATGAGAGACAAGTTTGAAAAAAATTGCATCATTGCCTACTATTGTATGTTTTCAACACTTATACATCTATTAGAGTTTATACCGCAGTTCTTCATTTAGATCCTTAATCTCTCTTCTTGAATTTTTAATAATCTAAGGAAGCTAAGGTAGTAGAACAACTTCCTACACTAATCTTGAGAGGAGAATAATGCAAAGCTTTACAAATCTTTTCAGTTATAGAAACTTAAACATAAATAAACATAAATATCATGCATACCACAACACAATGATTTACGTAGGGAAACCTCTTTTAGGAGAAAAACCCCACTCCAAAAGCTACCCAATTTATTATTCAAAAATTACGAAGATTACAATATACTTGCAAAGCAAGATTCTCATAGGAGTATCACCAACTAGAGATCCAGAGGTAATACGATCGCTATTAGACTCTCATAATACATTCTAATACATAGCCTTAATACAATGCCCTCATAAAATAGGGTTTCCCTCTAGAGCAAGTCAAGCTAATAAAATATTGGCTGTCAGATCTGAGACCTAAAGATGAACAGTCCAGATTTACAATAGTACCTTATGTAATTGCAAGTTTGGGACACATTTTCTTAACAAATAAATTCCACTACTTCCACCTAAAATATTTCTAACATGTTTAGTTTTTTTTTGACATATTGATTTAATTGGTTCTCTACTTCATCAAAGCTTTTACATATTTCTTTGTTATTCTCAAGACTATCTATATATATGTGTACTTGTGTGAATAGTTTTATGATATTGTCATGCCCATATTTTAATGTGGATCTAACACAAATGCCACCAATTTTTTTTTGTTTAAACACGAGTTTGCAACTTAACACACTCCCAACAAGCCACCATTGCGCTACACAATTACTAAGGTCTAACATTATTTGACAGGATTAAGTCAATCGACGCACAAAGCATAATTAATTAGTTATTGGTTCCTGTTGCTCAAATCTCTTAGATGATTTTTATAAATGTTTGACTTAATTTCTTTATCAACGACTTGATGAGATGGTGCTAACAATAATTTTACCACCAACAAATTTATTATTTGACTTGAATGCTAGCCTTCACTTTTTCCTAAGGTGCCATTATATCTTGGTGTGCTCAATTTAATTTAAATGAAAAGAAGTTGACTTAATTATTTTGGATATTCATGAGTATTAGGATTAAGAAATTTGATAACAACATTACTCAAATGTACCCCTCTTAATTATCTCAATGAGATATCTTAATGCAACATTTAGTTGTTCCACCTTATCATCTATCGTTATGAAATTCCACTTCGCTTATTATTTAGACAAGGTATCTTAATTTGAGTATACACGATCCTTCCCTTCCTAAATTTAATTAATTATTTTATTCAATATTTAAATTAAATATTAAATGATTTTCATGTGTCTCATAAAATAATGTTTGCGTGAACATATTATTATAGATGATTTTCAAATTAATCGTAGGACTTTGATAGTCTATAATGATTAGTTCAATCAAACCATCAACATATTGATTGAGCTGAAATAGAAATGAAAATGATTATTTAATCCAACTATACTATCATGACACTTCCTATATACATACACCTTAATATTTTAGCTAATGATTTTTATTTAGAATGCACTAAGATGGGTAGATTTAAAGTAAAATAAATAACAATGTACATCCGAAATGATTTCCTCTTTAATACTTAAAGTCAAATTACTATTTTAATTTAAGTCAATTATTTTCCATGGTGATTTTAATTGAGCCCCTTACTTAATATCACAATGAATAATTAAATATTTACAATAAAATAAATAATGAATGAATGAATAAATAATTAGACCTTATCCCAAACTTTTAAATTTTTTAAAATTCAACACTCTATTTCATCTCAATTAATTAACTTGATTCAAATTAATTATTCAACTAATTTAAAAATAATTTATTTAAAATTTATTAATTGGAATAATTAAAATTCAGGTCATAGTTCTTCTTTAATTAATTGAGAATTAAATTGCAACTCGATAAATTCCCCAATTTTAATTTGCATGAAAAAAAAGGAAGTTTGTTTATTAAAATGCAAAAAACAACTTTAAATTGCAACTTAAAAAGGACCTTAACACCATAATTCCTCACTATGTATTTAATCACTATTAATTTAATTTAAACCCAAATTTTGGATTAAGCCAAAAATATACTATGTTGAGCATTCAATCTCATCCATTAAACTTATATTTTAGAGCAATCATTTTTAAAACCTTATCTCATAAGAAAACATATTAAAAAGTCTTTATTTTTTCATTTTTCTTGTTGCAGCTTGAAGGAAGGAAAGAAACTGAAGATCAAGAATGTAGATAGAAATAGCAATCTCATGCTCCCATTTAGATATTCTCATTTGATTTCTTTGCTTATTATTACTATTTTTAATCTATTATCATTTTATAACTTCTTGGGTTCCTTCAGATCTAAGCTGCAACTCTATTGTTCTCATGGAGGACTAGGAATTCAGAAAGGTTGTTGGTCATAGAGGACCAGGGTTTTAGTGAACCTTTTTGTCCTGTTAGTTTTACTCCAAGCAACAATTTCATTTATGAGATTGTAACTTTGTAACAACATTTATAAAACTTTTGCCATTTTATTGTGCTGACAATGTGTTGAAATTTCTGTATTTTATCTTTTCTTAAAAAAACTTAGTGTAAACAGTATTAATGCCATTTGATGATGCAAACAACAGACTGAGCACCTACAACCATCACTAATGGCGACTAATATTTCTGAAGGTCATCATTATATCTATTTTTTATTATACATATATATTTTTTATTCATAGTTTTAAGGCTCACTGTGTATTTTCTTTTTTGCAGATTTGAGTATGGGCTTTGATTAAATGACGCTGTAATAATATATATTTTTATTTACCTATTACTTGTTGCAGGTCACAGGATTCAATAATGTGATATTTATCTATTTATTTTAAATTTTAAATTTAAATTTAGAAGATTTTTATTTTATTTTTTTCATACATAAGCTTAAATGTTTTATTAGTCACAACATTAAAATATTAGACAGTCAAAAAAATTTTGTGATGACAATAAAAGAATAAAGAAACATTATTCTCTCATTCTTTTGCCTTAACATTCCTTGTAATACAATTTATAAGGTATCAACAAGTTTATGATGACAATGGAAGAATAAGGAACAAACTCATAAATAAGTATTTTGGTAAAATTAAATTTCCAAGTGGCTAATGTTAATGTTTTGCAGATTTAAACTTATTTCTTCATGGTTAAACTTGCTAAGTATGAGATTGCAGTTTTACACAAGTCATCAAAAATTATTTGTGGGAGCTACAACTACACTTAGTTATCATAAAACTTTATATATTCAACTTTCCTCCTTAGCAACTTTTTTTTCAAATGAACAATACACAAATTCTGTCTATCTTTCATGCATCTCAAAATTTCAACTTTTAGATTTACAATTTACCAATAAATCCTTCCAAGGAAACTTAAAATGCCTTTTGTTCCAATATATATATATATATAAGATGAAACCAATAAAATTTAGTTTCCAACAATATCTTCTAAATGCCTTAAGAGACGCCAAACCAAAAGGAGAAGTCAAGCTCTCCACCCTACCATTATGGCATCATGAGGTCATTGCAAGAACCTAGCCATCCCCCAAGCAGAGAGAACCATATGCAACCCACACATATAGGTTGAAATCCAACTCTAAGTCTTTTAACAACAACTCAACATAGAAGATCTAACACCATATTAACTCTATCTTTTCACAACTTACTAACACAACAAAAGAACAAGGACACATTTTAAAACATACACATTTCAAGAACATCTTCAACTCAAAACCCCTTCATTATCCCTTCTAATATCAACTACAAGCACATAGAGGAAGGAAGAATTATCTTTCTACATCATAGTGGAGATGTAACCTCTTTCTCCAAGCTGTCCTCTTTTGAAATCTTCACTCTTCATGTCTCCCATAGCTCTCCAACTCTTTCTTTCCAAACAAATGATAAGTATGAAAAATTCCATTTCAAGAAGAAATAAGACTCCTAAAAAAAGGACTTAGTCCTCTCCAAAAAGAGAAAGAGAAAGAAAACCCCCTTTACCAAAAACTCATGAGCCTTTAAAGAAGCCAAGACTCCACACCCTTGGATGAGATTGTGACATTTGTCATCATCTAATTCAATCTCAATTTCCTCACAATACCCCAAGTTGTCCACCAAGTCCTCTCCTTCATTAAAGAGGCATGGTGCACATGCATGCCCTTTTTACCAAATCCTTTCCAATAAATGAGAGGGAAGACCATAAGGGATGGGAATGGGTCAAATCAATCATTTAATCCCCAAAATTCGTCACCTCCTTTCAAGGCCATTTAAGGGAGGTCATAAATAAGGTATGGGCAAAGATATGACAAAAACAATCCCCCAACCCATAGATACTGTGTCTAGGGCCTTTAAAATGTCATAATGATTGAATTATGACCTTTTTGACCCTCATAAAATCACCTCTAATATTGTATCTAAAAATTACCTTTTTACACACTATTTACAACTCAATTGACATGACTCTACATTTAATTAAAGCAAAAGACACATTTCAAACATAAACACCACATTGCACATTAACCATAGGCTTTAGCTCTCTAAATATTTTCTAGATTCTAAGGTCATATTTGAAAACTCAAAATAACTAAACCACCACCATTATACTCGACACTTAATGCTAACCCCACATTGACTCTCTTCTCATTACGTGTGATCACATTCAAATACTTCACTAAGTGACATATCGACAAGGGCTTTAATTGTTTCTCCCTTCTTCCTAATGGTGCTAATCTCTTAGGCATTTTTTTAACACACGATCCAAAGTTCATGGGAGTCACCTGCTCTTATTTTCAATATGATTCAATTCAACAGCTTAGTGCCTAGAAATATAGTCATATATATAAGGGTAAAAGCAAGAAGATGAGTCCATGAAACGTGAAGGTTTTTGCCTTAGAAAAAAATCCGAAATCGACCTCAAGAAAATGGGATCCCATTTTAAAACAACACGCTAAAAAACGAGACCTTGTTTTTTAGCGGCGATCCCATTTTTTAACGACCCGTTTTAAAACGGGATCCCGTTTTTCAACAACTCGTTTCATTTTTTTTTTTTCTACTTTTAAGAAACGAGATCCTGTTTTGTAAAACATGATCCCGTTTTATATAACGTGATCCCATTTTGTAAACCGTGATCTCGTTTTCAAAATGAAATCCTGTTTCATCCAAATATAAAAATATATATTTTTATGAAACATGATCCCATTTTAGAACAGGATCCTGTTTTTAAATTTTTTGATTTTTGGTCAGGTTTTTGCTTTGCTTTTCGATTTGGGAAAAGGCTTGGGAACCCAAACCTAAGCCATGGACTTGGTTTAACTTGCAAGTTGAAGGTATTGGCATTGTCACAAGAAAATAACGACTTTGGGCATATGTCTGAAGACCTTTTTTGCAATTTTTTTTGATGAAATTAAAACCCATTATAGATGAGATAGTGTAGATTCCAAATATGTAATTTTTTTACAATTAGATTTTTTTAAAATTTTCAATTAATTTATGATGAAACAGGTCCATAAACTTGAATTATCGAGGTTTCTTAGTATTTTAACAACTTTTTATTAACATAATTTTTTGACGAACGAATTGCACGAAAGTGTACTTTAGAGAATTCTTTTCAATTTAAAAAAATTCAAAAAATGATAAGTTTAGGTCATCTTATGCATGACGTACACGATGATTTTTCAAAACACCAAATATGGCCAATAAAGTTTCCCTCTTTACTTTCTTTGCTTTCTTCCCCTTAACAATTTTCCAACTGTCCTCCACCCTTGCAGCCTCCTGCCAATCCAAAGATTTGTCATGGGGACTCTTCAAAACTCCATTCAAACTGCCAATTGCTTGTTGACTCTGTCCATTTTCTTTCCGTTTCCCAACTTCTTCTCTTGCAACCTCGACACGCCTTTTTTTCTCTCGACACTCTGGCGTTGCTGCCTAGATTTTGACATTGAGCTCCTTTTCACATCTGTTGGAAACAACATTATTATTGGTCACAATCAGACTCCCTTCTTGTGTCTGGACACCATTAGTTTGTTGCTAATTCTCCCTTCTAACATCCATCCCCAACGCCTTCCCTTCCTAATACAAAACCCATGGTACCTGACCCTGACCCTCCTCGTCCTTGCCTTTCAGTTGAGAATTCACTTGCTTCTCCTCATTCCCCACTGTATAGTGCCGGGGAGCAACATCTTTCCACCAGGAGGTAGATTTATTTGTTCTTTGTTTGGCACATTGAGCAGCCAAGTGCCGAGTTTGATAGCATCTTTTGCACCCGAAGGGTAACCCTTCATAGTTTAAGGGCTGCACCCAACAACCTTTCGAGGTTTTTATCCGGATCTCTTTCGACAACTCCTTAGACACGTCTATTTCCACCAAAATACGAGCAAAAGTCGAGTGCAACAAATTAGAGGATCCTTCATCCACCATTAAAAACATTCCTAAAGAGTTCCCTCCATCCTCTTGTAGGCATACAAAATTGACCAACACACTTGATCCTAACTACTAACATTGTTTCATCCCGAATCACCCTCTCAGCTTGCCATCACTTTCATGTCTTAATTAAATAAATCATTATTTATCTGATTAAATCATTCTTCCTTGTTGATTAAATTAGTTAATTTAATTTAATTAACTCTAAGTCTTTGTTTAATTAAATAATTCACTTTATTTAATTAAATCTTTAAAGTCATTCTATTAAATTGAATAAATTAAACCTTATTGTCCCCTTTAGTTAAATAAATCAAATAATTTATTTAATCTTTCTTCTCAATTCCTTATTTAAATCAACTCATAAATTTAAGTCTAAATTGTTACATCCCCTAATCTCTCATTAAATTAAGTAATCTATAATTAATTTAATCCTAAACCATGTCACATCCTCTAGAGAATGCAACTTGCACAATAAATCATTTATTTTGATTTATTAAATTCCTATTTTCTCTCAACATGGAATAAAAAGGGGAATATTATTTCAAGTTTGAAAATCCCTTCAAGTGGATTTGTACATCCAACAAGACATTCATTCTTCTTACATGTCCTTGTGCATTGAGCCAAGTGGCATTTATTTCATTCTTTTTTCCTCTTACATGTCATTTTATGAATTTGAATTTCCACCTAATATCATTTATTGTGCACAATCACCAAAATGTGCTCAAGCTTCGTCCATTCACATTTTGACAAGTGGCACTTGGCCATTGGATGTTGAATGATCCCACATTGCTCAAATCTTGCTCATTCTTCCAATTTGAAATCTATAAATAAGAGGCTCTTCTCCTCAATATTCATCCACAATTTGAAAGCAAAGTTATTATCTTCACATTAGAGCAACTTCATACATTTCTTGAGAATTTGCCATCACCATAGCTAGGTTATTCCAGGTTTTATCAAGGAATCATCTTGTTCTTCATCAACAAAGTGGATCAATCTCCATCATATCATCAAAGCTTATAAAGGAGTTAGGAAAGGGCCAATTTCCACACATAATTGGCACCAATTCCCCCATGGGATTAAGTGTTTGCATTATTTGAATATGATCTAACTTAGTTTCTTATTTTACTCTTCATTTCATTTCCTATTTTGAATATTGTAGATGAATTTTATGGGGAATCCTTGTTCTTACTTGCATTTCAATCTAATAATGTGCTTGTTTGGCATGTTTGTACAGGTATAGGATTGGGGTTCACATTTTGGCGCTAGGAGGGCAAATCTCAAGTTTTAATCACGTTTTTTCAAGAAATTCCATGCTTTTTTGCTTTTTTTTGCAGGTTCCAGGAAGCTCAACCGCTGATTGTCAAGCGACACAATATCAGACCACTTGAAGTTCCAAACTCCGCCGCTGAGCTCTTCCCACCCGAAAATTCAAAATTTGAAACTCAACCGCTAGCCTTTCAAATTTCAAACTGCGCCATTACACAAACAAAGCCACAATCGTGGTCTCTGTTTCATTGCAGAGTGCGATTGTCAAAAATTAGTGGTGCCATATTGCACCGTTGGAGTTTCTAAACTATGTTTCACCCGCTGACAACATCGCTAGGTTAAAGTAAAAAGTGCAAATTAGTTTATTTTTGACATGTGCTTTTTAAATCTTGACTTTTTGGATTTTTAACTTATTTGTTGTCTCTGTGTTTTTTGGTTTTAATCAGTTTTTGTAGGATAGGGCAAGGAGGAAAACGAAGTTGGAGGTTACATTATGGCATCATTATGACAATATACCAAGTGTTTTTCAACACTTTAGTGTTTATTCAACACTTTTATAGAAATCATAATCTCTCTTAAAAAGAAGTTTGTTACCTTCATGCTTTTAGGAAACACTAAATTCCACTTGGGTCCTAAAAAGAACATTGCAAAATCTTCAATTTTTGCAAACAAAGGGTTAAAATGAACTTTAAGACAAACTCACTAGATTTGGTTTAAGGATTAACAATTGAACAAAGAAAATTTCATATTTCCTTTGGTGCTTAAAAATAATTCACCATTGCTTTGAAGGATTAAAAATGAGCATGTGCTTTTGTGTCTTGTATTTTTTTTTGCAAAGTAATTTCATTTAAAAAGGTGTATGCACTTCTCTCGCGCTTCATGGCGATCTTGAGAATCAAAAGTCTTTTTGGTGATATTAAGTTGCATAAAATATTGCCTCCACATTTCAATTTGGGTACCTAAAAATTGAACCAATCTTGCGAGTGTGAGTGTGGCATATTGCGAGTGTTTTCCCTTTGTTTTTCAACGAAGGTCGATTGAACTATGGGATATGCTCGCTTGCTTTTGTTTATCTTAGAGGGCCTGCCTTGTGGGAAAAATTAATCACCCAAGGGAATGACCCAACTAGGAACACGCTAAAGCCAAGCGAATTCCACCTGGGATATAAGTGTGGATATTGGAACAAAGGCCAATATCATGAGGATTATTTTGACGAGAAGGGAAACAATGGTCTCTCGTCGCATGGATGGTCCCCTGCTAACAAAATGCTCGCATTCAAACCCTTGTTTAGCAAAGGCAAAAATCCTTTCTATTTGTTGGTGCAAAAGGTCATATGTCCTTTGAAGCCACCCCATGTAACATGCGGTTCTGTTGTAGATATGAAAAGTATGCCATGGGAGTTTCATGGGTACTGATGCTTGGCTGACCCGAGAAGGGTGTGCTGTGGAGGGGAGCCAGTGTGGTCAAGCATCTAATCATCCACACTGAATATGCCCAGCTGGATTTATCCAAGTGGGAACCCAACAAATATTTTCTTTTCATCCTAGGATTGTACATGTTCTTGGAATCAAAACACTTTGCTTGAATCTCAAAACATTTGGAAAAAAACATTCACAAAAGTCTTCAAAATTTCAAATGCTTTGGAGGAAACAAATACCTTTGACGAATTCAAGCGCTCTTGCTTGTCCTAAAGATTTATCCTTAGAGGCTTCTAAGTACTTGGGTTTAATCACAATTTGCTCTCTCTAAAGTCAACCTAGGAAACTATGCTTTTGAAACCTTGATTTTCACATAATGGACCTTGTGGAATGAAAAGGAATTGGGACATAGACATTTAGTTTGAAATTTTAATCAAGAAATTGCTTGTGGTAAAAAGAACTCATTAAGCAAAGATAAAGACAATTGACCCCACACATGTGTTCTCTCAAATGATTTCTTGCAAAATCAAAATCCGCAAGCCCAAATTCAAAAATCTTAGTCCAAAGGACTGAGAAGAACGTCTTTCAAGGCTTCACAAGGTAAGAGAAAGGTTGGTTTACAACTTCTACAAGAAAGCTTCAAGAAACAACCCCAACTTGTATGAGTTTTATTATCAGCAAAATCCTAATCTCTTTCAAAGGTTTTCTTTTCTCACATAGGAAGATAGAATGTTCTTCAATACCGAGGTCTTGTAAGAAAGAGTCTTGTCTAGGTCAAGTCTAGGTTCAAAATCATCACTCTCACCCATCTCTCAACCATAAAAAAAATCAAAAATCACCTCACCAAAAAACTCTTGAAAACTTTGAAAACATCATGCTAAACTTCTAGGTGAAATCAAAATCATCTTATTTGACTTAACACACTTAGTCAAATCATCAATCCTTGTGGAAAAAATTACCTCTTGATAAAAACCTACATCTCGGGGTCTAGGAGTTCATTATCCTGTTTGACTTAACACACCTAGTTAAATTATCTTCTTGTCCATGAGTTTACTCTAGGATAACACAACTTCCTAGGGTTTACAAGTTCATTATCCAAAATCACTTTGTTTGACTTAACACACAATCAAATTATCCTCAATCAAAATCAAATCAAATCAAGCCCTAGAAGTTTAGTATTTCCCCCCAAGGTTCCTCAAGAGTTTTCATCATCTGTATAAAACATCTTTCATTTTCATCATCACTTTGATCCTTAATCTATCCTATTTATTCTCTTTTTGTACCTAAAGTTAGATCAATTGATCTCTATTTTATGGTGCAAACAAGATCTCAACACAAGAAGAATATGGAAATCACCAAGGAAACACAACTTCAAGTGATCTAAGTCAAAATGCTCCTAAAATGAATCCCATTGGATCAAACAATCCACCAAGCAGTTTTCCTCTATCATCACAAGAGCCTCCAGAAGACGGTCATGTAGAGGACATTATCGAAAATGGGATGACACAAGAGGAAATCCTAGAAATGGTACAAAACCCTGAGAATCATCGAATCGTCAGTGCCATGATGAGGCTATATCCCTCCCAATACATGCTTGAGTTAGCAAAGGAAGGGGCTAAACTCCCTTCTGACTATGACGTGAGTACTATTGTGGAAGGACCTCCTGGGATCATGCCCTCAAATTCATCCACACTTTCACTTCAAAACATCACTTAGGACATCCCGCAAATCATAACATCCATTGCTTCAACCCCATCAGTTACCAACAAGGTAAGTGCCATGCTTCGCGAACTCCAAAAGCATCACCTTGTGGCCAACCGAGAATTGAATGCAAACACCACACCAGATCAATCCGTCCCGGTAAATCCATTACACCCATATGTCCCTCTCACATTCCATGATACCACCAATTCATCCTCATTTCATGCAACTCCAATCTACCCTCTAGACACACAAACCTCTCTCCCTATCTCACAAGGAGAGGATGAATTGTTTGTAACAAGGGGAATCTTGGATCCATCATCATCACTTCAAGGGATTGCACCACCCGCCTTTCCACCATTTATGCCCCTACCACTTGCATCCGTATCACCCCTTGGGATGGGATTTCCCCCTCTTCCCGCCATCAATCAATCAAATCAAAGCATGATAACAAATCCTCCAGCTGTGCCATCTGTGCCATCTGTATCACAACAACATATGAAAACCATCCAAACAACTTCAACGATCAACACATCCATCATTCCTCAAAGCATGGTTTCCCAGGGACCAAACACCTCGATCGTACCATCCATAACTCAAACACCGATCATTAACACGATCGTTCCGCTCATCACAACGGTCAACGTCCTTCCCAATCCAACACCATTACCACCAAAGCACAACACGACCAATTCATTCACGATGATGCTGCAAGCAGTTCAACAAGCTACCCATCAAAAGGAAATCCAAAATAAGCAAGTTGCACAACTAGCTTCCCAACAAGCGCAGGTGCGATTAGCAACACAACAATCACACCAAGCTGCACAAGCCCAAGCCTTATTATAACAACAACAAGCCGCACAAGCTGAGCAGGCAACTCAAGCCACCCAAGCTAGACAAGCTACACAAGCCACTCAAATTGCACAAGCAATCCGACAGGCGCACACTCAGGCACAAGCCCAATTTCAATCTCAGCAAGCGCAAACGCAAGCACAATACCAAACACAATTGCATGCACAAGAAGAAGTGTATCAACAAGCCTTGCAAGACTATCAAGTACAACAACAATATGACCAACAACAACATGACCAACAACAAGTGTTGTTGGAACAACAACATCATGACCAACAAAAAGCATTGTTGGCTCAACAAAAAATGCAGACATCACTTGCTGAACAAATCTTGTAGCAAACTCTCACCAAAAACTCTCCCATTAATCCCACACCCCAGAACATATTCAGCCCACCTCCTGATCCGTAAGGTGATGGGATGACACAAATCAAATTGCTCTTGCAACAAGTGCTAGATCTTCATTCAGGAAAGATAATCAGGACACCCAAAAATTTGTGTCCCTATCCGTTAGACAAAAGCTTGGCAATGGTACCATTCCCAAAGGGATTCAAAATCCCCAAATTTGACAAATATCGTGGGATAGGAAACCTTGAAGATCACATCAGGGAGATTCAAGTACATTGCATGGAAGTCACATACAACGACAGATATCTAATGCGGTTGTTCCCTCAAAGCTTGGCTGGTGACGGTATGGAATGGTTTTATCATCTGCCTACTGGCATCAAAAAATTCCAAGAAATCAAAGATGCATTCCTCCAAAATTATGCATTCAACATTTGTGTGGATGTTAGTTTGGAAGAACTTTCGGTGCTCAAGAAGGAGAAGGGGGAATCATTCACCGCCTTTCTCCAATGATGGCGAGCCAAGGCCAATCGAAGTAAGTGGGCCATGCCAGAGGAACAACAAGTTTGTACCATCATTTCCAATACAAACAAGACCTTGGCATTCTATTTGAAGATGCAATGCATCACCATGTACGATCAATTGATCCCCAAGGCCATCAATATTGAATGGGTCATTGTTACACAAGGGGGCACGCCTACTTATCCTGAACACCAAGATATCTACCCATCCACTAGCTACAATGATAAACCTCGCACATGGGTGAAGAATTGGAATGTCACCAACGATGGTATGGTGGATGCCAAGGTTGTCATCAGTGCTCCCAAGCAAAATAATCAGACACATCATCATCAACTACAAAACAATAACCAAAATAACATGTAAAAAAATGCGGTGAACTAGAAACCACCCCACAATCAGATCAATAATCTCAATAATCAAGGGGGACCACCTCTGTGAAACAAGTACCCCCCAAACATAAATTCATAACCCTTGGGGAGTCAATCGAGTCCATTATGAAAAATTTGTTTAACGAGAGTCTCATCAAGGTCCCCACCCATGATAATTACAGTGAACCCCAGATAAAGCCACCATGGTACAATGAAAATATCCTTTGTGATTATCATAAGCTCAAGGGGAATACAACCGCAAACTACATGAAGTTGAAAAACATCATCCGAGATCTCATTGACAACAAAATCATAAATGTTGAGCAACCAACGGTTAATGAAGATCTGAAAATATACACGAATCCGATGCCTAACCACAATCAAGGAAATGACAAAGGTAGCAATTTTTTTGGCAAAGTGAACCATGTATACAAAGGAGTTATCGGATACCTTGACATATTGGTTACTATTGTTAGCATTAAGGGAGCCAACGCTGATTGTGGAGTCACCACACGCGAAGGAAAGGTCACTATTGTTGGGGCATCACAACCATCTAAGACCCCCACCTCAAAATCCATCCCTAATGGTTACAACGCCCTTGAATAGTGAAAAAGAACCCCTGCTCAGATCTCCATCATGGAGTTATTGAAGATTTAAGCTGCCCACAGAGAAATCCTTGAGGAAGCGTTGGCTTCATCCACTGTCTCTGCCAACCTTGATATAGAGCAGTTTCAAGCTATGGTCAACAACATTACCATTCTAAATATTATCACCTTTTCCAATTAGGACTTCCCTGCCCAACCATCTCACAACTGTGTGTTACACCTTGAAGTCTTGGTTCACAAAAGTAAAATCAAAAGGGTCCTAGTAGATGGAGGTGCAGGCCTTAAAATCTATTCGCTAAAGCTCAGAAAGAATATAGAAATCTCTGAGGATTCCATTGAGAAAGACAAATGCATTACAATCAAAGCATATGATGACCAGGAAAGAGTGTCTCGAGACACTATCAAACTCCCAATCCAAGTAGGGACAGCTACTACGGAAACCACATGCCAGGTCCTTGACCTTGATTTACCCTACAATATCCTCCTAGGATGCCCATGGATCCATGGGATGAAGGCGATCACCTCAACATTCCACCAATATGTAAAATTTTCATACCAAAATGAAGAGGTCACAATTCATGGTGATCCTGAACCTTTCGCCTATTGCAAGAATCTAGAAGCCAAGTTCTACAAAGTTCCCTAGGTCCCAAAAAATGATGAAGGTCCCTCCACTTCATACATAGACCCATCCAACATCGCCTCCACTTTTGGGACAAAGACACTCTCCATTCCTGACATATTCGACATCAAGCTCATGATCTAAGATAATGGGTGTGGAGATTACAAAATGAATAAGAATGATTTTGTTGTAGGAGAGTTACCTCAATCTCCTAGGTCACATGGGCAACCCAAACCAACTCAAACACCCTCTCACACTTTTAGGGCGAACCCTTTTAGATTCTGATGTTGGGGGGATCTAAGTCGGGAGGACATGGATGAAAGAGACATTTCAAGCTCACTATACCAAGATGAAAGGTCTGCGCCTAATCTTCCCATGGACGAACGAAGCAAGGAGCTACAAATGATGCTTGGTATGGGCTACAATGGAAATGAAATCCTTGGAAGGAACAACACCGGTCGACTGGAACCCATCATTGTTGAAAGATGAATGAGGAATCTTGGCCTTGGGTGTACCCCTCCAAGTGTAACCTTCAGCGGCCGAGGTCCCCTAGTTAACGCAGTCAGGACTCCCCCTCAATTATCGACAACCACCCTACGGTTACTCGTGTCCACAGGTCGAGTCATAGATAACTTTACCTTTGACATAACTGATGTCTATAGTAGTAGTGATGACGAAGATACCATAACTAGCCTACCCATGCTTTTTGAAGAATCCTCCCTACTCATGATTAGTACCTCATCCTTTGAGTCAGACCACCAAGGCCATAAAATAAACCTAGTTTACCCCCAACTCATCGACTATGACCAACGAGGACCGCCGATTTTAGACACATTCAAAAATGATGAGGCACTCTTGGAATTCATGGGACTAAGGGATACTCTACCATGTGGAGATCATAAGGAAAGATTCGAAATCACACTGGACACACAAGCCTATTACAGGGAGATGATTGAGTCCTTCAGTCGCAAAAGTGAACAATTGAGAATAATCTCAAGGTCCCTGGGTGAAAACCACACTGTGGCACTCTCAGGCCATAAAATAGTAAAAACAAAGGATGCATCCAACAATGAAAACCTCTCTGAGGCATAGGAGGATGAAGGATTCAATATTCCCCTCACCGCAATTCATCAAGAAAAATCAACAGTCCTAGCAGAGCAATGCAATCCTATCAACCTAGGAACAAAGGAGCTACCACACATCACCTTCTACGCTGAGTCACTGCTCACGAAAGAACACAAAATTTTGGCTGCATTCTTAAAAGAAAGAAAAGTAAACTTTGGGTGGACCTATGTTGACATGCCGAGTCTCGATCCGGAAGTCGTGGTTCATCACTTAGCTATCTATCTAGGGGAAAAGCTAGTAAGATAGAAACTCAAAAAGATGTATCCCCAAATATCCTTGGTAGTCAAGGTAGAATTGAAAAAACTCTTGGATGTCGGGTTCATCCGCCTAATCGATTATTCTGAATGGGTGTCAAATCTTGTACCTATTTCAAAGCCAAATGGGGGCATTCACATATGCTCCGACTTCAGAGACTTAAACAGAGCATGTCCTAAGGATCACTTTCTGCTACCCAACATCGAAATGATAGTGCATATGATAGATGGACACGAGATGCTATCATTAATGGATGGGTATTCTAGATACAATCAGATTATGATAGCGAAGGAGGATCAACACAAGACAAAATTCACATGTCTGTGGGGGACTTGATGCTGGAGCATGATGCTTTTTAGGTTAAAGAATGAAGGTGCAACATATCAAAGATCCATGGCACTGATATTTCATAACATGATTCATAAGACAGTGGAAGACTACGTAGATGACATATTAACAAAATCCAGAAAGAGGCGGGACCACATAACAGCCTTAAGCTCCATTTTTAATAGATTGGAAAAGTATAAGGTTTGCCTTAACCTAAATAAATGTGTCTTTAGCGTGCAATCAAGAAAGCTCTTGGGATATATAGTGTCAATGAGAGGAATAGAGGTGGATCCTGCCAAAGTCAAGGCAATCCTCTATATTGAAGCACCCAAGACACTAAAACAACTGAGAGGTCTACAAGGCAGGCTCCAGTCCATCCGCAGATTCATAGCACAACTAGTAGATAAATAGATCCCATACTCTCATCTACTCCACAAGGGTGTAGCATACAAATGGGATGGAAAATTATACCAATAATTTAACAAAATCAAAGAATACTTGCTCACGCCACCAGTTTTGATGCCGCCAATCCCAGAAAAGCCACTGATCCTATCCATTTCAGCAACAATGGCAACTCTTGGTGCTATATTAGCTCAACATGATAAAAATAGAAGAGAGAGAGAAATATACTATATCAGAAGGACCATGGTGGGACATGAGCTAAACTATACTCCCATTGAAATATCTTGTTTGGCAGTTGTGTTTGCAACCCAAAAATTCAAACACTACATGCTGGCTCATCAAATCAAGCTGATCGTGAAGATAGATTCTCTCAAGTACTTGCTTTCTAAATCCACTCTCATGGGGTAGGAAACCAAGTGGGTCATGATATTGACAGAACATGACATTGAAAATGTGGAGTGCAAGGCCATCAAGGGACAAGCAATTGCAGATCAACTAGCAGAGGCTCCTATATATGCAAAAACCCCACTTATTTCATAATTCCCTAATAGATTTTTAGCCTAAGTGTTGCAGATCACTGGAAGATGTACTTTGATGGATCTTACATGAAACATGGGTCAGGAGTAGGGATTTTATTCATAACTCCCCAAGGAGACTGCATACCCAGATTTTACAAACTATCATTTCCATGCACAAATAACATAGAAGAGTATGAGGCTCTCGTCATAAGCTTAAGGATTGCAATACAATGGAAAATCATGGCTCTAAAGGTATATGGGGACTCTCAACTCGTAATCAATCAAGTAAATGATGAATATCAGACAAAGGATGATAAAATAACTCCATACACGAAGTTGGTCGAGAGCCTCAAAGAGTCATTCATTGATATCACATTTGAACAAATACCTAGAGAAAACAATAGAGAAGAGGATGCAATGGCGACAATCGGATCACTCTTGGAAATCCTGCACAACGTCCCAAAGAATGGATTCCTTGTAGGGCAGCTTCTCGTACTAGCATTCAAGGTACCAGAGTCTCAATTCATGTGTGAACTTGTTGGTCCTGGTGATCCCTGTTATCATGAAATTTACACATACTTAAGAATAGGAGTATTTCCCGCCAATATAAACCCAAACCTTAAATGAGCCTTCATCAAAAAGTCAACCCGCTTTTTCATCCTAAGAGAAACCTTTTATCATAGGAGCATTGAAGGAACCCTGTTGCATTGCCTGAACACTGAGGAAGCCCTGACTGCATTAACTAAGGTACACAAAGACATTTGTGGATCACACTCGAGTGGTCAGAACTTGGCTAAGAAGTTGCTGAGAACCGGATACCGCTGGACAACAATGGAGTGGGATGCGCATGATTTCGTCATAAGATGTTTGTAGTGCTAGCAACACAAGGACCTTATCCATGCACCAACTCAAGAGCTTCATCCCTTTGTTACACCTTAGCCCTTTTCACAGTGGGGGCTCAATCTCATCAGAAAAATCACCCCCACCTCATCCAATGGCCATAAATTCATCATCACCGCCATAGAGTACTTTACAAAGTGGTTTGAAGCCATTCCCATGACCTATATAACAAGAAAACAGATATCCAAGTTCATCCTGAACTACCTCATTTGCCGATATGGTGTCCCCCAAGCCATTATCTCAGATAATGGGACACCTTTCAAAAACCAGGATGTCCATGACTAATGTGACAAATTGAATATCCAATATCACTTTTCCACTCCGTACTATCCCGAAGGAAATGGTCAAGCAGAAGCTACCAATAAAACAATTTTGAAAATCCTAAAGAAAATAGTCAATGACGCTGGTCGTGACTGGCATCTGTAGCTAAATCCCACCTTATGGGCCTATCGCACCAGCATTTGCATACCAATAGGTGCCACCCCATTCTCCTTGGTCTATGGATTAGAAGCCATCCTCCCTTTTGAGATCGAGCTCCCATCCCTGAGAATATCACTGCAAAACCTCATCACAGATGAAGAATATAGGATCTCAAGATTGAATGAGCTGGAGTTACTGGATGAACAGTGTATGGATTCCCTAAACCATCTATAGGTGTATCAAAACTGACTTAAGTGGAGTTATAACAAGAAGATCAGGAGGCAGATCTTCCAAGTTGATGAACTTGTGCTGAAGGAGAACCAGAAGAACGTGCCAAACCCAGAAAGCAAAGGCAAATTTGAGCCCAACTGGTTAGGACCTTTCATCATCACAACAAGCTATAAATCAGGGGCATATCAGTTATCAACACCATAAGGCAAACCCCTGCAGGAGCCCATGAACAACTTCCATCTCAAAAAGTTTTATGCCTAAAATATTGCAAGGTATAGAACCAAGAATACAAAAAAATTAGAAAATGTCCTAAAAAAATGGTCACCCTGATGAAAAATTGGTAAACAGGCATCTTGGTGATAACAAAAAAATTCAAAATATACAAATCCAAAAAAATTATAAAAAGGATTGAAAACAGTAAAAAATAAATCATCCTCTAGTGAAAACTACTTTGGTGGCACTTTGGACAAGTGCCTTGATGAAAACTTGGCAAAAAAGCGTGAAGCGTAAGTAAAGCACTATCTATCCACCGGGATCTTCATGACTTACTGAGCACACTCACTCACCCATTACATCCTACCATTCGGCCATCATTAATCTTCCTTCCACCATCCGTTCACATCTGTACCATAGCTTGATCTTGTGTTTGTATCATGTTCCACCCTAGTAGTACTTGGAATATTCCTAAGGTCAGTTTGTCCTGCCTTTATCGAAGTAGTCTATCACATCATGCTAGGGGCATGTTCTTGTACCTGCATTGGATCAGATTCGTGTATATTTTTGCGATCTTCCTAAAATTCAAAAACTCAAAAACATTCAGAAAATCAATCAAAAATCTAAAACATCAAAAAATAAAAACTCCAAAACCATCTAAATCATGTCAAAATCCAAAAAATGTCAAAAGTCTGAAAAATAAAAAATAGAGTCATCCAACCGAACTACATCGTCTCTGAGCTTGAACTTAGGCAAGGTTGATATTTGATCATCCCCCGAGACATTTTAGGTCAGTCCTTTAGGCGTCCGTCACAATGGCAATTCGTTTTCCCATCTATCTCATCAATCAAGTCTGCGTCAGTCGAACTACGTGGTCTCTACGTGTATAACGTAGGCAAGGCTAATCTGTTGATCAACTCCCAAGAACCCTAGGATAGGTCTTTAAGTTAGTCTCTTGGTCAAAATCTCAAAAATTACCAAAAACATTGAAAAATCTCAAAATCCCAAAAAACAACCTCAAAACATTTTGAAAACATAAAAAACATCCAAATATTTGAAAAAACCCAAAATGGTGCATCCGTCTCATCTCGCTTTCACCCGCAATAATCATCATTCCTAATAAATCAATCATCATCTTCATCCTCTGGTAAGTCCGTCAGAAGCAAGTCTAGCAGGTTCTAAAGTGAAAGCTTAAACGACAAAGTCTCAAGTCTAGGTTAGTAAGTTAGCAAGTTGATCAACTTAGAGTATCAATAGCTTATCATCTAATCAAAATCTCATTATCACCTGATCACAATATGTCCTAGGAATGTGAACTTCTTGCGATGGAAATCAACATCAAGCATCATTGTAGTTTAGTCTTGGCTAGCAGTATGAAGAACATTAGTTTGCTTGTTTACTTTATCTTTGCTTTGGATTTATCTTATTGCGCTCATTCCAAGGACCTTTCGATGATGTCTAAACAAAAAGATTTAGAAAGAAAGGAATGGGACAACGATCATTATCTTTTTTTTTTTTTTTCTGCTGTGCTTGTTGGATGTTCTTGTAAAATAACTTCATCATACATGCTTTGTTTGGTTTGTAGGGATGGGATTCTAGGTGTTTTGTTGAGCACATAAGAAGGCTTGCTTTTCTATGTTTTGGTCTGACATGTTTAGAGTACTTGAACTATATTCTAAATAAGGTTCCGTATCTCAAGTGTGAACAAGAATACTCCTATCTGATTGACAAGTCAAAGTCCATCACACTAGGTACTACGCCATCCTGGTTCTTCATACCTTGATGCATCGTACCTACATGTGTTATCAAACATAAAGTAATTGAATCTTTTAAAATCCCAACTCCTGGTAAGCAAATCGTTATCATCGACTCTAATAATAACAACTTGTGGAATCTCTTTTCTTCTATCTTCTTTCCACACTAAAATTGTACCATGACAGTTAATCAGATCTTTTCTAATGCATCCATCTTGCATCCACATATCATCAACATAAATGCATATCATATAGATCATATCACATCATTTAATCTTATATTAAACATCATATTAAGTTATGAAGAATAATATAGATTTGTTATTCTAAGCATCTTAATAAATCATTGCATTACATTCATACATTATCATGATTTTGCATAAAAGAAACAAAGATCATCATCATCATCATAATGCATCACACGAACTATCATGGGCATAATATAAATCATTGCATATCATAACTGCATCCATAAAAATGCATAGAAAAATAGAAAAAGAAATGCATCCATAATCACTGTATCATAACATACATCTCATAACATATCATTGCATATAGGAAATTAAAAAATACATTCATACATCATAGGACATATCATAAATAGAATCACCTCATATATATATCATCAAAAAATGTACAACTGTCATGGTACAAAAATTAGATCAAGTGTATAAATCAAAGTACATGATACAATAGGGTCAATAATTAGAGCCCATGAACCAAAAAATGGATGACTGCCTGTGATCAAGGGCTAGCCTTGCTGGCTGTGCCCCTCCCCCTCTGGTCTATCACCATGATCCTTTGGAGGCCTCATCCCTATTTGCTGCGAGAAGTCTGGCACCTAGTCGGCTGGTGGCACTGCCTGCCTATAATGAACTCTGTAGTACTTAGCCTTTCTCACCACCTCCCTGTATGCCTAAATAGAAACCGATCGGCCTTGGGATGATGAGGCTATGCTCTCTAGCTACTGTCGCCGACCAATCTCTTGGTCCCTCTCAGAACGGGCCTGGTCCCTCTCAACAGTAACTGTTAAAATCTACTGCCGAGCCTGACCTCTCTCAGCCGTCAAAATCTATACCTGACCTTGTAATTGCTGGATCAAGGTATCTCTATGATCTAGCTGCCCTGGTGGCTGCTGTTGTGGAACCTCTCTATCCCCGTTTCTGGGCTAATCATCTCGGGGAGGGATCTCGTGGACCTCTATTCGGGGCGGTATAGGTACCCGTGGTGGTGTCTGCACCCGTGGTGGTGTGCGTTGTGCATGGTCCCTGGGCGGTGTCTGATGTGGAGGTGGTCCACCTCCTCCTTTGTCTCCATCCCCGTCCCTGTCACCATCACCCATGCCTCCTTGTCCCTTGCCCTTGCCATCTGACCTGCCTCCAGACCTCCGTCGTGGGAGTGCCGCACCTAGAACTGTCAATTTGAGAGGAGGCTGAAACCAAGCTCTATATGCCTGAGTCACCCTGCATTTGCTGGCTCCTGAGCATATGGCCACTGGTTGTCTAAATGAGGCTACTGCCTCTGGTGTTGGAATGGGCTGGCCCCATGCTGTCTCTCATGTAGTATGGGCAAATATCACCACGTATTGATCATCCGACCTGTCCTGAATCTCACCAAACTGCTGGGCCACCCTGTCAGGGAGGTAACACTCTATCATAGTGTGCTCTCTTCCTTGCATCCATTTGTCCTGATGAGAAAATAAAAACTGCTTTGTATCATCATACCAAGGGCCTATGGTGAGCCAGGGCCTCCAAAAAAACTCTCTCATCTCATCCAAAGCTCTTCGCCAATGGGCGATGCTACCTGTTCCAGTGTGAGTAAAATGAATATGGGCTCTGCCATACCGCCAGACAACAGGATCGTCAACATCTAAAGCAATCGGTGTGACTTGCGAATAGAGCACTGAAATCCACTCCCATGCCCAAATGTGTAGCAATGTGACCTCGGCCCCGATGGCCTTGCTATCAAGATATGCAAACTCATGTAGATCCCTGTTTAAGGAAGCCAACATCACTGGTCCCCAAGCAAAGCACTCCCTATAGATGACCATCCGCTCCCATGCCAAGCCCCAGCCTAGAATGAACTATCGACTTCGCCGATCTGGTGCCACGAGACCTAAAATGATGGCCACAACAATCAACCTGTAAGTGGGGACTACGCCCCGATACCTCTCTAAGTCAATCTGTCCCTCAGAAAAATGGATCTCATCAAGACCCATCACATCATAGCAAGCATCCCTCCCAACATCTGGATCATAAATCAATCTCACTCCATGGATAGGTAGTCGTAGGATGCACCAAACATCCTTGAGTGTAATAGTAGCCTCACTGGCGGGAAGATGGGAAGAGGAGGTCTCGCTGTGCCACCGCTCTGCCAAGGCTGTCATCATCCCCAGATGAGTTCGAACATGATGAACGTATGCGGCGAACCAAAGGTCAAGAGAACCAAGATGCTCCTGAAGGAACTCATGCATACCCTCTAGTCTCCACAGTACCGGGCATCTATGCTCCCTCGAAGGAAGTATCTCGAGGTCCTGCTGCACAAGGGAAACCATCACGTCAAGTTTCATAAATTTTTTTGAGTCCCGTGCCAAATTCTCACACTTGAAACAACAAATGCAACGTTGTTTGCAAAGTTCCAAACTATGCCACCGCGGCGAGGTTTGCTAACCCTAAGGTCCTAAAATGTGCCGCGCGGTGCTCTTTGCAAGTGCGACTGAATTTACACAAAAAACCCTAATTCCAAAGTGCGCCACACATTTTTCTTTGCACATGCAGCCAAGTTTGAGCAAAAACCCTAATTTCTTAAATGGCTCACGATGATGCTCTTTGCACATGCGACACACTTTGAGGCTGCGCGGTGCCGATTGAGCATTTTTAGTGGTGCTATATAGCATCGCTTGACTCTTGATTGACTTTGACCCTAATTAGTGCACACAAAACGATAAAATGAAAATTCGAGGAGGGGTACATACCACGAATCTTGCGCCGACTGGCCACTGGTGCACTCGTACCCTCTCTGACATGTGTCAGGGAAGCTGCCGTTGCACCATCTCGATCTAGACTCAAAGCTGATGAGGCAAGAATTTTCAAAGGCTAAGTGTGAAAGTGATATGAAAGTGACCCCTCAAGGTCTATTTAAGCCTAAAAATTAGGGTTTTTTGACCTAATTTGGCCCCCTAGCTACAGTTTTGGTCCCTCGATCCCGTTTTTGTTTGACCAAGGGCCATTTTGCTTTTTTTTGGTGTTTTAACGCATTTTTTGACATCCCGGGGCATTTTTGACCTATTAGGCACCTTTTCCTCTTTTTTTGTGAGATCACCCAAAAATCCAAATTTTTGTCTGATCTCTCGAGGGGGCAATATATCAGCGTAATCCTCTCACTGGGGAAGCAGCGGGGCATCTAAAAATCAAGATTTTTTTTGAACTTTGATCATAACAGTTTATTCTTTGAACCAATGCAACAAGTGCCTTGCTTCAAAGAGGGGCAAAATGTAGGCATAGAAAATTGACCAACACACTTGATCCTAACTACTAAAATCATTTCATCCTGAATCACCTTCTCAGCTTGTCATCACTTTCATCTCTTAATTAAATAAATCATTATTTATCTGATTAAGTCATTTTTCCTTGTTGATTAAATTAATTAATTTAATTTAATTTAATTAACTCTAAGTCTCTATTTAATTAAATAATTCACTTTATTTAATTAAATCTCTAAAGTCCTATTAAATTGAATAAATTAAACCTTATTTAATTTAATCTAACATTGTCCCCTTTAGTTAAATAAATCAAATCATTTATTTAATCTTTCTTCTTAATGCCTGATTGAAATCAACTCATAAATTTAAGTCTAAATTGTCACATCCCCTAATCTCTCATTAAATTAATTAACCTATGATTAATTTAATCCTAAACCATGTCACATCCTCTAGAGAATGCAACTTGCACAATAAATCATTTATTTTGATTTATTAAATTCCTATTTTCTCTCAACATGGAATAAAAAGGGGAATATCATTTATTGTGCACAATCACCAAAATTTGCTCAAGCTTCATCCATTCACATTCTGACAAGTGGCACTTGGCCATTGGATGTTGAATTATCCCACATTGCTCAAATCTTGCTCATTCTTCCAATTTGAAATCTATAAATAAGAGGCTCTTCTCCTCAATCTTCATCCACAATTTGAAAGCAAAGTTATTATCTTCACATTAGAAAAACTTCATACATTTCTTGAGCATTTTCCATCACCATAGCTAGGTTATTGCAGGTTTTATCACAGAATCATCTTGTTCTTGATCAACAAAGTGGATCAATCTCCATCATATCATCAAAGCTACAAAGGAGTTGGGAAAGGTCCAGTTTCTACACATAATTGACACCAATTCCCCCATGGGATTAAGTGTTTGCATTATTTGAATATGATCTAACTTACTTTCTTGTTTTATTCTTCATTTCATTTCCTATTTTGAATATTTTAGATGAATTTCATGGGGAATCCTTGTTCTTACTTGCATTTCAATCTAATAATGTGCTTGTTTTCCATGTTTGTGCATGTATAGGATTGGGGTTCACACCTCCAAGTAAGAATCAAACCAAAATTGTAATGGAAGGTTAGGAAGTCTCACCTAGAGAGGAACCCTCTCAAACACTTCAGTGACTGGGTTAAAAGCTGGATGTCATGGTGTATATTTTTCTTCCCAATCCCAGTGATAGTCACAAAGGACCTTATTTATATCCTGCTCCTTTTCAAAAACAACAATGAAAAAACCTTTAGCCATGGGATAGATTTGGAAATACCCTTCCAGAACATGCTTCCAATGGTTTGAAATCCACTGATGTAGATCAGTGAAGCTTGGCAAAAATCCTCTAAATCTCCCAATTAGGCCCAACCCAATTTTTTTTTTCATTAAAAGTCACTTCTTGATCTAGCTCACCATCTAGCTCCACTGCGATTGTTCTTGAATAAGGAGGTAAAGTAGAGTCCCCTCCCCCCCTTCCTGTCAGAATTTTGATTGAGTGTTTCAATGTCTGAGAGGGTCCAGTTTGGTTTCCCCCAACCTCAAACTCTTTGGACCCCTTAACGAATCCATCTTCCCCTGTGCCGAAAGCTCCAAATTTCCCACTCCTCTGGCCTCGCTATGCAGACATGTCACCACAGTCCATGTCATATTCATCATCGCTAAGGCATTTCTTCTTCACAGTGTTGGTCTGTATTGTTACCCTGACCAGTCTTCTTATTGCTACCATCCCCATTGTACTGTAAACCACCTATTTTTCCCTGAAAAGCCTTCCCAAAAGGCCTAAACTAGGCGAAACCCTAGTCACGACAAGGGAAATCAGACAACTGTTAGCGTCCATCAAGAAAAACTATGCCTCGCCTTGTTATTTTTTTAATGAATTATAATTATTCAACTATATTATTTGATGGATTTGTGAACACTTATTTATTACTAAGTATCATTATGCGACTAGATAAAAAATTTATATAACTTACATTGTTAGCTTACCTTGAGCAACCTTATTGGCGGTTAGAGTTGTTCCAATTTATCATCAATGATGTTAGGAATTTATTCCATTGAATTTCTTCACGATCTACAAGGGTCATGTTTCATCCCCAAGCATTACCCCTTTCCATAAAACCTAAAACACATTAGCGAATCACTTGTACTAAAATATATTTCACTCTTTTGTTCATATAAATTTAAATGTGCTTATCTCTTAGTGCTTGTAAGAATCTAAATTTACATACTTGTCATGCTTTCCTAATGAGTTGTCAAAACACCTTTAATAGGACACATTTATAACAATCATCCTTTAACTAAGCCATGAAAAGATCAAAACGTTAACTATGTAGTTGAGCTCAATCATTGATGTTATTTTATAGTTTTAAAACTTGAATATATATCTCTCTCAGTTACACACACACTCACTTAATTATAGTGTTCTAAGATAGTAAATAACTCGAAGATTAAACCATTTTACCCATCCACATTTTCAATGATATACTATATTTAAACAATATTGATCAAGGTATCACATAATTCATTAATTTAACATAATTTGACTTTATAAAAAGGTCACAATAGTCCTAGATAGGGTTGAGGCTCACAAATATATATAATGTTTAGTTTGTTAAATTGTTAAAAAATTCCAATTTGTTTGTAACTGAGAGTTAATTATTTGTACTTTTCTTTTTGAGGCTACTTGTTATTTTTGTGAAATATTTTTACTTAACCATTTATGAGTATATTTTTTATTTTTTTAGCTAAGTGATAACATGCATTTTGTTTTATTAGGTCTTTGAGGATCTACAATTGTGCTTGTTCATCACAAAAATTTGATTGTTTACCTTCATCCCAATTTTCTCATTCTTATTCTTATTATTGTCCTGTGTTGTGTAGTCCATAGATAAATACCAATCAAATGAAACAAATTTAGCAATCAATTTATCCCATTTTTTGGTTCTTATCTTGTATCATCCAAAGACACCAAACAAGCAAACAAATTAAACAAATTTAACAATCAATATATAGAAAATCTTACTAATTTATGCATGAAAACATGCAAATAATGTGTATATGATACATGCAATAGCAATGTACTTATTTGAAGGCTTAGATAATCTTTTCATATGAAAGCATAATACCCTTTATTGTGCCCTAAAATTAATTTCTATAACACTTTTGTCTTTATAAGCAAACAATTATATTAAAATAGATTAATGTTTTAGGCATTAATTGCTGCATCAACAATTCTAGGAGAGCTTTCCATGAGAAATATAACTTAAATCACTTTAACCAAGAACCAAGTTCATCTTGCTTAGGGTAAGTAATATACTGTTGTAAATTTATGCCCCAAAAATATAAGTATTAAGAATATTTCCAAAGAAATTATATGAAATTTTAATTAGTTGATATTATTAGTCACAATTGAGGTTCATAATTAAGGTAAATTATTTGAATCAATGAGAAAATATTCTTAATGTTGTATTCTTTACATTATGAATCGTTAAAGCTTGAAATATTTAATAAGGATACTCTATTGAAAGAGTATCAAATAATATAAGAGGAAATGGTGGCTGGAGTATTAATTTGTAAAGGATTATCAAGAATAAGGGAATATTTAGAATGCTATAAATTCACAAGTTTTGAACATTTTTAAGTGACTACCCAACCTAATGCATGCACCTACAAAGAACAACTTAGTAATAGTATTCTTCATTTTTCCTTATGAATTTTTGAAATTCACTTTTCTTTTTAATATATAGATATATTAAGGTAAACTATTTGAATCAATGAGAAAATATTCTTAATGTTGTATTCTTTACATTATGAATCGTTAAAGCTTGAAATATTTAATAAGGATACTCTATTGAAAGAGTATCAAATAATATAAGAGGAAATGGTGGCTGGAGTATTAATTTGTAAAGGATTATCAAGAATAAGGGAATATTTAGAATGCTATAAATTCACAAGTTTTGAACATTTTTAAGTGACTACCCAACCTAATGCATGCACCTACAAAGAACAACTTAGTAATAGTATTCTTCATTTTTCCTTATGAATTTTTGAAATTCACTTTTCTTTTTAATATATAGATATATTAAGGTAAATTATTTGAATCAATGAGAAAATATTCTTAATGTTGTATTCTTTACATTATGAATCGTTAAAGCTTGAAATATTTAATAAGGATACTCTATTGAAAGAGTATCAAATAATATAAGAGGAAATGGTGGCTGGAGTATTAATTTGTAAAGGATTATCAAGAATAAGGGAATATTTAGAATGCTATAAATTCACAAGTTTTGAACATTTTTAAGTGACTACCCAACCTAATGCATGCACCTACAAAGAACAACTTAGTAATAGTATTCTTCATTTTTCCTTATGAATTTTTGAAATTCACTTTTCTTTTTAATATATAGATATATTAAGGTAAATTATTTGAATCAATGAGAAAATATTCTTAATGTTGTATTCTTTACATTATGAATCGTTAAAGCTTGAAATATTTAATAAGGATACTCTATTGAAAGAGTATCAAATAATATAAGAGGAAATGGTGGCTGGAGTATTAATTTGTAAAGGATTATCAAGAATAAGGGAATATTTAGAATGCTATAAATTCACAAGTTTTGAACATTTTTAAGTGACTACCCAACCTAATGCATGCACCTACAAAGAACAACTTAGTAATAGTATTCTTCATTTTTCCTTATGAATTTTTGAAATTCACTTTTCTTTTTAATATATAGATATATTAAGGTAAATTATTTGAATCAATGAGAAAATATTCTTAATGTTGTATTCTTTACATTATGAATCGTTAAAGCTTGAAATATTTAATAAGGATACTCTATTGAAAGAGTATCAAATAATATAAGAGGAAATGGTGGCTGGAGTATTAATTTGTAAAGGATTATCAAGAATAAGGGAATATTTAGAATGCTATAAATTCACAAGTTTTGAACATTTTTAAGTGACTACCCAACCTAATGCATGCACCTACAAAGAACAACTTAGTAATAGTATTCTTCATTTTTCCTTATGAATTTTTGAAATTCACTTTTCTTTTTAATATATAGATATATGCAAAGACTAGGCATTTTGGCAATCCTTGTTGCTTATGACGAGATTTATAGAGGTTTTTTGGACCTTTTAACTTACTCTTCTATAATATATTGACTGCTACTAAATCTCCTACTATGCTATTTAAAACTATTCAACCTTTCTACAAATGAAATTTTGAAACATAATCCATATCTCTTAAGAAAAATAGGAGCACAAACATTTAACTAGAAATGTTATAAAAATGTTCATTGTAGGCCTACAATTCACACATTGACAAACCACATAAAAAATGATTATTTTTGTTGGACATAGAAGCAATACAAAAATATTATATCATATGTGCACATGCATGATTTCCATTTGCGCCATTGTATGAAATCAAGCACATTTAAAAAACAAATTGTGTTAGCAACATGCAAAGAAGAATGGGAAGTGTCAAAAAAGTGCAAGTAGCACACAAATCCAAGTGACGCACCCTAAGTGGTGGAAATCTCTTAACGTTCAAGTGGTGTTAGTTGTGAACAATGGCTTCAACAATTAACCACAAAAGATTCTATGTGAAGTGGTGAGAGAATGCTTCCTAGTTACATTGCCTAATTCCCCAAATTGTGAAAGCAAGTGTACTAAATGCTATTTCCTATTTAAAATATCATTATCAACTATCTAAATGCAACTTTCATTCTTAATATTTTTTTAAAAATTTGTGAATGAATTTATGCTATTATTTCATTTTCTAACAGGAGTCAAAGAAAGAGTCACACACGTATCATGAAGTCATATAATTATATATCATTTGAATTACCGTAGATTCAATTAAGGTAGAGTTTCCATCGATTCAATTGTTATAAAATAACATTGAATGATATTCCTAATCATACGTAGGAGAGAATTTTTGATTGATTTAAATTATTTTAGTATATTATATAACACTAAATATTTGGTTAGTATAAATTTAAACTTTTTATTACTTCACTTTATTGCATTGAAGAATCAAGCCAAATGACATATTGTTGAGATGTGTAAGTTTGGAGGAATTATTGTATAACCCTTTTCTTGAGCTTTATTATTTATGACATAAAAAAATTTATATATGATAAAAATATAATAAACAATATTCTCATACCTTATAACATATACATTAAATAAACTATTATTAAAATTATTATTAAATCAAGTTTGAAATAAGAATCTAACTTTTATAATTAATGTCTTGATTATGAATTAAATGTAAAGTACAAATATTTGAATGCCACATTAATTTCACATTAATGTCCTATTAATGTCTTAGATAACATGTGTTAAATTATTTTTAACTCTTAAATTGTAATGCATAAATGTACATGTGTAAATTACTATTTAACAATAATAGTCCATAAAATACTAAAATTAATAAAGTCCATGAAACAATATATAAAGTCCATGAAAATACTGAAACATATATATAGATCTAGTCTATGAAATTATACCAAAATACTAAAACATGTACATATACAATCCATGAAATAATGAAACATGTATAGATCAAGTTCATGAAATACTGAAACATGTATTAAAAGTACATGTAACGTGTATTGAAACATAAATAGAGTCCGTGGAATATACTAAAACATGAAACGTACTAAAACATGTATATCTAACTCCTATCATCTCTATAATCAAGAGACCTCTTTACTCCATGTAGACTAGGATGATCTGAATTAGTTTGTACAAGAGAAAGAAAGTTGAAATCAGATTTAAGATGATTAAAAATGATTAATTCAATTTAATTTATAAAATCATATTTAAATTACCATATGAGGCTACTCTGTATGCTTTGCTACAGGACTTGTCTCTGCATGCTCTGCTATAGGACCCATCTCATGCTATAGAAGAAAAAGAATTTAGCACATGAGCATATATATTCAATTGAAATTTAATTTAAATCATTCACAATGTATAATTTATAATTTAATTTAAATATTATCAAAATTTTAAATTACCATATGAGGATGCTTTGCATGTGCTGGTTGAGGTGGTATGACATCACCGGGACATAAAGTGTCACTAACAAGGTCCTACAAGGTCAAACAAAGAACATGTGTTCAAATTAAGCCAAAACATATATATTAAAGTGTACCAATATGTGTTTTAATCTATTTAAAATACCTACGAATTGTGCACACATTTAGAAACAAAATTAAACAACCTAAAATTCACTTGACTCCTAAAATTGTCATGCATCAAATGGGTGTGCAATACTCATCCTCATGGTTTTGTCAACTTGTACATAGACATATATTTTTAATATAAGTACATGCATGTTTGATATAAGTGAATTCAAAATACAAAATTGTAAGTATAGTTTTTTAAAACAATATATATACAAGTGGCTCATGTGAGACACTCGACAATGGAGGAGCGCTCGACAATCCCTTTGGTGGATTTGACGTGGAAGTTAGATGACTTCCCTAAACCAACATAAATATTTAACACATGTTCAAGATTGAATTGCAAATTAAAATCAAGTTAAAATTATTTAATATATTTAAAAAATCAATCAAAATACCCCATATGGGTTGCTGACTTTCATTAGTGTTGATGCAAAACAAAATCGATCAAAATAAGATGTCCCTGTGGTCATCATCTACACCAAAAAAATTGATTGTTAAAATATTACAATTTTTTTGATATATATGTTCATTAAAAATACATGCTTAAAAATTGTTATAAATTCAACATGTACGTGTATATTTATACCTGTGTTAGATGATCTGTAGGGTGATGCTCAATAGTAAGAAAATCAACATATGAACTGATATCATTAGATGCTTCACATCCACCTAAAGTGAATGTAGCATGATCAGGTCCATAACATAACTGATGACAACTCATACATACATAAGGCGTTGATGCAGGTGGAGTGGTACTATGACCAACTCCATCTAATGCTCCTCCATGGTCTTGACCTCTAACCCCAACTGCCATCTTAGAAGTCTGGTCATCGAGGTTAGTTGTGAGCACACTCAAATCTCCTAGAGCGGATACCACCACACAATGCTAGATGGGTGCATGAATGACAACAAAAAGAGGATCTACAAGAGGTTGAGTAGGCATGGGTCATTTGGGATCAACCTATTCCCCTAACCTCTATTGTGGCATGCTTCCACCAACACCCTGGAATGATTTGAAATCAAAATAATTGGGTTTTTGGCCCATGACAAACCGTGCATATAATTTTCTCAAAAAATAGAGAGGGACCTCACAATTAGCATCTAGTGGATGATCAAACACCATCCAACATCGATCCCAAAAACTTTTAGCCATCTGTGAATGTCTACACCACCTCATTGATATTCTTTTTTGTTTTCAAAATTGGTTGATTGTTGATGAGATCAAAAAAATATAGAGCAAGATGGGCTTTTGTTTTTTTAAGGTCAAGGATCTACCTATAGAAGAGACCTTGAAAATAAAATTGTCTCCTCTCTTCTCTCCATTGTCGATGGTTGTCTAAGTCCACATCAATGGACCTGAAAGCATCCACAACATTTTGCATCGAAGATGCAAAACACCTCAAGTGGGGTGGAATCGATGCTTCATTTTGAATTACATTGATTTTTATCTTGAATGAATCTAATATTATTATTATTTTGAGCTCGCAAGCGAGCCTCGTTGAATCCATGGTTTTGAGGTGGAGGTGAAGGGGACCGAGGTGGGGGATTGAAGAAATCCTCAATATCAAAATTATCCATGATATAAAAGTGAACCTACAAAACTTATGCAACATTAACAAACAAATATAAAGTTAGCTTTCAAGAATCTATATATAAATTATAAATAAACATATTAAAATTTACTAGATATTATACATGTTGAGAAATTACAAGAAATATTTAAATTAAATGTACATGACTGTTTAAAAGAAAAAAATAGGATACATACACATACATACATCATTCAACATGAGCATACATACAAATTTCAAAATTTAAGATCTAATTATACAAATGAAAAAATGTGTAAGGCTCATTAATGTCTAAGGCATATAAAATTTTGTGGCTTGATGTACTTTAAAGTGTTTAAATAAGGAAAAATGAAGTTTCTTCTTAAATCCTATTTTCTTAAATCCCCTTAATCCACATGTCATCTTTCCTAGGTCCATAAACCATGCTAATGGAATGATTTTGTCCCAACTTGACTAAGTTTAATATATAGATCTTTAATAAGATTGTAAGAACTTCAAGCATATAACATTATACAAATTGATCAAATGTGAATGATCAATTTGAATACTATTAGAGGCTTACGGGGATTAATTAGTAGATTTCAAGTTGTACCATCTACATCCTCTTAGGACAGGTCTTAAGAAATTTTCTTAAATCCCCTTAATCCATGTCATCTTTCCTAGGTCTATAAACCATGCTAATGGAATGATTTTGTCCCAACTTGACTAAGTTTAATATATAGATCTTTAATAATATTGTAAAAACTTCAAGCATACAACATTATACAAATTGATCAAATGTGAATGATCAATTTGACTACTATTAGAGGCTTAAGGGGATTAATTAGTAGATTTCAAGTTGTACCATCTACATCCTCTTAGGAAAGGCCTTAAGAAATTTTCTTAAATCCCCTTAATCCATGTCATCTTTCCTAAGTCCATAACCATGCTAATGGAATGATTTTGTCCTAATCCATTTTATTAAATCCTCTTAATCTATGGCATGAAGAGGCTACATTTATATGGATCCATGTATAAGGGGAAAACAAGTATATGGATCCATGTGTAATGGGAAAATGCCAAAATTATTATTATTTATTTTACACTCCATCATCAATATGAGTGTAGAATTTAACACCCCTTGAAACCATCTTCACAATGGTCATATTCGATGATAAAATTATGACTATATAAAACTATGCTTGTGGTTATGATGATAATGCAATTTATTTTGAGGTTTTTCGATGGAGAATGGTTTCATATAAAATATTTATGTGAAATCTCACTAAAACCAATTGCTAGAATAAAAGTTACTATACATACTTAGTGCATATTGTGAATAATGTGGACTATGTTGGTGTAGCCCTCTTATGTGACCTAAGTGTGTAAAGAAAAAATGTGGTATGAGATCATGATATGAATTTTATGATCATCCCTTGAGAATGAGATGTGGTTTTTCTACCTTTGAATTTTTTTTGTTAATGTGATGTGAAATCTCATTAAATTACATTAAATTAGGAGAAATGATGGCTTAAGGGGATCTATGAATTAAGGTCCTAGGACAAAATGATGGCTTAAGGGGATTAAATTTGGTGAAAGTTGCCCAAGGCAACCAAACTTCATTAAATTACATATACTATTTTTTTAAATGTACATTTAGGAGGTGATTAATAAAATATGATGGCCTTCTATTGTTAATGTATAATCACTTTATTAGGATGGCTTAAGGGGATCAAATTTGGTGAAGTTTCCCAAGGCAACCAAAATTCATTAAATTACATATACATTTTTTTAAAATGTACATTTAGGAGGTAATTAATAATATATGGTGCATGTTATCACCTAGTCCACCTCATCCAAAATTCAAATCTCCTACTCTTGAGCCAACCTTTCCAAATACTAGTAATTACTTTGTTAGCCTATGCACCAAAAATATTCAATTGAGTGACTAAGAACATGTGTTTATGGACATTCCTAGGTCATTAGAAATTATTTGGAATTCATGGAATTACACATAAGAGTATTACAATTTAATATGAATTTAGAGGCACATATTTGCATTATGTACACTAGTTCATTAGATCTCTTCATTAGCATCTTTGTGCTCAAGGAATGACAATAATCTTGTTCAATAATTTTAGGTGCTTGTCTTGTGACTAAGGTACTTGTCTAGGTCTTCTCCTCTTTTATTGAAAATAATGTTGTTATGCTTTTTGGCACAAAACTATCACAAATGGGTCAAGACACAAATGCACATAGATCCCTACAAGTTACATTAGAAAGACTAGGTCATATGATGAAACCTTGTTCAAGACCTTGAATAATGTGGACTATGCAGGTGTAGCCCTCTAATGTGACCTAAGTGTGCAAAGAGAAAATGTGGTATGAGATCATGAAATGAATTTTATGATCATCCCTTGAGAATGAGATGAATTTATTTTGATGTGGGGAGAAGTTATCCTAGTGCTCATGTGAACTTAGCATCCTTATTCTTCTTACTTAGAGATTTATAGATACGATACCTTAGAATCCTTGGTTTGCATAAATATGGATGTGTTCAAGGATTCCTTGTTCATGAATGCCTAATCCAGTTCCTTGATATTTCATGATCTGACACACTTAATTTTCATGGATATTTTTACTTTGAAAGAAAGATGCAAATGCATCATTAAATGGCTAGGTAATATTAGGCTTTTCAAAGTATATATTCACTAAGAAAATACCATTAGGTAAAGGTTTTTGGGTAAAATGGGTGGACTTTTGGCTCTTGGATGGGGTTGATGGGTGATTGAGAGGATTTTTATCCTTGAATTTGATTAATGGGATCAACATGATAAGTTTGACCTTGAGTAGGTTATGGACAAGTTTGATCATAGGGTGATCCCACAATATGGTTTACAATTTTTGGGCAAACTAGACACTGAATTGATTTTTTTTAACTAAATCTTCACTTTCAGGCTCCTATAGCAGCTAAACCGCGAGGAATTTGAAGATGATGCAAACTAGTGATTTGTGAAATTTTGTCTATAGATTATAAATATATATTTTTTCAAAATTTTTGGAATTAGATTGCACTTTTTTCCCATCTCCTTCAAAAAATATTTTTTATTTGTAAATAACATTTTTAAGGACTGATGTTACTGTATACAACATAATTTTTTTTTTATGAAGGATAAAATTCTATTTTTTTTGAATTCAGATTTGTAACAAAGATATCTAACCAGTTCATTTGGTTTGAGAGTATCTTATTAAATATTTTTTCCTTAATCAAGTTTCGAAGTCAAACCAATTACAATTCAAACATAGGCAGACTGTATACAACATAACTTTTTATGTATGTATTGAAATTCAATTTTTTTTAATGGATTAAGGACATCAATACCCAACATGAACATATTTTTTAAAATTTTATTTTGATAATCTACTATTTTTCCAAATGTGTAGAACAAAGAGCTTGATTTTCGATGAAAACCTATGTTTAATAAAACTAAAAAATAAAATACATAATAAAATCAAAACATATTAAAATTATATTCGATGGATAGCTCATTTTGAGGACTATCATTATCTAGTTGGGTCTTTGAATTTTTCTCCATTTTCATCCTGAAATTGAGCTTCGAAAGATATTTTTATAGAAATTTACTAGCCTTTTGGGAGACAGGGAGAAATGGGGGGTTCACTTGAACCACTATTTGAGTGAACCCCCAAAGAGCATTCACTCGAACATGGGTTCGAGTGAATATATGTTTGTTCGAACCCCTTTATTATAATGCATACAATTTTGGTTAGGGGGGTTTGATTGAACCCCCCCAGTATGGGTTCGATCAAATCCCTCACCATATACATGCAAAAGTCAAACGTGTTTTTTTGTGTTTTTCAGGGTTTATTTGCGTTTTTTCGATCTCAAAGAAGACTGTAACCCTCATGCTTGTGGGCATGTGGGCATGTGGGCATCAATCTATAAAAAAGAGAAAGGTGACAATTTCCAGGTGAAAAGCAAGTAAGTTTTCCAGAAAGTTATAAATCTTATTTTTATTGTTGCATTCCTTATTCAAGAAATTATCTATGAGGTGATTGTTCTTGCAAGTTTTTCACAACTCTTTTGGCACAGATTTTTTGCATTTTCGAGGAGAATTTATTTTGAGTCATTTTTAATTTGAAGAAGAAAATGGTAGAACAAGCAAAAAGAAAAAATAAGGCTCAATGAAATTTTTCAAAAGAAAAAGAACATAATAGGCGTAAACAAAACTTGCAAAATTATCATAGAAGGAAACAAGGTACATGCTTATTTATTCTCTCTCTCTCGTCAAATATGGGTAATTTTTTTTACTTACAATAGTGGGTTCATCAAATATCTTATCTAGCAGGAAGGAAAAATGCATCAAATAATTGATATATAAGAAAATTGAAGGTTCGTCATTTCAATTTTATGAAAATGAAAACTCAAATGCACATCCTCAATGAGTTCTATAAAACTAAAATCTGCAAGTTATCACTAGATTTCACATAAATGAGTTCTATATGATTGTGCCCATTTAAAAATATTAAGATGTGAAAGAGATGCATTTTGTTGTAACTATCTTGTTCTAATTAATGTCTATTCTAACATGTTCCAAGCCAAAATTAAATTATTTGAGTGTTGAAATTTATATATATTTGTTGTTTTATAACTTGAAAATTAGATTTTGTGGTATTAATATAGGGACTCAAGGTTGAGACACAAATACTAACGATCTCTTGTAATGGGAAACCCTAGAAGAAAAATAAAATATTTAAATACTATCAACTATCTACTTAGGTACAAAGAGGCTCATAGACTTACCACACTATTTAATAACATGCTAATTTTATGGAAACCATAACATTCTTATGTTATAATATGATTGAATTATAGTTTGATAGTAACAAGTCTAAAGCTTAGTCACTAGCATGCATAAATTCAATTGCATTAAAACATGAAAATATAATAGTGCTACCATGTTGTAACACACTCATATTTTTGATGAAAAATAGTCATGAGTAATGTGTGTTATTTTATTCATAACATGATAGCATTATTGTGTGAGTGTATTTTTGTTGATTTGGGGTAATTTTAATTTAATGAATCATTTCTCTATAACATGGAAGGGGCAAGTTTCCTTATTTTTTTTTAGCAATTTGAGTTCAAAATTAAATCACTTTTATTTTCATTTATGTTGAATCATTTTTTAATTAGATTAGAGCATTTGAATTTGTCGACACCTCCAAACACTCATCTAGTCAATAAATTATGCATGGTAAATTTTATGTTGAATTAAATGCATAAAATAACTCCCTCAATTTCCTCTATCAATTCCAAGGTATTCTTGTGATTATCAAACTTATAGATTTTAGGGTGTCTCAAAAATAACAAAAAGGAACTTCAAATATTAGTAGAAATCTTAAAAAGATATAAATGTAAAAAATATGCATTGGAAAGATTTTGTAACATCATTTGAGTTTATAATATCTATAAAATATTCAATCAAAAAGAACATAAATACACGTGGAATTTTTTTAGATAGATATATATATATATATAGTGAGCTCATGAATAGTATGAAATAAAACTATCATGTAAACATGTGAGCCAAGAAACCATAGACACTCAAATTTTTCCTCACAATCATCGCATTATAGTTTGCATTATCGTTCATGTCCATTTGTATTATCATTTACATTATCATTTGCATTATTGTTTACATTATCATTTACATTATTGTTCATGTCCATTTCCATAATAAAGCATAAACGTTCATTATCATAATAAATATGTTATCATAACCATCAAATATCATTTCATAATAAACTAATTATCATTAATCATTTCATTTGTATGAATCATTAAATTATTAGATCACTAAAATATTAAATAATTATCATCTCATTACCATTCATATTGCATACTAAATCATAAATATTTCATGATCATTCATAAACTATTTTAAATCATTAATCATGATATCGTTTCAACAATCATTTTCATTGCATTTTCATAAATCATCATTTAAAACATTAAAATCGATGTTACATAAATCATTTACATAATTTATTCCATTAAATCCATAATAAAATGTATTATTAAATCATTTTCATTCACATTTAGAAATGCATTTAGTCACTTCATTTAATCATTCACCATGCATTTGTTTTCCTTTTATCATTTTCACTTACATGCATCTCATTTTAAATAATTATCATCTCATTACGATTCATAGTGCATAATAAATCATAAACATTTCATGATCATTCATAAACTGTTTTAAATCATTAATCATGATATCATTTCGACAATCATTTTCATTGCATTTTCATAAATCATCATTTAAAACATTAAAATCAATGTTACATAAGTCATTTACATAATCCATATTCCATTAAATCTATAATAAAATGTATTATTAAACTATTTTCATTCACATTTAGAAATGCATTTAGTCACTTCATTTAAACATTCACCATGCATTTGTTTTCCTTTTATCATTTTCACTTACATGCATCTCATTTTAAATAATTATCATCTCATTACCCTTCATAGTGCATAATAAATCATAAACATTTCATGATCATTCATAAACTGTTTTAAATCATTAATCATGACATTGTTTCGACAATCATTTTCATTGCATTTTTATAAATCATCATTTTAAACATTAAAATCAATGTTACATTTAAGTCATTTACATAATCCATATTCCATTAAATCCATAATAAAATATATTATTAAATCATTTTCATTCACATTTAGAAATGCATTTAGTCACTTCATTTAATCATTCACCATGCATTTGTTTTCCTTTTATCATTTTCACTTACATGCATCTCATTTTAAATAGTTATCATCTCATTACCATTCATAGTGCATAATAAAACATAAACATTTCATGATCATTCATAAACTGTTTTAAATCATTAATCATGATATCGTTTCGACAATCATTTTCATTGCATTTTCATAAATCATCATTTTAAACATTAAAATCAATGTTACATTTAAGTCATTTACATAATCCATATTCCATTAAATCCATAATAAAATGTATTATTAAATCATTTTCATTCACATTTAGAAATGCATTTAGTCACTTCATTTAATCATTCACCATGCATTTGTTTTCCTTTTATCATTTTCACTTACATGCATCTCATTTTAAATAATTATCATCTCATTACTATTCATAGTGCATAATAAATCATAAAAATTTCATTATCATTCATAAACTATTTTAAATCATTAATCATGATATCGTTTCAACAATCATTTTCATTGCATTTTCATAAATCATCATTTAAAACATTAAAATCAATGTTACATAAGTCATTTACATAATCCATATTCCATTAAATCGATAATAAAATGTATTATTAAATTATTTTCATTCACATTTAGAAATGCATTTAGTCACTTCATTTAATCATTCACCATGCATTTGTTTTCCTTTTATCATTTTCACTTACATGCATCTCATTTTACTATGCAATGTGGGATTTTAAAACTTTTTGCAAATCTTTTGTCCCACATTTGATTCTCTCAATCTCTCCATCCTTGAAAACATCTATTTAAGGAGGTTTTCCTCTCATTTTTCCCACTACGCTCCACATTACACTACACACTACTCTTGCATATTTTTACTTTGGGCTGTCTTGTCAAAGACTGAAAATTGGAACTACTAACTAATTTGGTGCAGGATGATTGATTGAAGACTTGATTTTGAAATCGACTGTCTTTTAGCTTAGAACACATTTCGATTGGTGCTTTAAAATGAACCATTTTCTTCCATCATATAGATTTAATTAGGGGGTGAATGAACACTGTTTGTTATGCTTGAGATGGTAGGGAGTATGCTCTCACCTTGTGCAAACTTGGTGATAAGAAACTAGACCCGTTGTCTTTGTATGTGTTTAATACCTTAGAGGGGCTTTCCTCGCAAGAGGGAATGACCCCAACCAGTGTTTTGCTTGAGCTGGTATATAAAAGGATGAGACTAAATTGTCAAGTCCTCATGGTATGTAGGCCTTAGTCGTGCAATGCCATTCAAAAATGGGTAGCTACCTTTTCTTTTAAAGGTATAAGAGCCCCTAGTAGAGTGGTTAAATCCTTAAGTGGCTTGTTGTATGCTCACAAGGTGTCATTTCCCCGAGTATTCACTAGAACCCTCTTGTTTTAGAAAGCCAAAATCCCTTCTATTCACTGGTGCAACAATGATCATTGCCAAGGCATCCACATTTTTGCAGTTCTTAGTAGAGGTGAAAAGTTTGTCATGGTAGATTCATGAGGGCTCAAAGCTTGGTTGACTCGAGAAGTGAGTGCCGTGTTGGGGGAGCCAGTGTGGCCAAGCTTCTAAGTCACCCGCTAAGAATAAGTGTGGCTAGGGAAACCCACATGGAATCCAATGAATATAGTCCTTGCTAACCTTAGGATTTGTGCTTGTATTGTTAAAATCAAATATTTTGTCTACTATGTCTTGCGTGTGTGTTTAAAAATAGACTTCAAACAAACATCACACCTAGTACTTGGCAACACCTTAAACCTTGCAAAATCCCAAAACATCAAACAACAAAAACATACATGAACCTATCACTTAGATTTCTTGGGTCCATCATCCTTTAGTTCTAATTTTTCAATCCTTGCATTCCACCTAGTCTTTCCATCCCATATAGCCCTTTCATCTTAGTCCTTACATATTCCTAGTCTTGCATACATAGATCACATCACATAGTTCTTGCATACATATATCATTCCACCTAATTCTTGCATGTACAACCTCTTGAATATCAATATCATCTCACATAACCTTTGCATGTTCCATGAATTTAGTCCTTTGCATATTCATCATTGATCAAATAGAACCCTTAGCTTGCACTTCGACTACTCTTCCTAGGTCTCAAAATCAACCCGTTGGCTATCTATCACCCACATCACTTAAGGTTTATCATCCTTGAGCTAGGGAACATACCATTATCCTTGAGTAGGGAAATCCTTTTGGAGTCCATCATCTCCTACATACCCTCTCTTGATCATTGGTCCCTTGTGTTTATCCATCATAACACAAGTCAAGCCTTGCATCGTAACCAACTTTGGACCTAGAGTTGCCTTTGAGCTCTTGAATTCTTAGCTTATCACTACTCACAATGAATGACCAACCAAAATCCAGTGAATGTAAACATCCCAAAACAAACAACGATAGTAGAATCGAAGATCACAGACCCTTTTATTTACAACCAGGTTACAAGCGATCTTCTAAGACATTAAAACCTGCGCCTACAAACCATCCCATTTTGGATGAGCTTAGAACATTAAGACAAGAATTGGACACTCTTAAAAATAGTAAAATGTCAACAAGAAGAGTTAAAAATCCAAAAACATTAAAAAAATTTCAAAAAAATAAATCTATGTGTCCTCCAAGTCAAACTTCTCATCCTCATTTTCATCCTAGCCATTGCATTGTCATTTAGACCTCACCACCATCTCTACAATTTACCTTGATATTCTCCTTAGTCAAGTTGAACGCCAATTAATCCGCAACATGTCAAGCCCAAAAAGCCCTAGACTTGAAAAGAAAATTCATCAATTTCCTCCATACCAACCATGCATAAGATTTCATCCTCTGTCCAGCTACCTTCACCATCAAGACTCGCCTAACACAATTCATGCCATTAATCCATAGTTCAAGTGTCCACTTATCACCCTTATCCTCTATTCTTCATTCAGAGCCTAATAATTGCTTATCATCTATTTTTAAATGCATTTTTTCCATGGAATTGTTAAGTTCAAGAATCTTTGATTTGATTTGATTTCATATGTTCAACTCCACTTATATATCATCATCTCTCACTTTTTTTACACAATATTTTGTGACATGTAGAAATGGCTCAACAAGCAAGAATTTCTCAAGTAGAAGTCGACCCCAAGTCATATATAATGAACATAAAACATGTAGCCCAAGTCATAAAACATAAAACATGTAGCCCGAGTCATAAAACATAAAATATGTAGCCCAAGTCATAAAACATGTAGCCCAAGTCATATATAATGAACATAAAAAACTCATAAATCTAGAGCAACCTAATATGAATGTCGACTCCTAGTCGAACGATCATCTGAATGAGAACCCTGCTCTGAAGGATGTGTTGAGCCCTGTAGATAAAATTGTGTACAAAATGTGTTAAATACATATAATATATTATAAATTTTATGAAATTTATTTTTAAGAATTTACATGAATTTTTAAATATCTATCTAGATCTATACATACATATGCATGTACATATATAAAAATTTAAAACTCACATGTCCACTGCCAACATAATCATCCATAGAGTCACAATGACGTACACGATCTGGACCAAGGCTCAAAGTAACATGTGGCATGTCCATCTACAATATATATACATATATATTACATGAATATCTAGTTAAAACTAAAATTTAAAAAGAATTAAAAAAAAGAATTGAAACATGCACATGCACATCATGTGGTATTGGATGCTCTAGGTCCTCTGCCATAGTTTTCTCCACCAAATCAACTAAATGCTCAATCAACATGTCAATCTGAGGGCCTATCGCATGGCATGCCAAAAATAATGAGTCAAGGGGACTATGCAGCTGAGATGGCATCGACGATGAACCAGGACCAGTCAACAGCTCCATAAAACACATAGTCTATGTAGCAATTGAATGATCTGTAGGTGGATCCTCATGTGCACTAGTGCTAGGCTGAGAGTGATGAGAATGATGGGATCATGGACATGAATGAACTCCTAGAGCCAAATGACCTCTGACATGGTCTATAGGGATCCCATTGTTCGATGTGATGTAGGAATATTCCCCCAAGAGGTCCTCAACCAAAGAATTTGTACTCTTGTGTGCCATGTATCTTGTAAGTCCATTGAGCAGTGTGGGTCCAGGGATGCCCGTTGTTGTAAAAGGATCCATGTTGCTGTCTTGTGTTTTAAATGGTATGGATCGTGAATGTCGAGACATCAAATACTGACCCACACAATCAGTAGATATCCTAGTGGTCGCAACTGCAATGTCGCCTACACTATCAATTGCTTCCTTTTGGGAAGCAATGATAACATGGTCCAATAAGGGGGCCAGAGCTGGGGTGAGAGCCAACCAATACCCTAAACACTAGGGCTGGTCTATCCGCTCGACGATAGGTGGGCCTATCGGCAATCTTGCCATGCCCTTGACCAAAATATGGTGGAATGTCCAAGTAGTTGACTTTGAGGCCCAAATGGACGTCAACATACAACTATTGAACAAAATATAATGGAAGTTGGTCATTGTTTGGATACTTACCATGTGATACAAAAAATCATGGGTAGATCAATGGGGCCATAAGAGGATCCACACATTTGGTGACGTGGTATCCCTTCACCTTACATATATTTTGATAGAATGGAAAATAAGTGTTTTTGATAATTTCTTTGGTCATAGCCTCTTGTATTTATTTATAAGGAACCTCACCATGTACTTCTTCCCGCATGTGGGAAAGAATCACAACTACTCTATCAGGGGAAAAACTACTAGCTTGTCCAAGTTTATCTCTTAATTGTTCTAAGCTTTGTAAAATGGACATGCAAACTTCTGAATATATGCCTGCATCTGTACCATCAATTAATGACTCTCTCAATCTCCTAATATCGCTATTAGTATTTGCAAATATTGTTTCCGGAGGTGGAATAGGTGCATTTTCCATTGTGATATGTATGTATTTAAAGGAGCAATGAGACCTTGGTTTAATATATCTAGATCTAGAGAATAGAAATCTAAAACAGTTCTAAATAAATTTACAAGTGTGCACATGATATAGAATGTATTAAACATGAACACTAGATATCTAGATAATAGTTCTCACTTGTGCATACATACATTCAATAAATTTAATGTAACTTCTAGATATATTTATTACTAAACAAGTTTGTGCAACAAGTAAAAATTTGAAATATTAATAAATCTTTAAATTTACATAATGAACAAAGTCATGCACAAACTCATTTCACCAAATTGTAGAAACTTCTAATTATACATTTATATATATAAAATGATCTTAAATATATGATCCACATGAATAAATCACAAGGGCCAACAAGTTCTAAATTAGCTTGAGATTTGAAAGCACACATGTATAGATTAGACATGTTTCTTCTCAAATTATTCTCTAACTATGTTGATACCATAAAGGAAACAAGACAACATGTTTCTTTTCAAATCAAGGGATTTATAGCATGAATGGTTTAATAATTGGAAATTCTATGAAAATTTGTCTATATCATACAATCATGTGGCATGCAACTCCTTAAATGATTTTTCCCCTTCATTCCATTAATAACCTAAAGTGGGATGAATGACTCACAAATGATGGGATGATAATTAAAGGTTATATAATTGGATTCCTAAGATTTACTCATGCCAAAATATCTAGCTTCTTTGTCTACACTCATTATTTTCCATCTAGGTCCACTCTACCTTTTTTATTTAGATAAAAATTGAACTCCATATATGATTGGTTAAAGACAAGGAAGAAATATAAGTTTTATGTTGATGAATGGCTTTCTCTAATGCATCCATTATATAAATGTACACTAAAATGTAGGATGGCCAAGTGTGTAACAAAAGCTTTAAAAAGAGTCACTTGATTTCTTCTTCATCTTGGAGCAAAACTTGAACTAGACTAAGTTGAAGGACCTAGACAATTTTGAAACAAGATTGTCTTATGGTATGCACATGTACTATTTTTGGGTTTACTAGGTAAGAGGAACCAACAAGTTATAAGACAATAAATACTTTCAATATGGACCTACATGTGTGTGTATTCCCAAGTAACATGATAAGTTAAAAGAAAAGAGAGATGAATATAGGTCACAAACAAAAAGGGTATAGAAAAAATCCTTTTCTATTTGTATGAAAAGTTAAGGAATATAAACTAATTTGGAAAGAAACTATTGATCTTTATGTTTCCTATGCTTTATTTCATCTTATTGTTTCATCCTTGATAAGGTCATGTATTTCTAACCTATGCATGAATTTTGTAACATAGAGGGCATTCCTTCTCTTAGAAAATGTAACTGGCATAGAGGAATTGACTTGACTAAAGCACAAACAACACACTTAACCAACCATATATAAATCTAAAAATGCAACCTAAAGGGTTACCAATGAAATAAAACTGCCAAATTTTATTAGGTTACTAATAGCAACATCAAATTTGACTACTAGAGACAAGGATGAGAAGCTTGAAATGCATATGCATCAACATAAATCAACCTAAAATGATAAATTAATTAGTTCTAGAACATGATGATTGAACATTTAAATGAAAATGAATTAGAAAATGTATCACATGTTTGTAATGTTTCAAGGAAATGATATATCTGGATGAGTTATGAGGGTTTAAGAGAATATTCTAGCTAATTTACCTACATATATTTTAGACTAATATTGCCTTGATTTTAAACAAGACAAGGCCTTCAATCAAGGATCACTAGGCTTAGAATACTTTTTAATTAGACCCATGATTATAAATCTATTTAAAATAAATACACTAGAACTTGATAAGTGATTATATACCAATGGACCAAGATTATAATATTTCATATTAAATTATGTTCAAGTACATATTCTTATAAATGACCCAATACAAGTCATGTATTCATACAAATATATAGGTTTTTGGTGATATAGATTGGCCAAGTTAAGTTTTGAAGGGGATTATTTTATTTCAAGGGATGAGAATATTGTTGAGCATAGTGATGATGTACATGTATAAAAAAATAACACATAGGAGTTGATGCCAAGTGTCAAATGTAGTGACAATAGGAAAGCCTAAATTGTTAGCATAAATAGCTTAATGAAAATACAAAATAGTATGGTTTGAGGTTTTAAGTTAATATTTTATTTTCCTTTATGGTTTGGATCCTTCTTTTAGTTCTATTTGTATGGTTCCTACCTCTTCTTTTATACCTTTTAGGTTAGTAAAAATTCTAGGAAAAAATTCTTCATTTTTTTAAAATTTTCCACTTGCATCACTTATCTTTCATCCCATTAATCTCCAATTTTTTCCATCTTAGGGTTCCTTCTAAAATTATATTTTGTTCTCTAGTCATCAATGGTTCATGTTGAAATATTTATTTTTTAGTGCATTATTAGTGGCTATTTCATTTTCCCATTCTTCAACTTATATTTTTTTAAGTTTCGAGGATTTTCTTCTCCTTTGGATTCCATAATTTATTCTTAGAGGCACCACTTAACTTCTACTGTGGTATTTCAACCTTATCTATCCACTTTATCAAGCTCCAAATACTTGTCTCCTTTGGCAATATACTCTAACGTTCTTTGTGAAGGACTACTTCTACTAGAGATACAATAATGTGCTTCGTTTTAGTGCATTGTGGATTAGCTTGTCAATATCATGGAATGTAAATTTTTTACAAAATTATTTTGTCCCATCATCCAATTTTTGGTTCCTCCTCTCTTTTCTTAGTTAATATACCTTTTTTTTTGCAATAGGCGATCTAATGTCCAATAGATAAGCTGGTACCTATAAAGCCTTTCATCATATTCTCTTCTATTTGTCTGTTCTGTAATGCAAATTTGAAGGTTTATTTCAAGTTTCATCTTGCCACAATATTTTAGATTGGGTTTATAGTCTCCTTTTGATAAGTACTTGGTTCTTATAAGGACCAAAAATGTCTTCCCAATTGGGATACTAGGTTTGTGGGTGTACCACCATCTTGTCATGCTACAAAGTATCTTCAAGAGATTATAGTCTCAAATTTTATTTCTTAAATAATTTTTCCATGTATTCTATACATGTTAAAAAAATCCCACCCTAGAATTACCAAGGAAGCTTAATATGAGAAATTCCATGTGAAATGTGGTTAAATTGTTTTGAATTTTAGTATGTTGTCTCTTTTTATAGTTTCTTTTTGTATTATGTGGTGGGTTTTTATCATTTGAAATATCTTGAGTGGATTTTTTTTAAACTTTTATTAAGTTTCAAGATCCTCCTCACATCTAATATCTTTCTAGATCTTACTTCTAGCTCATCCCAAACCCATTCTTCCATAGCATATTCATTATCGATGTTCTAACTATTGATATCAAGTATGATTTATCCTCTTGAGTTAGCCTGATGCATGGTGTCTTAGACTTATTCTTAAAGAATGTAGTGCTTTCAATTCTTCTTCTCCAATTTATTCTTATGTTATCTTCTTTATGTATTCTTTACTCATATCAATGTATAGGGGTATATGTATTAAATTTTTTTTCAAAGAATGAGATTTATTCTTTATGGGATTTAATTGTCCCATTATAGTTTACAAACCATTCTAAATTTAGTAAAATGTTGAAGGTATTAAAGAGTTCCTTCATATCTATTACTTCAAAGTCTACTTTTTTCTTGATTCCCATTAAATTAACTTCAATATTTCTCCAAGTTACAACCATACAAATGACAATACCATCCACAAGATCAATGTTAAAGGGGTAGATCATAGACTATTCGCTTCCTAAATTCTTCTCAAACTCTTTTAGGTATAAATGATTTTGAGGTCAAATATTATGTTTTTAAAATGTTTTTTATTTAGTTTAAGTTTTACTATAATTTGTTTCTTCTTCCGTCTTAATGAGCTTGAATAATGTGTACTTGCTCAAATTTCTCTATTAGGTCCTCAAAAACAATTGGAGCTATATCCACTTGAGATAAACAAGGAAAGTGCTACAAAGTAAATCCTACTAGAGTTATTGTGATCATTGTGGGAAAGATGCTTAATTACTTGCAATAAACGGAAATCTAGTTTATTGGATCACAATATTATGGCCTTCTTATACGATCCTACTTAATAACCCTTTAAGACAATCAAATTCCCTATTATCATCTATGAAATATTTATGGCATTCTTTAAACACTTGAGCTGATAATTCAATTTTAAACATGAGAATGGAGAGGAAAATAACCCTTAATTATCTCTCTAAAAGAAATGCAACATAAAGGAGATGATTCTAATAGTAAACATATGTTCATATATTCATTTAATAGAGACAAGAATCAAAATAAAAGTGAAATAGTACAACATGGAAATTGTTTGTATTACTTTTAAAACAAGTGTTCTCCGAAATATAGGGAGGATCATGATCTTTAGTTGATAGTATACTATCACTCAAGAAAAAACCAATATAAATAAGAGAACACATTCATTAAGATTTAAAGGTAGAACAAAGGATTGAATAGAATATTGTAGGCTCACATAATATTGCAATATTATCTCAAAAATCATGTATTGTGTCATACATACTCATTATTGAGCTATTTCTATGAATTTTCATGTCAAATTTCTTATATTGTGTACTCTTATTGGTATTTTTGTTTTTCATGTTTTGTGTTGAAAGAATAGATTATCTTTCATTAGACCCTCTATCTATGGATACATCATGTAGCATACATTAATATTATTAGATTGGAATTATTTTCCCAAGTACATACAAAGATATTTATTTGATTAAAAAAATTTGAGCATCCTATACTATATTAGAAGTTTAAATTTACTAAATTGTTGAGGGGGGCCTATTTCAAATATATCCTTAGTTTACATGCTTAAAAATAAAAACAAAAGAGTGGAAGCATAAATATTTGTCTCATCTATTGTTCACATGTTGATTTAACAATTTATCTAAAATAGTATGCCACAATCTTGGGGGAAAGTAAAATTAGGCTAATTTCATTGTGGATGACATTCTCAACATTGTGGTTATTGTGGGAGCTTTGGAACGAGGTACAAATTCATGGAAGGAAATGATGAATTAAATAAAAAATAGTGTGTTCACCCTATTTTCTTTGGTGGATGAATGGTCATTGAGGTGTAGATTGATAGAAAAGGAGTGAACTACCATTCAAAGAGGAAAACAAATGAAAATCAAGGAATTAGAAATGAAAATGGTTAAAAAAAAATAAAACTATAAGGGGAATGTTTCTAGAGGTTATCTAGAAACTTCCATCAACTCAACATTAGTTTGGGGATAAATTTTTATTGTTATGTACATTCCATGTAGGGTTGTGTACTAGGCCACCAAATCATCATCTAACTTAAAAATGTATGAATACTCAAATTTAGGAATTTATGATGATCTAGAGAACTTGAATGGGTTCAACATTATGGTGATTCAATTGGTGTTTATAGATGAATGGACAAGGAAGATAATTGCATAATATTAGGACTGCATTATTTATCTAATACATGAAAGAACTTAGTTATAGTGATCAATAACATAATCCCAAAGTTGATTATTCTTAGAGAAGATGAGGTAAAAAACTACATAATCCATCAAATATATGCTTTGACCATCAATTTTTTCCTTCCATGATAAAATTATGTGAGTTATTGTGGGAGCTTTGGAACAAGGTATGGGAATCCATCAAAGCATAAAGGATCGAGGAATTTTTTCAAATGTTGTAGTTGCAACTGCGTTGGTAGACATGTATAAAAAATGTGGAAGCATAGACAAGGCACATGAACTGTTTGACAAAATGCCTTCCAGAAATGTGTTCTCATGGAATGCCCCGAGTGAAGGATATTCACAAAATGGATTTGTTGAAAATACTTTAGAAACTTTAAAGCAAATGCAGTTGGCAGGTGTAAATGGGTTTGTTGAAAAGGGTTTAGAAACTTTCAAGCAAATGCAATTGGCAGGTGTAAAGCCAAATTACACTACCATCGCCAGTATCCTCCCCGCCTACACCAAAATGGGAGCATTGGAACATGGTATGAACAACCATTGAAGGGTATATACAAAACGGATTTTTTGAAAAGGGTTTAGAAAATTTCAAGCAAATGCAATTGGCAGCTATAAAGCCAAATTCTACAACCAACAAAATTCACACAAAATTCATTTTTAGGGTTTAGAAACTTTCAAGCAAATACAATTTTTCAAATTCACAGCCAATGAAAGAAGCATGAACCAACTTGTGTTAACTGAGCTGGAGGGTAATGGACTATGGAGGAAGCCGCTGTAGGGTGATGGACTATTCCAAATGTTCATCAAGTTTTTCCAAACGTTCACCGAGTTCATTCGAACGTTCGCAGGTGAAAACAACCGACAAACAGTGATTTTAGAAAAAAACTAATTCAGGGGTTCGAGCGAACCCATGTTCATTTGAACCCCTTTTTATTATTATTTTAAAAATGAATGTTATGGGTTTGAGCGAACTATGGGGTTCGTTTGAACCCCTTGAATTTGTTGGAGGGCCAAAAATTCATTTTTGCTTCCTCTCTCAAATTGTTAACCACTTATGTCAGATCACCCCATACATATAGGGATCTTGATGTTAATTTTGTGATGTGGGTGCATTTACTTTAAGCTTAACATAGCCTTTAACTAGGTATCTCTACTAGGACTATAGAGATGCTTGAATGGTAGTAGATTTATACCTTGACAAGAGTAGAGATAACTCCACCAAGGCTATTGATGTTTGGCTAGAAAAGGAGAAATTCTTAGGCATGTGTCATTTATCTCTACTAGTATTCATGATTATAATATGTAGACCTTCACCTACTTGTTAATTTTCTCAAATGTAAGAACATTCAACACTCACCTACACACACTAATTATTTTATTTTTCTTCATTCTTAATCTATGAATGTGATTTATTTTTATGAACATGATTTGGAAATCTTAAAATATATCAAGTTTCAATGCTTGGGTTCTTAAGTGGATTCACTTATCCTCAAATTCTCAAGAGTTTTGTAACTAGATACTTCTATTATGTGCTTCATAGTAAGAAATCCTTTATGTAGTCATAATTTATGGTCATCATTTATGCTATGGTATGCATAGCCTAATGTTATGGTGGCCTTCCCTTTATTATTTGGATCTTTCTTGACAATTTTATGTTAAAATGGATCCAATTACATATGGAGTTATAGGGATGGTAACTTCAACTTTCAAGGTTGTGTTGAAGTGTATCCTTCTTGGTAATGGATTTTCTCTTCATGATTATGGTGGTTGCTCTAGATCACCTTGCATTGATGTGTCTTTCTCATGGTTTCTCATTCTCTAACCATAGGTGTTACATTAACTAGATTTAGTTTTATGTTGAGTTTTTTCTTCTCACATGATATTGTGATGAGAGTGGCTTTACAATATTTTAGGGTTTCCAATAGGTGTTTGTGCATGGGTACATATGGATTCCATGTGTTGCAAATTTAATTGTATGTGGCTAGATTAAACAATTAATAATAAGTGCTAAATAATGGAATGAAATAAACTTAGGAAAACCTTGATTTTCTCCTCAAATAAATCAAGTATTATCCGATTTTTAAATATTTGCATACATATTTAAAACAAGTATTATGTGATTTTGAAATATTTGCATACAGATTTTAAACATAAAGCAATACAAATGAAAATGAATTTTGAAATATTTGCATACGGAATTAAAACATAAAACAATGCAAATGAAAACCTAAATTTTTAGTTTCTAGGGTTTATTTTTCCAAAAATTTACAAAGTAAAAACCTAGTTTAAAGAAAATATAGTGAAAAAACCTAAATATGTCCATCAAAATGCCAAAAAATGGAAAAATGAAACAAAATAGGAACCTAGTTTCACATCCCTATCAAGGCTAGGCATAAGACAAAGAAATAAATAAATAAATTTAAAATGGCATTGGGAACAGGAAAAGAGATCGGGCGGAGTTAGTAAATTATTTAATGAAGCATGGGCTACGATATTGACTTGTTTCACATACATTAAATGGAGAGGACAAGAGGAATGGTGGGAGCATGCCACCCTTTTCCACGTGTAGTGGAATTATGCAAGCTATGTATGGAAATCTTTAAAACCCCCATGGCCCCCTCATTCTACATATTGAAGCTTTTCCTTTGGGAGAAAAACGCAGGGGGAGAATGCAGAGCAAGGTGTGGGGGAGTGAGAAGAAGAGGGAGATGCATGGGAGTAGGAAGGAAAAAAATGTGCAAGGAGAAAATAAAAGGTAGAGGGAATGCACATAAAAGGGCATGCGAAATAGAAGGCTGAGGGACACAATAATAGATGAGGAAGAAGCCAAGACATGAGGAGATTAAAAGAACAAACAACAACATAAGAAGAAAATATGAAGGAAGCTCATGCATAGATTTGGAGAAAGATCAAAAAACATGATCTCATGGAATGCATAGATTACATGATGATTGTTTTAATATGGGTAGAGAACTATGTGGGTATGGAAAGATGATTTAGTATAGAATTTCATTAATTGATTTGAGTAGCTTTTGAGCAACCATGAAGAGACTCTTGAATTCATACACCGATGTAGACATCCGAATTTGACCTCTTCCATAAGGTCAAATTCATCCCCTTTATTCATCTATCCCGCATTTCCCATCAATGTTAATTAAATGATTTATTTAATTAATATTTTCCCATTTCCCTAATGTTCCTAAGGTATTTAATTTAAATAATTAAATACTTTACCTTTATCCCCTCCCCTCTCTAAATTAAATAAATATTCCAATTTTTTTAATTTAGTCATTTGCCTTTATGAATTTAAATCCATAATTTCTCTCTCCTTGTACCATCCTCCATAATCCTTCCTTAATCTAGATTAATTTAATTAATCTTTGATTAGGTTGTGCACACCCCTTAATCAAAATTAGTGTCACATCCTCCATCATTGTCCACTTGCCTTAATCCTTCATTAACCACCTTAATCCCTTGTTTGCACAACCTACTTACTTGATTAGGTCAACCTAATCCTTATGCTATTTATGACATACCCCCAAGTCAACCTTTTATTAAATTCTTTCTCCTTTTGGAGAAGACAACCCTTTCCCAATTATTCCCCACATGGGGACAAGGACCTCCTTTATGAGGAGATCTTGTCCATTCCCAAGGTACAATGAAGTAGTTCCACCTCATGTCCCTTTTGACACCTCACTCGACACATGTCAATATGTGAGGGATTGTGATTTCTCAACTCCCCCTAGCCCTTGATCTTGTCCATGGTGGCTGCATCTTGACCCTCCATTGTTTAGTGGCTCTTCCCCTAAAATTAAAGGATTTTTTCATCATTTGCATCAATCAATCAAACACACAAGCATTCAAGCACTCAAGAAATCAAGCAAGTACTCATCCAAGCATCCCAAACCTCCATTTTTGTAGCACCATTTGCATCCATATCAAGCATTCATTGCAATACCCACTTGCACCATTGCATTTCACATCATCTCATGATCATTTAGAACTAGGTTTCATGCTATTAGCCATTGAAAGAAGCACACAAAACAAACAATCAACAAGGTCAACCAACTCATCAACTTGGACAAGGTATAAAAATCTTTTGTCTTTCATTTTGTTTAAGTTCAACTAGGTTAATTGTTGAGGTGTTGTTTATTTTTTTCATTGCTTGCACTTCATTTTATTTTGCATTTTAGACTAGGAAAATTCACCTGCACACAATGTTATTCATGTGGCTATTTTTAAAATTATGGTGCCAATTTTTATTGACATTCCACCAACTACATCACCTAAAGCCAATTTAAGATCAAATTAAATTTCCAATCAAAACAATAAATAGTGTGATCTTAAATATCAATTAAAAAACTTTTGTATAGGTTTTTCAAAAAATATTCTTGTTCCACAATTTCAAAAAATTGTGAAATGAATCACAACATATAAAAACTCAAAAGAAAAAGAAATCAAGAAAGAAAAATTTAAAAATCTACAAAAGCATATCATATAGAATGAACTTTACCAAGAAAAAGAAAATCAATTTAGGTTTAAAAGAAAAAGCATCCAAAAAAATAGATTTCTTAAAATTGATGGTCTTTTGATGCTATATTGTGGACAATAACATTAGTTCTATTGTGGTTTGGAAGTTTTATATGCCCTACTTTCAACAAAAGTACTTCAGACGAAAACCTTTATTACATTAGTGTTTGAAATGCTTCACAATTGACCATTGTGCCTTACTTCAAAGAAAAATTGAATGCCAATTGAATCTTCAAGGTCTTTTTAAAATATTAGAATATATAAAGATGGTATTTACGATTTACTATTAGACACTCAAATGGGAACCTAAACGTTAGCTTGATCTGCAAGATATTTTAGAATGAAAATAAGCTTTATTGAGAGTTTCCAATACATTGAGATAGAAATCGAACAATTCAAAAAACCTACAAGAAGAGTTGGAGAAGATACAAACAATAAATGAAATAATAAATTTTCACAATATTAAAGGAATTTTGCAGAGCAGTAACTCTGAATAGATTCAGAGTATATGAAAAGGAACAATACATACATGCAGGCCAAGCAATAAATACAAATAGGCTATAGCAGAATAGAAGATGAGGCTATGGGTGTACATTTATAAAAAAACATAACAATACTGGTTTGATAGGATAGTTGTTCTATTTTTCTTTCACCAAATGAAACATTACTATTTGCATGAAATAGTGAGTGATTTGAAAGTTTGAAAGGTTGATGAGAAAAAAATTTACTCAGTTGTCTACCTCCCAGAAGCTCTCCAATTCATTTTAATGGTTTATCACAATCTCATGTTTTTAATTAAAAAACTAATTATAAAATAATTGTACTCTTGAAAATGTCTCAAATCTAACATCACTGAAGCTACAGATGTCACGATTTCTCGTGAGGATAACGAATGGTTAATTGCAGCAACAACACAAGATGAGGTGTTTGAGGAAATATTTTAGATGGCCCTAGATAAGGCTCCTGGGCCCGACAGGTTCAATGCCTCCTTCTACTAGGCTTGCTGGTATTTCCTAGGGAAATAAATTGATGAGGTTGTGGAAGAGTCAAGAAAGAAGACCAAGATACTAAAAGATATAAACAATACAAATATCATCTTAATACTAAAGAAGGATAATTGTGAGTCTTTTGCAGATTATAGGACAATATCATTGTGCAACACGATATATAAAATAATCGCCAAGGTGATGGCCAATCGTCTCAAGAAGATTCTGCCCCGCTTAATTTCAATGGAACAAAGTCGATTCATCCCAAAGAGGAATATATCAGATGGTATAATAATAGCCCATGAGGTCATTCACACATTAAAAAAATCTAATAAAAATGGATGCTAATGAAGCTGGATTTGAGTAAAGCCTATGACCATGTTTAGTGGCAGTTTTTGATGAAAGTGATCGCAAAAATGGGATTTAGTGAAAAATGGCTAAACTGGATTTTTTGTTGCATCTCAACCCCGAGATATTCAGTGGTTGTAAATGGGGTCCCCTATGGTTTTTTCAACAATGCAAAAGGATTGTGACAGGGAGACCCATTATCTCCCTTTCGATAACAAATGCCTTCAACCGCCATATAACAAAGTTGAAACTCTCATGCCATTGGAAAGAAATCGTAGTGGCACCAATTATTTGTGGATGATACAATTCTATATGGGTGCCCACCCTTAGAAGAAACAACTCTCATAAAGGAAGCAGTGGACCTTTTCAGTACAAAAGCAGGCCAATTGGTGAATGCGGGAAAATCAAATATTTTCTTTTTCAACACAAATAAAAGTCAACAACGTAAAATTGCGAGCATAACAAGTTATAGTATTGGTCTTCTCCCCTCAAAATACTTAGGCATTCCTTTGTTTGGAGGCCAAGTAAAGGCAAACATTTGAGAGGATGTAATTAAGAAATGCAGGTTGAAAATCAATTGTTGGAGGGGGTGTTGGCTAACAATGGCAGGTCGACTTACCATGCTGAAGCAATTTTGGCTGCGATACCAATTTACATGCTCTTGTGTATTGAAGCACCAAACAAAGTTATAAAGAGAATAATAGACATCTAAAGAAAGCTACTATGGGACGGGGCTCATGAGCAAAAACGGATTCCACTTCTCTCTTGGGAGACTGTCAAGAAGTCCAAGAATCAAGGAGGTGTGGATATTAAGGATCTACAGTTGCAGAACATAGCGTTGGGTGCAAAGGTCGCTTGGGGATTGTTTAAAAACCCAAATGCTCAATGGTGCAAGATTTTGAGAGACAAATACCTGGATTCCCCAAACCCAAAAAGAATCCTCACCATAGCTAACCCACATAAAGTATCAGCTATTTGGAATTTTATTCTCAGTTGCAGATTTGTAATAACATACCATCTTATCTGGGTGATAAAGGATGGGAGAAGTGCTTCCCGTTGGAACGACTCTTGGAATGAGTATGAACCTTTAGACAAACTACCTGGTATGGAAATGGCGATGTGAGAAACCAACAACCAATATGTTGAATGCCTGAGGGATTACATTGAAGTTCAAGAGGCAAGGGGTAGATGGGAGTACCTAGAAAAGCTTCGAATTTCTGGACACACACTCTAAAGAGACTTTAAAGGCGGAGTTGGCAAAGAGATACATTCTGGTAACAAAAGAACCAAATAGCATCAAATGGTGTGCAACTAAAATTGGGGAGTACTCACCAAAGATTGGTTACAAAGTGTGAACCCCAATCCTACACCTGCACAAACATGGCAAACAAGCACATTATTAGATTGAAATGCAAGTTAAGACAAGGATTCCCCATGAAATTAGATTAAAACATTAACATAGGAATAAAATGAAGAACAATACAAATGAAAATAAATGAAACCTATTTTAATGAACAAACTATTAATCCCATGGGGGAATTGGTGTCAATTATGTGTAGAAATTGGTCCTTTCCCAACTCCTTTGTAAGCTTTGTTGATTTGATCCACTTGATGGTGAAGAACAATGATGAACTCCTTGAGAAAAATTGCAATAACCTAGCTATGGTGATGGTAAATGCTCAAGAAATGATATGAAATTTCTCTAATGTAAAGATAATAACTTTGCATTCAAATTGTGGATGTTGAATGAGAGGAAGAGTCTCTCATTTATAGATTTCAAATTTGGAAGAATGAGTGAGATTGAGCAATGTGGGATCATTCAACATCCAATGGCCAAATGCCACTTGTCAAGATGTGGATGGGTGAAGGTTATGCACATTCTGATGAAAGTGCCAATAAATGTTATTAGGTGGAATTTAAAATTAGTGAAATGACTTGTTGGAGAGGGAAGAAAATTGAGTTATGGCCACTTGACTCAAGGAAAAAGGATTTTTAAGAGGCATTAAATGCCTTGTTGGAAGTAGCCATCCCTTTTTGGAGGGATTTTCAAATTTGAGGAATATTATCTTTTGATGCCAAGTTGAGGGAAAATAGAGGCAAGTTGCAAAATCTAGAGGATTTTAGTGATTGAGATTAAATTAATCAAGATTTGATCAATTTAATAAGAGATTTAGATGATTTGATAATTTTGACTTAGATTTTAGGATTTAAATAAATCAAAGTTGAGAGGAATAATTATTTTAGATTTAATTAAATAAAGATTGATTTATTTAATTAAAGAGGATGATGTCAGATTAAATCAATTAAAGATTAATTTATTTAATTTAAAAGGATGGCTCTAGAGATTTAATTAAACAAAGTGAATTATTTAATTAAAAGAGAGACTATAGGATTAATTAAGCAAACTGATTTATTTAATTAATGGAGGAGAATGAATTAATCAAATAAATAATGATTTATTCAATTAAGGGATGAAAGGTGATGACAAGTTAAAAAGATGATTCAAGAAGAAATGACGTTAGTAATTAGGATCAAGTGTGTCAATATATTTTTCATGTCTACATTTTGCCCCTGTTTGAAGCAATGCACTTGTTGTGTTGGTTCAAAGAATAAACTGCTGTGATCAAAGTTCAATTTTTTTTGATTTTTTCGGATGTTCCACTACTGCCCCAGCGAAAAGGATTATGCTGGTATATTGCCCCCTCGAGAGATTGAGCAAAAAAGTTTGATTTTCTGATTGAGATCGCAATAAAATGCGAGAGGAGTGGTTTTATTGATTAGAGGATGAAATATAATTCTTTAGAAAGATCAAATATTTGACATAGACAATTTTGATGATGTATAAACAGTCATAGGCCATGGGTAGCCTCGTGTATATTTTGAGATCTCATACCTACCTGATACTTGGATGGAAATGTTAGTAGAGATAGAAGGATAAGAAGAATAAGATGGATGGAAGGAGGATCCACACAAGCTCACATTATTAACGATGATGATGATGATGATGATTTGCTTACCAGGAGTTGGGATTTTCAAAGGGCCAATTACTTTATGTTTAATAACACATAGGTACGATGCATGAAGGTATAAAGAACCAAGATGGCTTTGTACCTAGTGTGATGGATTTTGAATTGACAATCGGATAGGAATATTCCTGTTCACACTTGACATACCAAAACCTTGCTAAGATGCACCTATCAAAGCAAGTATTCACCAAGTTATTTTACAAGAACATCCAACAAGCACAATAGATAAAAAAGATAATGATCATTGCCCCATTCCTTTCTCTCTAAATGTGTTTTGATTAGGCATCATCGAGAGGTCCTTGGAATGAGCGCAATAAGATAAATCCAAAGAAAGGATAAATTAAACAAACAAGCTAATGTTCTTCATACTGCTAGCCAAGACTAAACTATAGTGTGATACCTAATGCTGATGTCCATCGTGGGAAGGATGCATCCTAGGACATGTTGTGATCAAGGTTTGATGAGATTGATTGGATGATAAGATATTGATACTCCAAGTTGATCAACTTGCTTGTTTACTGATCTAGACTTTGAAACTTCTGATGATTAGGGTGTTCACTTTGGAACCTGCTAGACTTGCTTCTGATTACCTCACCAAAGGATGAATGATGATGATTGATTTATTATGAATGTTGATTATTATGGGTGAGAGCGAGATTAGATGGATGCACCATTTTGGGGTTTTCCAGATATTTGGATGTTTTTGGTGTTTTAAAAATGTTTTGAGGCTATTTTTGGGATTTTCATTTTTTTCATTTTTTTGGATTTTCAAGATTTATGACCAAGAGACTAACTTAAATACCTATCCTAGGGGTCTTGGGAGTTGATCCATAGATTAGCCTTTCCTACATTATATACGCAGAGACCATGTAGTTCGACTAACAACATACTCAATTTGATGATGATACAGATGGGCAAATAGATTGACATTGCGACAGACGCCTAAAAGATTGACCTAAAATGTCTCGTGGGATGATTAAAGATCAACCTTGCCTACGTTCAAGCTCAGAGACGATGTAGTTCAGTCTGACAATATACTTGATTAATGAGATAGATGGGCAAACAGATTGCCATTACAACAAATGTCTAAAAGATTGACCTAAAATGTGAAATAGATGGGTAAACAGATTGCCATTGTGACAGATGCTTAAAGGACTGACCTAAAATATGAAATAGATGGGCAAACAGATTTCCATTACGACAGACGCCTAAAGGACTGACCTAAAATGTGAAATAGATGGGAAAACAGATTGCCATTGCAATAGACACCTAATTGAATGACCTAAGGTGTTTCGAGGGATGATCAAAGATCAACCTTGCCTATGTTCAAGCTCAGAGACGACGTAGTTCCATGTTTTTTATGTTTTCTATTTTTATGAATGTTTTTGGATTTTTGATATGATTTCGACGATTTGGATATGGATATGTGATGATATCAGTGCTCTATTTTGGGATTTTGTTGAAAACCAAACTAAGGTTGATTGATCGGATCAATGGATTGATGATGATAACATTGTTGAAGATACACAACAATGCAAGGATAGTGTTAAGCAACACAAGGATTGGGAAGGATATCCTGAGATGATAATGGATTGGTTGGATTTGATTGATTAGGATTTTGAAGCTTGGCTTGGAACAAAATTGTTTTCAATGATTTGATGCGACGTTGAAGTGCACATTAGATGCAATTGATATTGATTGTGGATTGATGTTCAATGAAAGATAAAGCTTGATAAGGAACATCTTTTTATCAAAATATGCCATGGGCTAGTGCTTTGGATTTTTGCTCACAAATGATTTGACCAATTTGATTTTATGTCTGCCAATGTTCGGATCACCACATAAGTTGGAGGATATATATTAAGATTTATTCCCGAAGCAAAATGAAAATATCTGCCCCTAGTGTTTAGCAATGTATGGAAGGCCACAGGTGGATTCTTGGATAGGTGTGTGGATGGATGGATATGGTAAGCATGCAAAGGATGCCAAGGATTATCTTGCGATAGGATAAGGGGTTCAGATAGTGGATGTTTATCTGGATAATTCTTCAAAGCTCAGATAATGTTGGGTAGGATAGGATCAATGAAAATGACCCATGTCAAGATGTATACCATAAGCAAGTGTGAAGTCTGCACCAAACATGGTCAAGATCAAGATAATTTGGAAGATGGATGCAGATATATGAACATGGATTGGATAAATAGTTCATGGATGAATGGACTTATTATGGATAAAATGGAGGGAATGTTGGTTTTATTATGGATGTGATGAGATGCTTCCAACTAAACTAGTGCACACAGATGCTCGATTCTACACATGATGCCTATTTTCCAGGTTTTCATCATGGTATCTATCCAAAGCACCATCGAAGTGGTTTTCACTAGAGGACAATTTTTCTCTTTACTGTTTTCAATCCTTTTTTTGGAATTTTTTTTTAGATTTTTGGATTTTTGGACTTTTTGTTGAAAGATTTTAAGCTCATGTTGAACCACTTGGTTCTGTCGATGTAGATGCTTCTGTCATAATGTGCCATTGATATCATACTTGAAGAAATTGCCTTGCCAAAATACGTGCACTTGAATGCAACTTTTGAGATCCCTGATTTGATTTGTTGATACCGGAGTTAACTCTGTCTTTGTGTGCACATCACGATATAGTGCCCTCTGAATCCTTATGATGACGGGTAATTGTCAATACATGGTCAATGTGAGAATTGGATATTATGTGTGGAGGCATGGATGGTGGAGTGTGTTTAGGAATAAAATATGGATTGGTTGATAGTTTGGAACCTTTGATTTTCCAAACTTGGGAAGATGAACAATGATGGGTGGATATGGAAGTGTGCATGGAATTAGGACCAACTGCTTGATATACTTTGTATGTTGCTTGAGAAGCTTGCTTTTTCTTTTGTGGACATATTTGATGGATACTTGCCCCATTTTCATTTTGCCCCATAGTTTCTTTGACTAATGGAGTATGATAGGGATCATCTTTCTTTGTATTTTTTGGTATCCATATGTATTTGATTTGTCTGATATGCTTCTTAGCTTCTTTTTCTTTGATAATGTTCTTTGTGCTTTGATTCAAATATCTCTTTTGACATTGGTCCCAATTTGTGGATGGGGTGATGGGTGTATGAAGATTCGTGATGTGGATGGTTGTAATATTGGCATTGGTTTCATCATAAAGATCCTTCGTGTCCCCTATGTTGACATTTGCTTGAGACAAAGTTGCCCCTAGTATGGTGGTAGTAGCATCTTTGTTATTTGATTCTCCCTATTTTGAGATGTCTTGTTTAGAATGCATTCTTTGACAAATGACCATTGCAGATGACGTCATTTCAATTTGCTGCTCTGCTGACTCTAGAATATCCTGTTCTATCTGACATGTTCCCTTGAGTGGATAATACTAGATATCTTCCTACATGATGTCCTCAGTCTGAATTTGGGATATATCTGATCCTAATGTTGACAAATGAGTTTGACTGTAGGAATCAATATCCTGCTCTTTTTGTGTAATAATGTTAGGAGTAAAGGAATCTTGTTCTGAATGAAGATCATCTACGTGTCCATCCATGGGAAGCATCTCATGGGTAGATGAAGGAGTATGTGCTATGTGGATGTAATTATCTCGTATAGATAGGAGGGTGTCCATTATATCATTGTAGTAGCTTGGAGATACAAATTCTTGATCTTGATTGATCTCAGAATTGCTTTCGACATGCTTTGGATCAAGTTCTTGACATGGGTCAATTTAAAAGAATGGATTTCTTATAAAGGGTTCTTGGATATCTTCATTAGGCATAGGAAGTTTCTAAAATGTCATGAGGTCAAAGGATGTCCATATATTTTGGAAAGGATCATTGCTGGACCTTGGTGAAAGATGTTGATCATGCTTTGGAATAAATTCTTGAGATATGTCCTCTAACTCATTAGGTGATGTAGAGACATTTTTAACATGATAATTGGTTGAATGATCTTGATCACCATTTTCAACGATTGTGGTGGGAATTTGTTGCAAGCTTTGTTGAGGGAGTAATTCCTGCATTTGTTGTTGAGCCAACAATGCTTGATGTTGAGCTACTTGTTGTTGTGCCTGAAAATCTTGCAAGACTTGTTGATGAATTGCTTGCAATTGTGCCTGTTATTGTGCTTGCGCATGCCGAGCTTGGTGCTAGGCTTGAGCTTGAGCCTATGCTTGTTGGGCTGCTTGTGCGGCTTGTGCAACTTTTTGGGCAGCTAATTGTGTAGCTTTTTGGTTTTGGAGCGCCTTTTGGTGAGCAGCTTGTCGAGTGGCTTGTAACACGATGGAGAATGAATTTGTCATGTTTTGTTTTGGTGGAGATGGCCGTGGATTGGGAATGGTGTTGATCGTTGTGATGAGCGAAATGTTCGCATTGATTGCCAGGGTTTGAGTGGTGAATGGTGTGATTGAGATGCTTGGTCCTTGAGACACTTGAGGAACATTGGTTGTGTTGATAGTTGGGGTTGCTTGGATGGTTGTCATCTGTTGTTGCAATATTGATGGAAAAATGAGAGGATTTGATATGATGCTTTGACTTATGAAGGGGGTGTTGCTTGGATTTGGTTGATTGATGGTTGGTAAAGGGGGAAGGCTCATGCCTTGATTGTTTGGTTGATAGATTTGTAAGTTTTGACTTTGATTTAAATCTACCAAAGGGAAAGATGTTCCAAAATTTAGATTGGGCATACTCACTTTTTTGTACTATTGAGGTTTGGAGGAGATAATGATCCCATGTATGGTTTGTACAAATGACAATTTTGAAAATCAATTGGCATCATAAGGCTTGGATAGTTTGGTTGAGTTGGATTAATCATGATGGATGAATCAAGTTTATATTCCATGTTCCTCTTGTGTTCTGACCTTGTTGACCTCTGAAGGGTTTAGGACCAATGATGAAATGAAGGATGAAAGGGGTGAATGATATGGGTGTTTAAACTTTTAGGAACTTTGGATCAATGCTAGTCTTTAGGACTTGTAGTTTTAATTTTGATTGATTGATAATGAACTTGTAGACTCTAGGAAGTTATGTTATCCTAGGGTAAACTTGCACACGAGAGGATAGTTTGACTAAGTGTGTTAAGTCAAACAAAATGATTTTGGATAATGAAATTGTAAATTCTAGGAAGTTGTGTTATCCTAGAGTAAACTAGTACACAAGATGATAATTTGGCTAGGTGTGTTAAGCCAAACAAGATGATGTTGATTTTTCTTAAAAGTCTAGCATAAGTGATGTTTTCCAAGCTTCCAAAAGTTGTTGGTGAAATGGGATTTGTTTTTGATGGTTGAGGGATGGATGGGAATGATTGATTTTGATCTTAGATGAACCTAAGAGGACCTTTTTACTAGACCAAGATATTGAAGAACATGATTTTTCCTAAGAGTGGTTCATACCAAAAGACCAATGTTTGCATGAAAACCAAATGAATCAAAATGGACCAAACACATGTGTGGTTCAACTCTCTGTTATCTTGCTTAGATTTGGTTATTTTTACCACAAAAAATTCTTGCTTCCTTTTTCAAATTGAATGTCCAATGTCCTAATTTTCTTTCATCCCACAAAGTGCATTATGTGGAAATCAAGGAAATCAAGGCAAAGGTTTCCTAGTGTTGACTTTGGGAGAAACAAATTGAGATGTCTGAATGTTTAGAAGCCTTCTAGGGATAAGAACCCCTAGGGAAAAGTAGTAACATGTCGACACCTCCAAAGTATTTGTTCTTCCAAAGGGTTTGAAATTTTGATGATTCATTGTGTTTGTTTTCCACTATTTTAGATCCAAGCAAAGTGTTTTGATTCCAAGGACATGCACAATCTTAGGATGAAGAGACAATATTTATTGGGTTCCCACTTGGATAAATCCAGCTGCGCATATTTAGTGTGGATGATTAGATGTTTGACCACACATGCTCCCCTTTATAGTGCAATCGCTTCTCGGGTCAAGCAAGCATCAATACCCATGAAACTCCCATGACATACTTTTCATCTCTACAACAAAACTGCATGTATATTGGAGGCAGCTTCAAAAGACATGACCTTTTGCACCAACAAATAGTTTAGGATTTTGGCCTTTGCTAAACAAGGGTTTTAATGCAAGAATTTTTTTTGTGGGGGACCATCCATGCGACGAGAGACCATTGTTTCCCTTCTCGTCGGAACAATCCTTGTGATATTGGCCTTTGCTAAACAAGGGTTTTAATGCAAGAATTCTTTTTGTGGGGGACCATCCATGCGACGAGAGACCATTGTTTCCCTTCTCGTCGGAACAATCCTTGTGATATTGGCCTTTGTTCCAATATCCACACTTATATCCTGGGTGGAAGTCGCTTGGCTTTAGGATGTTCCAGGTTGAGTCGTTCCCTTGGGTGATTACTTTTTCCCACAAGTCAAGCCCGCTAAAATAAAAAAAAGCGAGAAAACATATCCCGTAGTTCAATCGACCTTCGATGAAAAACAAAGGGAGAACACTCACAATATACCACGCTCATACTCGCAAGATTGGTTCAATTTTTAGGTACCCAAATTGAAATGTGGAGGTAATATTTTATGCAATTTAATGTCACCAAAAATACTTTTGATTCTTAAGATCGACGTGAAGCGTGAGAGAAGCGCATACACCTTTTTAAATGAAATCACTTTGCAAAAAAGATTACAAAACACAAAAGCACATGTTCATTTTAAATCCTTCAAAGCAATAATGAGTTCTCTTTAAGCACCAAAGGAAATGTGAGTTTTGACTTGTTCAATTGTTAACCTCAAACCAAATCTAGTAATTTTTTCTAAAGTTCTTTTTAACCCTTTATTGCAAAATTGAAAACTTTTGTAGTGTTCTTTTTAGAGCCCAAAAGAAATTTAGTGTCATAAAAGCATGAAGGTAACCAAATCCTTAGAGAGGGATTATAAGTTCTCCCAAAAGTGTTTAAAAACATTTGAAACAATGAGAAGATAAAATCATAAAGAACCCTTGGCCTTCGTTTTCCTTCCTTCACTTTTGATCAAAAAATTTCTTTTTTTGGCAGATTTCAACAATTGTCAGATTTAACCATTTTTGGTAATTTTGCATGCATGACTTTGAGAGTCCTATTTTTTCCCCAAAACTTTCTAAAACTAAGATATGATGAATTGCCAACTAACATCCTAAATTTGAAACATGAACTTCGAGTTATTAACAAAAATGACTTTTAAAAAATTAGGAAAAAACACTAAATTGCCATTTTGAGGGCCAAGATGAAAGTTTCAAGCCTCAGAAATGTGCCAAAATGGTCACCAACCCACCATAGGTATGTTGGCAATCCACATGCCACCTCATAATGAAACCGCTTGTAAAATTTCAATCAAAACCCACATCCGAGTCAAAAGTTATGATGTCTAGAAGTCTTTGTATCACAAAAACTAGTTAAAACTACAAAAACAGAGAGTGAAGACCAGTTAGAAGTCAAAATAACCAGAATAAAAAAAAAAGCACATGTCAAAATAACCAATAATCTACTTTTTACCCAATTGCAGCGGTGTAATCCGCAGGTGCGACGTAGTTTGGAAAGGTCAGCGACGCAATATAGCGCCGCTGATGACTGAGAGTGGCGCTCTGCAGTAAAACAGAGAACGCGATTGTGGCTCTATTTGACCAGCAACGAAGTTTAGAATTTGGAAAGTCCGCGAGTCAGTTTGAAATTTGATTTTTTCGGGTAGGAAGACTCCAACGACGAAGTTTGAAAATTTAAGCGGTGCAATATAGTGCCGTTGGACTTGTAGCGATGCAATTTGGTGCCGCTTGACAATCAACAACTGAGTTTTCTAGAACTTGCAAAAAAACACAAAAAAAAAACACATTTAAAAAAAAAAAACGTGATTAGAACTTGAGATTTGCCCTCCTTCTAGCGCTAAAATGTGAACTCCAATCCAACACCTGCACAAACATGGCAAACAAACACATTATTAGATTGAAATGCAAGTTAAGACAAAGATTCCTCATGAAATTAGATTGAAACATTAACATAAGAATAAAATGAAGAACAATACAAATGAAAATAAACGAATCCTATTTTAATGTACAAACTATCAATCCCATGGAGGAATTGGTGCTAATTATGTGTAGAAATTGGCCATTTCCCAACTACTTTGTAAGCTTTATTGATTTGATCCACTTGATAGTGAAGAACAATGATTAACTCCTTGAGAAAACTTGCAATAACCTAGCTATGGTGATGGAAAATGCTCAAGAAATGATATGAAATTGCTCTAATGTAAAGATAATAACTTTGCATTCAAATTGTGGATGTTGAATGAGAGGAATAGTCTCTCATTTATAGATTTCAAATTTGGAAGAATGGGTGAGATTGAGCAATATGAGATCATTCAACATCGAATGGCTAAGTGTTACTTGTCAAGATGTGAATGGGTGAAAGTTGTGCACATTTTGATGAAAGTGTCAATAAATGTTATTAAGTGGAATTTGAAATTAGTGAAATGATTTGTTGGAAAGGGAAGAAAATGGAGTTATGGCCACTTGACTCAAGGAAAAAGGACTTGTAAGAGGCATTAAATGCCTTGTTGGAAGTACCCATCCTTTTTTGGAAGGATTTTCAAATTTGAGGAATATTCTATTTTGATGCCAAGTTGAGGGAAAATAGAGGAAATAATAAATCAATTAAATTGATTTATTGGTGCAAGTTGAAAAATCTAGAATATTTTAGTGATTGAGATTAAATTAATCAAGATTTGATCAATTTAATGAGAGATTTAGATGATTTGACAATTTTGACTTAGATTTTAGGATTTATATAAATCAAAGTTGAGAGGAATAATGATTTTAGATTTAATTAAATAAAAATTGATTTATTTAATTAAAGAGGATGATGTTAGATTAAATCAAATAAAGATTAATTTATTTAATTTAAAAGGATGACTTTAAAGATTTAATTAAACAAAGTGAATTATTTAATTAAAAGAAAGACTATAGAATTAATTAAGCAAACTAATTTATTTAATTAATAGAGGAAAATGAATTAATCAGATAAACAACGATTTATTCAATTAAGGGATGAAATGTGATGACAAGTTAAGAAGATGATTCATGAAGAAATGACGTTAGTAGTCAGGATCAAGTGTGTCGGTATATTTTCCATGTCTACACAAAGTGATAAGAAAGGAAATTTCAAGACCATCTTGGCCAAAATGGTTGTGCTAGGGCAGCAATGTTCTTCTGAAGGTAGGAGCTTTTGTGTGGATGGATCTCCATGAGTGTATCTTGACAAGAGAAAGGCTATGTCATTTCAGTATATTAGGCCCCCACAGGTGTGTTCTTTGTTACAAGAATGAAGAATCGGTAAATCGCCTTCTTATCTAGTGTGAGATGGCACAAAAGTGTTGGAATCACTTTTGTGGTAAGTTAGCATGGCACGGTCCACTACCCAACAGTTTGAAAGAATTATTTGATTCTTGGCTTCAAATAAATAATGGCTCATCTATGCAAGGACTATGGAATGAAACACCAACCATGATTATATGACACCTCTAGAAAGAGAGAAATGCAATAATAGTTAAGGAGAAAACGACCTAGATTGAAGGAATTTTGTGCAAAATAGAGAATGGCATAAGTGAACACTTCAAGAATAAGAAGGATGATGACAAGGTCAAATGGGAGTTACCACCAAAAGGCAGATTAAAGTTAAATTTTGATGGGGCCTCACGGGGCAACCCATGGAAATAAGGTTTTGGATTTGTAATTAGAAACGAGATTGGCAACCTAATACGGGTTGCTTCCTATAAGCTTCCAAATAGTACCAACAATGAGGCAGAGTGTGCAGCGTTATTCGAAGGTGTAAAGTATTGCGTTGACAACTCAATCAACAGTGTTGATATTGAAGGGGATTCAAAGATAGTTATTAAAGCGGTTGCCTCAAGAGATTCTCCTAGTTGGAAGTTAAAGATGAGGGTTCACAGAATTGTTAACCTGTTGGATAACATAAACGACCATAAGGTGGCCCATGTGTATTGAAACGACAATGTAGTTGCAGATTTTTTGTCAAACAAAGGCATTGATCAAAGGGAGGAGTTCATAGGATCCAATAATCTGTCTAGATGGAAAGACCTCAATCTAATCATAGAAAAGGAGGTCATGCCAACTAAGTGAAGTGAATCTAACAAGGAAGATTAGAAATCTGATGCGGTGGTCCAACCAGTACTTAAACTGGCTTGAAATATTTCAAAATTGAGTGTCAATAAAATTGAATCTGGTAGATCTATACGGTTGGTCAGTATTGCAGCATGCCTAAGAAATCACGAGGACCTCATGGGGTAAACCTAAAAGCTTTTAGATGATTGTTACTATAAGTAACCATGAAGTATGCTCCCGGTGGTAGAGAAAAATGGATTTTCCGAGCTATGTCTGTAACTATTCACAAGAAACAAGAAACACCCAGATTGAACGCTTGTTCAAAGTGGGTTCTCAAGAGATAAAGGAGGCGATCAAGCAGGTTATTGGTGAGAAAAGGCTGGGCGAAGGGCACATACATGACAATGTATTGCTAGAGATTTTCCTGGCAAACATAGTGCACACTGCTGGGAAGAAAATGATTGCCAAACTCATGGCACAATATCTGAAGGACATGTATGTGAACAAAGCCATTAAGTCGGTTTCTGCTTACAATAAGAACCTAGAACAAGGTTTCATCTGCAATATTGTAGATGTAGATCTCGTGAAGAAGAACAAGAAGCTGAAAGGTGATGTCAACAAATACAAAGAAGGTTTCTACAAGAATCTGCAACCATTCTTGGACTATGTAATAGGAAACAAAAATATTCTGAGTTATGCTCAAGTCAGTAGGATGACTAAACTTGGCATGGGGATGATCACTCTCTATACTAATAAGCCTTGAAAAGACAATGTAAGGGTCTGTTTTCATGTAAATTTCTATCTTATGCAATACAAGAGTGCTACCCTTTTTTATAGCAATTTGAAAAAAAATGTACTCTTGAGAATGAAAATAGTACAAACACTGCTAACTCTAGAGCAGAAGCTCTCCAATTCACAATTCTCTTTAATGGACTGTGGAAATATCATTTTTTTAACTGAAAAAGTGATTACAAAATAAAGTTAAACCAAATACTGCTTAATCTAGTGGAAATGCTCTCTGCCAACTAGAGGAGACAAAACTTGTAATTAGGGGTTTTTTATTAAAAGAAAAGAATATTTACAGAGCCTCAGACAGGAAAAAGAAACTGCTAAATTTCAATCCATCATTCCAACTTTCAAAATCGTCAACTGGGCTGTTGCACAACCACAACCCCTTGCAACATCGTTCTAGCTTTCAAAATCAGCGATGGGGTTGCACAATCACAACCATAGTTTCTATAGAAAAACCTTTTATCATTTCCCTTTTTTTTAAGAGAAATCCAACAACATTCCATCACTTCTGTTAAAAAGTCTCTACTATTATCATTTTTTAAAGAAATCCATCAACATTCCATCATTCTAGATTTCCAAAATCAACAAGGCCACACAACCATGAGCATAGTTTATGAAGAAAAATCATTTCCATTCTTTTCAAACAAATCCAACAACATTCCATCATTCCAACTTTCAAAATCAACATTAAGGTACACAACCACAACCACAACCACAATTTCTATGGAAAAGCCTCTTCATCTTCATTTTTATCACAACCACAGTTTTTGTATAAAATAAATCCAACACTCCATCATTCCAGCTTTCAAAATCAACATCAGGACCACACAACCACAACCATAGTTTATGTAGAAAAGCCTCTACCTATCCATTTTTGCAGCCTCTTATCATTTCCATTTTTAAATTTTTTCAAAAAATCAATTCATATTCCATCATTCCAACTTTCAAAATCAACAATAGAACTCCACTAGCACAACCAAAGTCTCTGTAGAAAATATGTTTACCACAACCACAGTTTTTGTATAAAAGCCTCTTTATCATTTTATTTTTTTCAAAGAAATTCATTTGTTTTTAGAATGCCATATTTTTTAAAGAAATCAAATTATATTTTCAAAATGCCATAAATTTTTAAAGAAATCCATCAGATTTTCATACCACTTAACCAGTTTTCATCATATCATTTCAAAAAAATTCATAGATTTATTAACAAGTTTCCATTAGCCAGTTAACAGTTTTCATCACTTAGGTCTCTCCATCTCTATCCATAAGACTTTGATGCCTAGATTCATTCATTAAAATTTTAACTGCAATTTTTCATCTCCCAATTTTCACTATTGATGCCTCTACATCCATAAAAAATTTATAATCAATTTTTGATGTCTCTCCCAATTTTCAATATTCATGCCTCTCCTCCATAATAATTTTATATAGTCGATTTTCATTGTTAATTTCTCTCCAATTGTCATCAATGATACCCTCTCCATCCACAAATCATACCTCTCCATTAACTAATTTTCATCATAAATGCCTCTCCATCCACAACGAATGATGTCTCTGCATCATTAAAACCTATTTCCATCCTCTCCAATTTTCATTAATGATACCTCTCCATCAACCAATTTTCAAATTTCATCATTGATGTGTGTCTACAACAATGAGTTTTTATCACTGCTATTAAAGGTTTGCATCGACACCATTTAAACCAAAAAGAAACAGATTGTCCGTTAAAAACCCTTCTTCTTCCAAGCAGATGGATTGATGACCTTAAAAAGTTAATAGCATGTAGTTTTCACAGTCCATGATAATTATGCTAAGATTTCTAGATAAAAATTATACCCAATTTTATCTAGAAATCTTAGCATAGATTTTAAAAAATCATACACAGTTTTATCCAAAAATCTCAGCATTGATTTTAAAGAATCATACACAATTTTATCTTGAAATCTCAGCATAATGACCTTAAAAAGGTAAAAATGCCTCATTTCTTAATAGTAAATGAAGAAAGAAATATTAAGTGAATACGGTGACTAACCCTAGCACAAAACAGAAATTGAGCATTATTGAACTTACGAAAAATCTCACAACCTCTTTGTATATTACTAATTTTAAAAATCATTTCTGAAAAATGATTATTATTTCTTTTATTTATTTAAAAAAAATAAAGAAAATTTCCTCAGTAATTTTGCTTACCTTTATTTCTATCTTTCCAATTCTGTCCATTCTAGGATATTCAAAAACCAATTTTCCACCGAACTTTATGGTATACATTTGTAGACCCTGCAAATTAAACCACACAATACAATGTTGCGTATAAATATCTTTAATGTAACAACAAATGTCAAAAACAATTATATTAATGTTAATAAAAAATTAAATTGCTTACCTGATAATTTCAGAATTACACGGAGCTCCATGAAGTTGCGACCAAAACACCTCATATGGAGTATATTGAAACCCTTGAGACAAAAAAGTTGTCTTAACTTTTTATAGACCCTACATCATCTAAAACCCTAAGACCAAACTGAAACAAAGAATAATTGGTTATTTTATTTTATTTTATAAACTTAGGAATGAACGTGTAGGTTTCAAAAGCTTTAGTTTGAAATGTCGTTTAGTAAAAATGAGAAAATAGGTCTATTCTGTATTTATAAATTAAACTAGCATACAACATATATTAATTAATAATATATATAAAAAAATGTTGAAAGTTATCATTAGTTAATATTGTTCTTCTTAAATTTTGTAATATAAAATATTTTTTAAAACTTTTTTTGATCTTATACACTCAAATATAAAATATAAAATACAAAATGTATTAACTCTCTTATACATTTTGGCATAGTATGACTCTTGTTCAACATGGCGAAGCTTCTATCCATCTCCTTCTTAGACATGATCTTTCGTGTTGAGTCTAGAAAAAGAGAAGCATCGCATGACTATACATTGTGGAGAACAAAACACACTATTTATCACTGAAAGATGTCTTTATTCACCCTTATAAACGGATTCGAAAAATAGAAAAAGAAAATTCATTTAAAACGCATTGAAAAATAGAAAAAATAAATTTCATTTTTTAATATATGTTTTCAATTTAAAGGGATTTTCAAAATCGGTTAGGAAAAATAGAAAAAAAACAAATTCATTTTGATTTTCAAAATAGAGACGGTTAGAAAAAAAGTTGCACATGACTTCCACCTGCTTGTCATTTTCAATGAAGCTTCAAAAACTTTACAATAATATTCCTTCGTTGCTTTCACTGTATAACGCTTTCAGCGTAATAAATAATAAAGATGAATTATTGTTTTATCTTTTTTATATTAAAATAATATTAATGATAATTAAAAATGGTTGTCAATGGTCGGCTTTTGTTGCCTACGACAAATAGGGTTTCAACGAGGTTGAGCCCTTCTGGAAGGGCATCTCAGGGAGGACATCATGGTCTGCAGAATGATGGCGGGGCAAGTAAAAACAACGACGACCCCTCTGTATAGCATGGATGGGTTCAGGAAGCACACTGTAGCCTTCAGAGCGACGACGGGGCTAGTAATGGCAACGACCCCTCTGTGTAGCATGGATGGGATCAAGAACTACCCATTGCTTTTATCAATAGGAGTGATGGGTGCAAGATGGGCTCCAGATGGAAGGTAGAGGAGGTTGGATGGGGGGTAAAAAAAACCTTTTGGAGCCTCACCATCAAGTGATGAGAGAGTTAGTTGAAGCAGTTAAGCCCAACAAACCGTCAGTTCTCTTGTAGGAGGAGCTCGAGGAAGAGGTAATGCACAACGTTAAAGTGTTCTCATAGTTAGGACTGATATAACACTTTAGGGGTTTTTGGCCATCTTTGTGTGATTTACATAAATGGATTTCTGAGCACTAGGAACCTATTGTGAATGAATGCATTCAAATCTACCTAGCTGGCAAAGGATTGTTTATTGTTGTTTTTGAAACTGTGGCTGATAGAAATAGTTTTGTGTTATTTCTTCTGGAACTGGGAGGATAAATTTTCTCGATCCTTGAAGCCTTGGCATCCGACGTTGAACTCAACAACAAAGACTTTTGTTAAAGTTCCTTTGTGGGTAAGACTCCCAAACTTCCCACTCCATTTCTAGTTTGAGTCTTGCTTAGAGGCTATAGGAAACTCTTTAGGGTATTTCTTGATGATTGATGAGGTCTCTTCAAATCTTATGCACTCCACCTATGCCCGGATCTTGGTGGAGATGGATGTTTCAAAGTCACCTCCAGAAGAGGTTTCAATTAAAACCTCCAAAGGATGTTGGATACAACCCTTGGATTATGAAGAGATACCATTTCGTTGCAGGAGATGCTTCCAGACTGGACATATTGTTGCACAATGTGCTAAGCCTAGATGGTCCAAACCAGCTACTTGGTGGCAAGATGTCTCACACAGGCATTATGCGGTGGAAAAACAGTGTGGAAGCAAGGATGAGCAGGAAAAGAACAACTCTCAAGAGGTGGGAAATCGAAACAGCGTGGGGGGTTAGGTCATACTAAAATGCCCATCCTGAATGGTGCTGAGGAGGGAAGAACTATTGAAGGTGAAACAAACTGCAAATCTCTCAGGGTGCTAAAACCTTGGAGTGCAGGGAGAAATTAGGCCAGGTGAAGGTGCAAGAAAAAGGGGAGAGTGATGGAAAGATAGATGGCCAAAATGGGCAAGTATTGGTTGAAGAACATGAAGAATCATGGTAGCATCATGATGTATCTGAAAAATGGTAGGAAGAGGAGGCAAAAATGGAGCAAGGTGGGATAGTTGAGAAGGGAAAATCTTTAGGTTGGCAGAAGGAGGCGACAAAGGTAGAGGATGGTTGGAAAACCGTCAAAAGGAGGAAAGACAAGAAGCTCAAAGAGAAAAGTTTTGCTATGGTCCTCCGATCTCAGACCAAGGAAAGACCAAGTTATGCTTCAACTACGTAAACCTATTAATAGGTCTTTTTTCAAGCTCTTGAGGATGTATTGGTTTCTCTTTGGTGTCTGTAGTGTTTGGGTGGAATGTATTGTTTGCAACTCTCTCTGGCTAAACCCAGGAAGATCACCCAGGAAGATCTGATGTAATCTTCTTTTAATTTTAATATTGATAAAATAACCTCTATTACTGACCAAAACAAAAATATTAATGATAATTAATAAATTTATTTTAAGAAATATTAAATATTTAATAATATATTTCTATAATATTATTTTATTACTATAAATGTTTTAATATAGTATTTAAAAAAATTATAATAAGTAAGATATAATTTATATAATTTTAATGTATTTTAAATAATTATGTAATTTTTTAAATATATTAACATTTAAAAAATATACTTTTATTTCCTTTCATTAAGGTAGAATATAGACATGGAGTATCTTACAATAGGCATGCATATTTTTAAATCAGTATTTTCTATATTGTTTTTAGTGTGTCAAAATTTATATCCAAAATTAATATATTTTTATATTACATGGCTAGTAGTTGTCTTTATAATATTTTAGATTTAATAAAAAATAATTTTAAGTTTTGTTAGGTACATAAGTCATATACATAATCTCTTAGTAATGAATAAATTACATGTCTATATTGTAGGAGTAGCATGTATATATTCTAATTTAACGGGAGATACATATTTAATACAATTTAGATATATTTTTGAATTTTAATATAAATAATATATTTACATAATTATTTAAGAAATGATACTAATACATGTCTATAGAACAAGGGTAGCTACATGCATTTATTAATAGTGATATGGCATTATGGAAGGTCACAGTGAAGTTATCAAGTACTACCCCCTATTGCTAGATTTAAAAGGCATGGCCCTGGTGCGACATAGGCAGTTGGCGGCCTATGGTGTAAGCGACCTCAAGAAATTGCTACAATTAGAGCCAGTGAACAACTTCGAATGGGTTTTTGAAATTCCAAGCTTTCTCTAAAGCTAATGGCGTCAGACAAGCTCTATGGCGATGGTTGGTTCATAGTTTTTTTTGGTAATATATGGGTCGCTTTCAATTTTGTGTCTAGGGTTTCAGGTTTATGGTTTGTTAGTACGTCTCGTTCGACATTGTATAGTGAATAGCTCTATCAATTTAGTCTACTTTTTGCAAATGGTTTTTGGTGGTCGATGTTTTACAAATGATATTGGGCTGGGGTTTCCTATGTTGTAGATGCACTGTAAACTCTTTTTATATCAATACAAACTATACTTACGTACCAATTTTAATTTTTTTATTAATTTATTATTATTATTATTATTACTAGATTGTTATTATATTATCATTATTATATAATTATATTGTAATTATTATTATATTTTTATAATTTGATAATTGTATATTATAATTTATTATATTATTATTATAATATTAGGAAGTCGAATTCCATATAATTATTTGAAAGAAATAATTAATAATTTATATGTCCAAAATAAGGGGTGTCAGACATATTACTTATCACCTGTGTTGGTGAATTTATAAAAAACTATCACTATCATCCCATCATAATGTGGGAGAACAAAATTAAACTAAATTTTGAGATTTGTCTCTTTCATGGTTAATCTTAACACTGTTTGATGGGTGGATTTTGAAGGAGAGATCTTCTTCATCTTCACTTATGTCCAACCTTGTTCAGGTTGGGAGACTATGTTGTTCTCTACACCATTCTTAAGATCGCCTTTCTCTGGGGTATCTGATGGCACATAAGACTTATCCCTCTTTTCCACCATCACCACTTACTTATTTTCAGTCACCCCAATTAACTATTCTTCAACCCCAAGTGTAAAATTCATAGAAGCTAGATCCCCCACCTAAGGAAAGATAGTACTAGAGAATGAAAGAGGATTGGGACTTGAGGCAACCAAATTTTCTGAGTGCACAATGGATGTATCCACTATGTAATGTTGTGGCAGCGTGCCTTTCCACCAAGACCCCAAAGAATCCAGGTTTGGCTTGGGGCTCACACAACTTGTTGAAATGTGCCCAATTTTGAAGCACCATCGATAGCGGAAAGGCAATCCTTCATAATCTAGTATTTGAGTCCAACAATGATTGGCAATTCTGAAAGTTATACATGCAAGGAGATCCTTGAGATCCTTGGAAACATCCTCATCCACTACTATATGGGCAAAATTTGTGTAGGTGAAATCAAAAGTATCTCTATCAACCACCAAAAAATCACCTAAGGTGTTGCCAATTACTTCAAAGCATGAATTAAACCAGAATTGAAGTGGAAGGTTTGGTAGGCAGACCCAAATGGGTTTAACTTTGAATGATTTAGATAGAGGATTGAAATCAAGGGACCAGGGTTTGAGTAAGAGAAAATGCTACCCCAAATCCAATTCTCTCAAGATGGCATCTTGAACTTTCCCACTGTCAAAAATTGCCATGAAAAACCCTTTACGTAAGGGTATACCTCCAAATTTAATGTCATTATCGGCTTCCACGTCTTAAAAATCCAACTATGCAGATCTGGGAGGCTAGGCCATAGGCGATTGAATTTTCTAACCAACCCATTAGTCGTGAAGAATTGTTCACCCTTTGTAACTTATTGCATAATATCCTCACTAAATTCAAGAATAGGGGACAAGCACAACAACACAACAGGCAATTAGCGTCGACTTTTGCACCAGATTTTAGTGTATTGAGTACATGAATTGAACAATTTGGTTGGCACTCAACCCGATGCAAACATACATGATCAGTTCAATGTCAAATTTTGTGTCGACTTTTTCGTTGGATTGAGCGTTGTCTTTAGCACCGAAAAATAATAATGCCTCTGTTAGCACCTAAAATAGCGTCAGGAAGTAACATCAGAAATTGCGCTGAAATGGGCACCTAATTTGGCTTCTGGTTTTGCTTCCATGTCTACTCCCATTTTTGCTTCTAGTTTTGCTTCCAATTTTACGTCCAGTTTTGCTTCCAATTTTGCTTCCAATTTTGATTCCAGGTTTGCTTCGAGTTTTGCTTCCGATTTTCCTTCCAGTTTTGCTTCCCGTTTTCCTTCCAGTTTTGCTTCCAAGTTTGCTTTCGGTTTTGCTTCCAATTTTACTTCTAGTTTTGCTTTTTTTTTTTGTTTCCAAATTTTTTTTCGGTTTTGCTTCTAGTTTTGCTTCTGGTTTTGCTTCTGATTTTGCTTCCAATTTTTCTTTCAAGTTTGCTTCTGATTTTGCTTCCAGTTTTGCTTTCAATTTTTCTTTTAGGTTTTCGTCCAGTTTTGCTTCCAGTTTTTCTTCCGATTTTGCTTCCAATTTTGCTTCCAAGTTTTCTTCCATTTTTTCTTCCAGTTTTGCTTCCAAGTTTGCTTCTAGGTTTGCTTCTAGTTTTGCTTCCAATTTTGCTTCCAAGATTGCTTCTGGTTTGCTTCTAGTTTGGCTTCCATTGTTGCTTCTAAAAATGCTTCTTTTTTTGCTTCCATTTATTAATTTAATATGTTTTATTTCAATTTAATTAGTTAAATATATTGTGCCTCTTAAATAACTCATATGATTATAGAGTAAGTAATTTAATTATTTAACTCATATGATTAAATAACAATATAATTATTGTAACATGATCATCATCTATAATTAAAACAAGTGATTCAAATATCTATAATTTAATTGAATTTGACAACATCCATCCTGAGCAGTAAATTAAAATCATCATACTTAATAAATATCCATCCAAAAATCATCGACCACTTTTAATATATATAAATTGACAAGTCAATATTGATAAGATCATCATCATATATAACTAAAACAAGTGAAAGTCAAATATGCTAGTACATCAAAAACATGTCAAAATGATGCATGTCCAACAGTCGACATAAGTGAAAATGATACATGTACAAATGATATAAATAAAATTGATAAATTATGTAACTCAAATTGATACAAGTCAAGATGATACATGTCCAAATGATATAGTGAAAATGATACATGTCAATATGATACAACTCAACAATATCGTACTGTAGGCCGTGAAAATGATACATATGATAGTAACCATGAAAAGAGTCATCATAACGAGATATCAACAATGATCCATAATGTAGTCTATATGATCATGAATGTCACTGGTTACTATCACCATCGTGATCATCATCATCATCACCATCGTGATCATCATCATCATCGTCGTCGTCGTCATCATCATTGTCATTGGCCTCTATGTTTTTTGTATCAGCATTGTCATCATCATCCCCTGCCATGTGATCTGTACCGGCAGAACCAATATTTTGTGGATCTATATCATGTTGAGGATCATCTTGATCTTCTGGAAGACCCATGTTCTACAAAAAAAATCATTTAAAATGAAAGGTTATTATTTATTTCATGCAATTGTAGTTTATTTTTCTGTTATATATCTAATATTACAACATATGAGATGAAACCATAATCATATTACATCACATCAAAGTGCACATACCATAATAAAATTTCAAAAAAGTTACAGCTAATACTAGTGAGTCGGGAGAAACTTCAGCTTTAAAAAACAAAGCCAATTAGGCTGGTAGACTTGTGGATCAGGTCAACATTTGGTGGAAGAGGAAGAAAGATGAATGGAACTCTGGAGGCCCACCATAATGGATTTTAGTATTCAACCATGAGAGAAGAAGAGAGAGCTAATATCATGTATCAAAATATTAAGCATGCATTCTTCCAGCCAATGGAGAAGCAGATGATTACTTTGCTTCATTTTCATTTGCATAACCATATCACGGCGTGGGAACCAAGAAGACCAAGGATGTCTAATTTTATGTGGAGGTAATGGATGTGGTCCAAAATTTAGGAGGGGCAAGAAGGTCAATGTATGATCCTAATGAAATTGATGAAGAACAATAAGAGAGGGACATGAAAAATAAAATCAATATAGAGTTTCAAGGATTTGTCAAGCGAGTAAGAGAGCTATGGGAGCATCCTCATCTAAAAGATTTTGAACTGGAGTTTGATATACCATTTAGAGAGCTTGGTTTTCATGGAGTTCCTTTCAAAGCCTCTGCTTTTATTGTTCCTGCGGTAAACTATTTGGTAGAGTTGGTGGAATTACTTTTCTTAGTCATCACTATTAGTGAGATTTAGATTGTTAACCTTGAGAGAGTAGGACTTGGGAAAAAGGAATTTGATATGGCTATTGTTTTCAAAGACTTCAAGCTGGATGTACTCCGCATGTACACCATTCCTCAATCTTTGCTTGATGGCATCAAGGAATGGCTGAACTCCATGGATATAAAGTATTATGAAAGCAGAATGAACTTGAACTGGTGGCCAATTTTGAAGACTATTACTAATGATCCAGATAAATTTATTGAAGATAGTGGTTGGGAATTTTTTAAAATGGAAGCTAGTGATTCTGATTCTGATAATTCAGAAGAGTTAGATCAAGGATACAAACCCTCTGATGTAGAAGAGGAATCATAATCAGATGAGGAAGGTTCAAAAGATGAATCACTTGTGGAGTCAGAGGAGGATGATGAAGAAGAAGAAGATTCTGAAGAGGAAGGTAAAACATGGGATGAATTAGAAGTCAAAGCCAGAAATGCAGATAAGGAAAAAGGAGACGAGTTTGACAGTGAAGATCAGGAAAGGCGACAATGAAAGGTAAAATCTATAGGGAAGTCTCGGGCACCTGATATTAGAGATTCAAGAGGAATGCCTGCCAAGAGGCATAAATTCAAATTAATTGAGTTCATCTACATCCTTCTAATATTTATTCATGCACATAAATGGTCATCTTGTAATCATAAGATTTGAGCTCTATTTACTCATCCTACGCATCAATAAACAACTCAACACAAGAGATGCAAATTGACATATTAACACAACAATATCCAACTAAGTTATTGAAACTCAAGTATTGATACCTTGTTCTCCATCCAGATTACAAAATCATTCCACTTTTTGTTTTGTAACATATTCTTTTCAAATTTATTTGGATGGCGACCATATTTCTCCTCCTGTCAAAACATGTCACATGGACTAGTTAAACTAATTAATATGCAATCATTTAATTTTTCCAAGGAAATAAAAAAAAAATATTTCATTTATCATATTAAATATACTTACAAATGTATAGATCAAGGCTTGCAAACCTTTCTGGTCACTGTGATGTGTGGCATGAAGTTTCTCAAGCCTAGTCTTGGAGGCCTTGTCCTAAAACATATACTAATTCAATTTAACTAAGCACAAATAAAATTTAAATATCGTTTAATAAATTTGATATAATCTTATGAGAAAATTCAAATACCTGTGTACTCTCCTCACCGGTCTTCCTCCGTGCATCAGACTTCTCATATGCTTTTACAAGCTCTTTCCATACTTTCACACTTACATCAATTGGCCTTCTTTTCTGCCTTAGCTCAGGAGGGAATTTTTTATCTTCTTTGTTTGGTTGCATCGAAATCTCTTGCAGTTTTGAGACATTTGTAGCTTTATCTTCTTTACAGACTAACCTGTGCCAAATTCAATCTCCATGTCATGGATAAATAATTTTTTCAGTTGCATGGGTATCTTTGAGAGTGGCAAATGTAGATGGTGTTTGAACCATTGAAGGCATGATTCCTTCAACCTATTCAAAAACGTTTTCCAAACATCCGTCATTCAGACTTCCCCTGAAACCACCTCGTATTTTAACTACCAATGCAAGATTGATAAAATGACATGGTGGAAGAAGTTTGTGTCCCAGGAGTGGCTCGGACATTGGAAGTCTCTCTTCCCTGTTCCACATTCTTATATTTTACTGTCACTGATTTCCTCCTGGATCTTTTGCTCTATTCAAGACTGGTTGGGGAATCAATTGATTCCCTTTCACACAATTCATTTGTTTGCAATGTTTGAGGGGCATTACCGGATTGTTTTTCTATGTATCTAGCAAGCATTGTCCAGTCCACATTAACCAATTTGTTCACTGCCTCTACCCCCAATATGGAAGCCAATTCCTCTTTATCTTTGTCAGTCTCATTTCCCTATATATATATTTTTAAATTATATTTCTTCTTTTAAATTTAGAAATTAAAAACTAAAAACTACAATTCCTCTTTATCTTTGTCAGTCTCATGTCCCTATATATATATATATTTAAATTATATTTCTTCTTTTAAATTTAGAAATAAAAAACTAAAAAGTAAAATTCAAAGAAAAAATGGAAACATTTACAAATCTATAAATTGACAATGAATTACATCATTGTGACCAGAGTCTACTGACAATGCTCGCTTCCTTATATTGCTTGACATTTTGAGGCAACCTAGGGAAAATTATTTTTGTCTAGTCTGTGGAGGCAAACGAAGTACACACTATTAGGTATGAAACTTTTGGTCTAGTTTGTGGTATGAAAGTTTTGTTTTGTGGGCAAATATGTTCGTTGGGTTTGCTTATTGTTGATAACCTAGGGAAAATATATTTGTTGGGTTTGCTTAGTGTTGATAAACTTATCATGAAATCTATTTCATAATGCAATCTTGCATGAATGTGTCATGGGCATCGGTGACTATGGCGCAATTGGGAAAAACCAAGATGTTTCTGCGTTTATTTTCAACAGTTGCTCAGCAGTGACTAACCCAATTCCCAGATTTGCCAAGCAGTTCACTATTTCCTTGATACCCAGGTTAGGGAAAGAATACAAAGGCATTCTGGCTTTGTGCTATAATATTTTGAGCCAAATCTCAAATGGGTAGGGTAAAATATATTTTTGGTTTCTCAAAGGTTTCATAATTTATAATGATAGGACAATTTAGAGGTTGCTTGGACAAGTTAGGCCACAAACCAATAAACAATCACGAATTCAAATGCAATACAAAGAGCAGTAAATAATCATGAATTCAACCAAGAAAAAAAAAATTGTAACCTTACCTATGGTGTCGCAAACTAAATCGAATTTCTCATCAGTTGCTGGTAGCGCCCTGCTCTCTTCCTTCGTGCAACATTTTTCCCTTTTTTGTCGTCTGATTTCTTCCTTCATGTGGGAAATTTAAATTTTTTTGATTTTGATTAAGTAGTTGATGTTAGTTAACGCCAACTTTAGCACTGACTTTTGGCCATTAATGTAATCTATTTGGGGCACCTAAGACGGTGCCAAGTGTGCCTAATTCAACATCTATCATTGTTGTATGGTGACTATTTTCATTGTTGTGTATGATAGGATCCAGAGTGTTGGAAATAATTCCAACTCCTATCGAGTTTTTGTGACCACCGATGTCCCATGGCTCCTTCATCAGCTCGGTGTGGTAGAGTGGTTTTTACCGTGGTCCCACAAGGTGCTTCATCCTTCTCGGTGATAGTGCGGTGAAAGCTTATGTGGCAGCACACGAGTCTTCCTTTTGTTCCTATAGGTGTTGTGATGACTCCCACAAGTCTTCTACCAAAGGTGTGCGGTAGTGCGGTGACCACCATTGTCTCGCAGCTCCATCAACTCAGTGTGGTAGATCAGTTTTTACCACGGTCCTGCAAGTTGCTTCTTCCTTCTCGACGGTAGTGTGGTGAAAGCTTTTGTGGAAACATTTTTATTCATAGAGGAGGCCATGGAGAGAGGACATGGACGATGTAGAAATACTAAATCACTGAGAGGAAAGTGGGTGGAAATAGATGAGACAACGAAATCTGTAGATATAATAGAGGTAAGAAGAGAAAGCAACCTCAACCAAAGGAGGAAGGTGTTTATGAATTCACAAATGCTACAACATTGAGGAGATATCAATATGTCAAATACATGACTAAAGTGAGGTTTTGTGTTGGATAGCATACTCGTTGAAATGATATAATTAGTGTACTAAACATTATTTACTATGTTGTGTATTATAGGGGCGAGATGAGGCCATGGCAACAATCGTGTCATGTCAAATGAGGACACAACAGATGAAGTGGGACATTAGGTACTCAAATTTTGACTTAACTTACGAAAAAATGATTTGATGGCATTTTGTGATACGTCCATCTTTTTTCACAGTATTATTGAAATTTATAATGTATTATCCAATCTTGACATAAATTAATGCAAGTTGTTGATTATTTTAGATGGAGATTGGAGCAAATGCAGAGCCTGAGCGTTCTACTAGCAAAAGAAGAAGATATGTATGTGGACGTGGACCTAAAACTGTTAAATCACGTAGACGACAGTGAGTGGAAGAGGATATGACAATGGATACTACAGACACAACAAATGATTGCACTAAAGAAGAGGTAGGTCAGGACTATAGTACATGGGATGAATACTTTGATAAAATTATTGTTTGTGGATGTTTTGTATGTCGTGGAAAGAAATAATTCAAAGGAGCGATTGTACAAATACATTACATATATGATGAGCTTCCAGTCGATAGTATGCCTCATACAATCAATTAAAACCAAAGACTAATAAATGAGTGTGGACTGATGTTTTATAAACTATGTTGTCAAAATTATGTTTTATTTAAATTATTATATAAAAAAGGTAGTCTATAAAATAATGTTCCATTATTCAATTGATGTATATATGTTCATACAATTTTTATTTTTATTTTTTAAGCCATTTTTTATTATATTTCTTTGAAATTGATACATTTATGATTTGTCCAATTGTTGCCAAACATTAAATAATGCTTGCATTTGTTGATAGGTAGAAGATTTTGATGAAACACATATTGATACCCAAGATCCAACTGGGTTATTAAGATTTGGACGAGATGATCTAAACCACCCTTTAAACCATACTAGGGCGAGAAGAGCAAGATTGAAGAGAACACTACCACCTGAGAAATTTGAAGAGTTGATGAGAGTCGCATACACTGATGACATGCCACCTAGCCTTAATGATGATGATCATGATAGTGAAAATGCAGTGCATGAAGAAGGATTGAATGAAATGCTTACAGGTTTCTTTGGGGATGGAAACAATGATGACAATATGATGATATGGTTGAAAATAACAATGATAGCAGGCGTAATTACCACCAACCTAATGTTGATGATAAAAACATCAAAGACTCCATCAAGCAAGCAACGAAGACACCTGTGTTCAAATCGGGTGCAAGTAGAACCTCAAAACTGGCATGCACATTAATATTATTAGAAATCGAGTCACTATTTGGTTGGTCAAACAAAGGATTCACTACCCTACTGAAGTGAGTTGAAATTTGTTTCTTACTTTGCATTGTCAATTGGTATACATAATTCGTAAACATTCATCAACTTCGTTTATATTTCTTTAAGGGGATTTTAAAACCATATATTGTATATAAATAGTCCTAGTATAGATTGACATATCAAACATGTTCATCATAAGTCAAGCATTCAATTGATTTAATCTTTGGCAATCTTACAGGGCACTAAAAACTAAAATATTCCCTGAAGAGAATGTGTTGCCATCAACTTGCATAGAGGCATGTTTGTTGTTGGTTGAGTTGGGGATTGAATATAAGAAAATTCATTCATGTAAAAATGATTTTATTTTATATAAAGATGAATATCAAAACAAGGTAGAATTCCCTATATGCAAAGAGAAGAGATATTGTATAGATGTACAAGGTCCTACAGTTCCAAAGAAGGTTTTACGTCACATGCCAATTATACCTAGACTTCAATGAATGTTTCGTTGCAATTCACTAGCACAATTGATGGACTGGCATGCAAAGAATAGGAGTCAAGATGGATTCATGCGAATTTCATTTGACTCCAAAGCAATGAAACACGTAGAGGAAAAATGGCCAAGAAAATTCAAAGATGAACCCCGTAGTATTAGGTTTGGTCTTGCAATTGATGGAGTGTTCCCATTCTCTTTCATGAGTTCAAATTATAATGTTTGGCTAGTCGGATTGATAGTATACAATATTCCCCCATGGATGAGTGTTAGAAAGGAGCACCTTATGCTGACTCTCATTGTTCCAGGAAAACATCAAGTTAAAAACATGGAAGTTTATCTTGCACCTTTTATTGATGAGATGCAATTGCTATGGAAAGGCATAAGAATGTATGACATATCACGTCCTCCATCAAATAGGTCCTTCATGTTGTAATGGTGTGCTATGTTGGACTATTCATGATTTCCCAGGACTTGGTGTTTGTTCTAGTAAGAAAAAATATTTATGTATTTACACTCATAATTTATTTTCATCCCAACTTTCATATTTAGTTTTATACTATTTTTTTTATGTTATTAACATTACTTATTGAATTGCAGGGATTCAAACAAAGGGGATATTTGCATGTCCAAGATGTGCAAAACAATTTCAAGGGTGGTATTCTAAAGATCTACATAAATTTATTTATGCAAACAACAAGGTTTCTCTACCACTAGATCATAGGTTTAGAAATCGCCTGAAGAATCAATTTGATGGAAAAGTTGAAAATAGAGGCCCTCCCATGATTATGGGTCCAGGTGATTGGCTTTAGAAGTATGAAGATGCTGAATTGAAAGCTTGGGAGGATTTTTTTGATCGGGGTGATTCAATTGAAGAACCAAAACAAGTTGTAGTTATTATGCCAAAATGAATGAAACGGAAATCCATATTTTATGAGCTCCCTTATTGGAAGGATCTATTAATAAGGACACCTACTGGCTATGGGTCATCATTGGAAAAAGATTTTACAGTTGATGGACATATCACATGATTTAAAACACATGATTTTCATAATTTAATGAAGGTATTATATATCAGCATTTAACATTTACTGGTAACATTGATTAAGCACTAAATTTATTTTGATATTTTGTTGTGTGAGAAAAAATTACTAATGACCTTTTCATAAATGTGTTTGATAGCATATCATTCCATTGGCAATTAGGGGGGATTCTTGTCTTACAGTTGACTTAAGGAATGCCATAGGTCGATTGCCAACATTTACAAGGTATGTGGTTATATGAAATGTTCATGTGTGAGAGACATAGAGATATTATATTGCATTTTAATTTATGACTAAAGGTTCATACTAATTTACTATTCTTATATTAGGTGGGTGACCTCCAAGGAAATCCATGAATTGGAAGTGCCAAAGTGGAAGAAGGAGATTGCATAAATTGTATGTGTATTTGACAAGGAGCTCCCTACAAGTTTCATGGACCTACAAGTCCATTTACTTATACACCTAGTCGATGACATTGAATTGGTGGGTGTCGTATCAACGAGGTGGATGTTTTTCTTTGAGAGGTATATGAAAAATCTTAAAAGATATGTCTAAATAAAGGCACATCCAGAGGGTTGCATGGCTGAAGGGTATGTATTGAATGAAGCATTTTTCTTCCTATGTGAATTCCTTGGTAAGGATTTTGAAGATGGGCCACGCATTTGGGATGAAGAATGAGCATCAAATATTATTGATGGAGAAAAAACACAGTCTAATGGTGTTGAAGTATAAATTAGTAAGTAAATTCACGATTAGTGTTGTTGTTTTTCTTGCAATCATTAATTTACTCTGTAATTTATTTGTCAAATTAACAATATGACATTTAGAGTTTGAAATAAACATGTTGACCTATAATAGGTGTAGACGAAATTTCTATACTTGACAAGTTCATTATGTACCACATGGACTTTATGAACAAATGGATTGATCTGTATGATAAAAAGAGAGAAGTGTTAGAAGCAAGGAGATATTTTAAGAGATCAAACCCAAGGAATACTCCACTTCCCACTCATCTTCTTAGGGAATGGGGAAAAGATTGCACACTAGAATGGGTTACTGAACAAATTAAAAATCAAATAGAAGATGTAGGTACATATTCAAACATAACAGAAGATTAAATCAACATGTCTAGATGATGTGAAAGAAAGGTACAGTTGGAATTTTACAAAATGTTGTTTCCTTATAGTTTTGATAGTATTAAATATTTTAATATTCATCATTATATTTGTTTTCACTAAAATAAATGGTCTTTCACAGACGAGGAAATATCCAACAATGTGGGCATATGGTCGACATTATCGTGTAGAAAGTGTAGACGTAAAGAGATGATCCTTCGATTGTTGCATCATGGTTGAATTCAAGCAATCCAGTCAATCAAGCTCAAAAGATAATCTGAATATAATTGAAGGGAATCTACAATATGTTGGGAAAATACAAGAAATTATTGAGTTGGATTACCGCTCTTTTAAATGATGTATTTTTAAGTGTATATGGTATGAAGCATTTGAGAGGATATGAAGGCATGATACCCATAGTGGATTTTTTTCTATAGATTCCTCATCGTTCCTACCAGAGGCTAAGGAGCCTTATGTTCTACCAATTCATTGTGAGCAGGCATTTCTTTAACTCAAACAAGAAGCGGTAGTGATCATTAATCTATTAATTCATAGCTTATTGTGAATATATACATGTGTTTATTAACCAATAAAATTGCTATAACATACGTCTAGTATATGTATATTGTTCATGTGCAGGTATTTTTCATACATTATGATCCAAGATTAAGGCATGTATTTGACGATGCATTAGTGGATACTAAGCAAAAAAATGATGGCCAACAAAATGAGAGAGGGATTAGAGAAAATCGAAGAAATTAACATTCATGATGATGTTGAAGATGGTTATGTTCAGGCACAAGAAGACAACAATCCAGAGTTAGATGATGTTATGAAAAAAAACAATATGGATGGTATAGAAAATGATGATCCAAATACATCTGGTAACAATATAGATGGGCTACAGTCAAATTTCAATGATGATAAAGATGATGTAGGTCAAGATGAGGATGACGATAATATTAAATACTTGAAATAACATATGAACATTGACAATGATACAGTGGATGACATTGTAGCAGACAATAATGTTAATGACCAAGAATTCTAAATTTTTAGAATTATTTGTAATCCATGTTTAAAAAAGGATCATTCTTATGGCCTAAACTTTGAAATGCTTCAATAATATTATGTTGTACTTAGACAATTGGAAACCTATTTTATTCTCCTAGCAATCTTTTTGATTTTCCATTATAATTATAGACCAAACAACATTTGTGGGGATGGAATTTTACACCAATCTTAATTTGTATGAAGTTCACGAACCTGTTGTCAAGTAGTAAATTCCTTTCGTAGATAGGAAATGTAAAGGATTCATTTAAGAAAAGATAAGTAGTCTCTTTCTAAGGGTAATCCACATGCAAAAAGTAAAAAGCACATAAAAAAACAATTGTACAGTAGAAAATCAGATTCAATCAGTTATGTCTTATTTCACTTGCACACTTATTTGAAAGACATAGGGTATTCACCATAAATTTCCCTTGACAAAGCAAACACGTGCTTTCATTTATTTTTACTTTATATCCCAGAAGTGAAATTGTTGTTACATAATGATGCATTGAGAAAATAATATATACAAAAAAATGTAAAGAAAATGTTTGAAATTTAACATGCAACCTACTGTGTTGTGTTGAAAGGAATCAAGATTAGCTGGGACAATAAATAAAAATAAATTTTTGATGATTGTCCTTAAAAGTGAACAGGATATGAAAAGTGTGGACAATGATGGTGCTGAAATTGAAAACCCTGATTATGATGACATTATTGTTTTATGTCATTAGAGATAAAGAGCACATACAATTTTATATACATATAAAATGAAGATTTGAAACTAGTAAACTGAAAATGTAAACATTGTATGATTTTTCCTTAAACAATAATTCACATACTCACAAAAAAGGGTGAAGCATTTTTTATTCAAAATCTATTTTCTTTAATAGACATAACAGTAAAAGAATGTTTACAAGTACAAGAATATATACGTTGTTTCATAGAATAAATACACTGTTTCATAGACTTCTAAATTATCAGAGTTATTTGTAATCTATTGGGTCTCCAAAACACAGGTTTTTAGACCATAAGAGGGTGCCAATCTCTAAAAGGACTTTAATCCTTAATACGAACCAATTAAAGTAAATTATTTGAAAGGATTTTAATTCATACCTAACCAAAAACCAATCAAAGCATCCACATAGTAACAACAAATGTGCCCTGATAAATCTTGTAGATTTAAACAACTTGAAAAAACCACTTTGGAGATAGCAAAGCAATAAATAAGCATGAAAATTGACATAGCAATTGAACATTGAAAAATGGATTATGAGTTATAATATATCTGCTCCATTATATTGCTCAAAATATAAACATACATAACATGAGTTCTTTTGATATGAATAAGTGGATGAGATGGTCTAGTATCTATTCTAATGGATTAAAATGATGATGATATGATGATCAAAATTGGACCTTGGTTTCCCTATTTGTATGGGAAGCAACAAGCTTCAAGTTCGTTCATAAAAGTTACATCGTTTCTTAACTAAAGCATAATTAACATAACATAGAAACTTAAAAGGAGTTTATTGTTGGATGGACCACAGTCTGTTAATCATCAGTAAGCGCCCGTGTGGTGCAAGAGCACCTAGATCCTGACCCTAACATGATAGGAGAAAGGACCTTAAAGGTTCACCAAGTGTTTTAAAGGTTTTCATGTTTTATGCAAAATATGTCAAATTAAGTTGCTTTGTACTCAAAAATCTTGTATGTCATGTGACAAGGGGTGGTAGATAGGTAGTAGATGGCTTTAAGCCATGTCTTTTATGCAAATAAGGTCTCATTAGACCACTTTCAATAGTTTGGGTGAGCATGGGATCAAAAAGATCAAACTTACTAAGTATGTAGTGAAATTGTTTAAGAAAATTATGTAAAGTGCATAACCTTGACCTCCAAACAGTCATGAGTGGTTCAAAATTCTGTTATAAATGCAGTTGGTCGGTTGTAGGAGGGAGTTGGAAGTTGAAATCATTATAAACATTCATGTAATCCCCGAGAAAGTTGGGTGGTTGAGATCCAATAAAGAAAATTGCATTTTGGAAAGGCTGATCACCATCTTTTTACGGGTTTTTCTGAACTTTCTTTCTTGGTGCAAGCCCGTACAGGGTTGATATGTATTAATAATGTGGGTATTTGTTGATGCATGTGTTTAATACCTTATTTCATTTGCTTGGAGGCTTAGAACCTCTGTTGGTGCGTGAGGGATCAGTAAATTGTGTTGACTGTTCTGTTTGCAAGGTGAAGGTTTGAAGGTCTTTCCATGATTTGTTTGCCAGTCCACTTGCTGTGCTGAATCTGTGGCTCAGTGGATTGGCTTGTATTATGTCTAGTTAGATGGTTAGAATCTTTGGAGGGTGAGAGGGTGAACAAACCCAGTGGGGTGTGGTGTTCCTGTGATTGAATAGGGGTGGTTCCATTATGAATGCAAGGAACCCAAGTAGTGAGTTGGAGAACTGTTGAGGGAAATGGGATTGTGAGAGTTTCTAGAGTCAGGGCAGAGGTAATACATGGTGTCTAGACCCCTGGGAGGATTTGGGAGAGTCAGGAGTTGTGAGTTTCCTTAAACCCTCATTTTGGTGGAGAATTAGGAGGGTTTGTGAGCAGAGATTTAAGACAAGTTCTTGGGGCCCTAAGAGTTGACAAATCCTGAGTTTGAGAGCCTTTCCTAAAACTTTTTCAGGTTCTTTTTGTTTGGGGATGAATTTGAGTGAGGGTTCCTTTGAAAAAGAGGCTAATTGTGAGGCCTAGAGCCTGGGGGTGTTTACTGAAAGTCTATAACGGTCCAAAAGAGTGACCCTTGGTTTTCTTGTATGTTGTGTAACCCTGAAAAGGGTATCTTAATCCATCATTTAGTTGTTGAGTGTTTTGGGAAGGTTGTGAGGAAATTGGCCTAGACTGGTTTTTTTGAGTGTTTTGCAAACTTTGGGGTTTAAGATTCTTGAGGGTGAGTTGATGTCCTTAAGATTGGAGTTGGGTTCTTGGTTGAGAGTTGAAGTTTTGTTTTGTGAGTGATTCCCACCTAGCCTCTGCATCACCATGACCACCTAAGATTTGTTCAAGGCTCAAGCACCATGTTAATGCATCCACAACAACCAAACTCTGACTACCTCCTCATACAGCTCGTGCAAGGAACAATTTAAACTTTGACATGTGATGAATGTATTTCTCCTGGGCATAAGTGTTTGCATTTTGTAGAGTGTTTTTCATTACATTCTCCAATCCAACAATCCTCCCGAACTGCTTATGTATTTTCCAAAGAACCTCATCCTCATCATTGATGTCATCAAGGATACTTGGAAAATATTTTGATATCTCATTTTTCCAAGTTTCTTGATCCTTCAAATTTTTTTCTTCAAAGAAATTTGACATGGCCATACATAGTGGCTGGCTGAAGTCACTCAATTCCTATGTCAAGATATTATGGAAGTTTTCATGTGTATTCATGAGGATCTGACATTCTTGGAGCAAAGCATTATTATCTCCATATTTTGCCTTGATATGTGATTCCATTTCCTTCATCCTATCAAGCAGTTTTCCATGCTCCATGAGGGCCTTGTATGTTCCAATGTGAGCACACCAGACACCATCTGCATGTTGGCATTTATCTTTGAATTTCATACAAATTATCCCTGATGCTACTTCAAAAGTCATAGCCTTCAATTTTCTTTTTAGTTCTTCCTGTTCCTTTTGAGTCTTTTCAAATTTATTCTTCCATTGAGTAGTCTCAGACATGGACTCTAACACTTTTCTTTCATTTTCAATTAAAGGAGAGTAAAGCCTTAGAGAAGTAGGCAACCTATCTTTATAGTTGGTTAATTCTTGTTTCAACCTGTCATTTTCCTCTATCATCCACTTATTATCTCTTATTAGCTTTTGGATCTGGGCTTTGGTGAATTTGGCTACATTCATATTCAATTCAATAGTCTCCAAGGGATCTATCTCCCCTACTCTTTGCACCAGGATATGTCCAAAAATCTGATCATGATCAATGAGAGAAGGCTTCTTGCCGGGGGGTAAAGAGCCCAAATTTGCAAAGTGGTATTATCAAGATTGTTCCTTGACCCTGTATAGACCCTGTCACCTGTTTCATCTGTTATTTATAGAGTTTTATTCTTTCTCTTAAAAAAAATTTCAAACACAATGGCTGAACTAATATCCCACCTAGAAAGGAGCATAACTCCAACTTCTTGCAATAATGCTCTTCCTTTCTCAACAGTCATGTTTCTAATTTCCCTATCAACTTCATGTTGCAACTCTTTCAAGGCATAAGCCTCTTTCTCAGGGTCAATGGCCTTTAACCTTTCTCTTATTGTTCTTCCATTATACTCATATATAAAGGACTTAAATTCAGGGGTCTGCACAAAAGTATCATCTACAACAAATTCCTGACTTGCACGATGCCTCACATCATCTGATAGCTCATCAGAGGCTTCAAATGTGATCACACTTCTTTCCAATGGCATCTCATATTGGGGTATAACAGGAGCATTAAACTGTGAGACTTCTTCTTCTTCCTCAGTGTTATCTTCTTCCATGGATGGGGAACCAACTGAAAAAGCTCACTTCAGGAGTAGGCTAAGGTGATAAGTGATCCAGTGGTGTGATATTTTCTATTTTCCTCCTAGGACCGATGCCCCTTCCTATTTCAAATGCCACAAGTAGCACATCTCTTATTAGTTCTTCTTCATGGAGGATTAACTATTCAATTCTTTCAGTGGGATCTTGTACCTCAAGGAAAGCACCTACGTAGCTTGGGTTATTATTCACCTTCCAAGCCTCAGCCATCATAACCCTACTGTAGGCATTCATTCTCATCATGTTTTTTTTTTATTCACAATTTCTGATGACATCTATTAAAAGGAAACTATGCTCATACCCTTTCAATTTCTGAAATTTTTTGGCATCACAAATGAAATGTTCAGGATCAAAATTTTCCCTTTTGTTGCCAACCGACAAGCCATAATAATCCAGTTTAACACTAACCAATTCATAGCCTGAATTAGAGATAATAGTGAAATCACCAAAGCATAAAGTGGAAGGCATGAAAGTCTGCCTCACATAGCTCTTTAAATGCATGAAATCTGAAAATGATAATTGTCTTATGATCTCTAAATAAGAAACTCTATCTGGCACAGTCTTAGGTAGCAAATAAGGTGTAACTTCAAATCCATAAACCCTGATAATAGTACAATCCCCAAACATATACCAATCCCCCCAATTGTGATTTATCCCTGCTTCATGACCCATATCTTTTGGTCGGAGAAATCTTAAGATCTCTAGGGAGAGGTTGTAGTCACATTTGTGGCCTAGAATCTTGTATAGTGGTTTGACAAAATATTCCTCAAAATATAGGTAGTGGGACCTCCCACACTTTTTGTCCCACACAGATGTCCAAATTTGTACATGCCTTGAATTTCCATCATTATCTAATTCTTTTATTCTTAATTCCTCACCCCATATCCCCATCACCTACCCTTTGTATAGAACAATGCTTGAAATTAATGGATTCACTGTCATTCTTGATGATATTGAGGGAGTTATTGATGGCCTCCAATAAATACTCTGCATAATCATAGGTTCGGGCATTATGGCTTTGGATTTTTGTGGCTAAAACCATGGGAGCAATTGTCATGTTCTCAGGAACATCAATTCCCAGTACTTGACCAGCTGAGTAACAAGTGTATTGAAAATATTCTTCAAACAAAGCCACAGAGAATGGGGGATTATCTTCACTAGAGAACCTCATAGTTTGGTTACCCACACCTTTAACCCTATGTAGAGGCAATTTCCACCTCTTTTAACTTGTCTCCATGGTGCGTTATTCCTCCAACAAGTCTTTGATTCGTAATTTTATTTTTAGGGAAGTGTCTAGCTAAAAAATCATGGAAATATAGTATGGCTTTATGACCATGAACTGTGACCCATCAGGCAAATGAATTTCTCTCATCTTCATATTGTAATTCTTTGCAAACACCTTGATTAACTCTACGTTCACAAAGATGTTAGATACTACAAGTTTACCCAAATGCAAATTCTACGGGTTTGACACTAGGCTATATTAGAATTTCTTCCTATAATGATAAATAAAGAGGTCGTAACCCCTACATGGAGTCCATACATCTCCTGGATTTTTATGTTTATCTTCTAATGCCACACATAATGGGTTAAGTTGTGCTATTCTTCTATATTTTGGCCCAGACCCAAGATACTGATTGATTAAGTCTTGATTCAATTCCCTAGCTTCAGTTTTCTATCTTTTTGCTTTTTGTTTTCCTGGGGTTTTTTCCATCTCAACCCTACTCATGCAATGCTTTCATCCACTTACTGAGAAAATACTTTGATCTGAGTCTAGACCACTTACTTGGATAAATGCTACAATTTTCCAGCTGCCTACCGCCACCCAACTTGGTTCTCCAAATCCTTCAATTACAATTCACAATGATTTCAACTTCTTTGAGGCCGTATTTATCAAATTTCAAGACACTTTATTGCACCAACTTTATGATAAAGTTCTTCATTAATAGCGGTAGTCTCATCGATATTTTCGTCAGTCACATCAATCAGACTAATCATCATTTCATAACTGTCGAAGAGACTTTTAATTAAAATGCCCGTTGTTTCTTCGATATGTCGGTATGGCAGTGTTTTGCCCTTCCCTTCTATTGTTTACCGCACAACCGCCTTGCTCAAGGCTTCTTGTTGTAGGGTCATAGTGTATACCACTCTACTATGTATGTTGCTCACCTTCCCGATGGTATAGCGCTGTATGATTTTGATCATTACTTGAAGAGTTTCAATGAGACAATCTTATTTGTGTTACTGATATCTCAATGTCTCTTCGACATTAGATCTTATGTTCCTTTGATGTTGGTTTCCGGTGTTGATGAGACAATTTAATGTCTCTTGTCGATATGCCACTGTCTCATTGACAATTACTTCATTATATCCAAGAGTTTTGTTTCATCGAGTACTTGTAGATATACCTTATCGATGTGACATAAGTGATTCTCTCCTCGATATGCCTATATCTTGTTGACATTTCATTGTTTTACATCATCGATGAGACATATAAATAAGTCTCTTTGACATAGGGGTGTCTCATCTACATTTGTGATTTGTGCTTTGTGCTAATGTTAGGGAGACTTTGGAGGGACTCTCATCGACATGGTGTTGTCTTGGCGATATGCTATGAGAAATCATAGGAGTATTTCAAAGGAGGAATACACTTTGATGTTGTGATCAAGGGTTTTATTTGGAATCTCACGTGAGGGATTTTATTAAATTTAAGTTATTATGACATGAATTCTATGCATATGGTGGATGTAAGAGATGAGTGAAAATGGAAGTATGCAAAAATAATTAGGATGTAATTTTGGCTACAACACAATCCATGTTTAAAAAAGGATGATTCTTATGGCCTAAACTTTGAAATGCTTCAATAATATTATTTGTGTCGATACAAATTACCTATTGCAATATCCTTAAATTGTTCAATCTTTGGTATGAATTGTTGGCAGAAAAAATTAGGATTACTTGGATGCTTCTTCCATTCATTTAGTATCAACATCTATTTGTGAAGACACAAAAGTTAATACCTCAATCAGGTAGAGATTTTGTGATTTTCAAATGAAGAGTAAGGTACATTTTTATTTCTGCTACATTACATTCATGTGCATAAACAAAATCAGAAGATTGCATTACTAGATTGCACTTATGCAGATGCATATAATATAGGAAAGATTGCACAATCATTTCAAAAATGTAGTCGTTTTTGATAATGTAAATGTATGTTGTTCCACACAAGCCGTGCAACTAACTATTTGAATGCATATAATCAAAAAATTGTACATTTATAGATACAAAAGAGAACAATGCACATAAAGAGAAAGGGGACCCGTCATTGCCTCAATAACGAATCCCAGTTGCTTTGTTCTGCATCATCTTCAGTCTTCCCGCTTGTCTAAGCCTCCAAGTTGATGTCTTCCTTGTTGCTCCTATGTTCCTTGCATTTGAGTGAGAAGATTGTTGTTAGAGAAATGAAGGATCACCAGTCAAAATATGTGCATACATCTATAAACACATAATTTGATCATCATGTGCATTCAAATAACTTGCATACCATAGATGTCCAGGAAAACAAGAAAGTTATCAAACATATCTATCATATGCTCAATTTTATCTAACATGTTTTCTCACTGTGCAAGTATAGATAAAATGAGGTTGTTGTTTTGTTTATTTGGTTACAACATGTGGGGTGAAATGTGGCTCCCACAAGGGCTGAGCCCAGCCTGCTGCCCTATTGTTTCAATTGAGAAGGATAATCACAAGTGAACCATCCATGAAGCATTAAAGATCAATATTTGCAAGGATAGTGGAGTATGTTGGTAAGGGGTAATCTCCTTATTGATAAAGATTTATCCTTATTAATAAGAACGTTCCACTATCAACATAGCCATGATTCTGACAAACCTGATCATCAAGGATTCCAAGATACTTTTCATTAACAGTTTGGTTAAAAGTAAGCAGCCCAAGCATCATAATAGTTACAAGAATTGAACATGAGGGGAAATCATGTAGATTAAAATCTTACACAATAGTCATCACTTGCAAAGATAGAGACAACTTGTTTCCACATAAAAAATTAAATTGAATGCATGAAAGGTATAATGATGAAGTCCATAATAGTGAATGTTGCTTAAGAGGGATTGAAGGACAACATTTTGTATCAAGGAGAACAAGGTAACCTCAAACTCTGTTGTACTTGAGTATGACAGTACCTGAGCTTCTGGTGTTTCTAGATAGAACCTATAGCAGAAAAGTGTAGTCTCTATCTAAAGGAACCGTGTTCCGAGCTCTTCCCTGAAATGAGGTTTGAAAATATGAGAAGAAAAGAAATACCATAATTCTAAAGTAACAATTTGTATCAATACAAATGTCATAAAGTATAATTAAAAAGACAAATCCTTACAATTGGACCTCAAATTGGACCAAACAGATTTATGATTTTATCTTTAGAATGTAGAAACTTTCTCTGTTGTAGCTTCATGACCTGAAATTGGACCAATCAAATTTACAATTTTATATTTAGAATATAGGAACTTTCTCTGTTCGATATTCACGACCTCAAATTAGATCAGAAGCTAGATAAGTAGATTTATGATTTTATCTTTAGAATGTACAAACTTTCTCTATCAGATATTAAAGATGTAAGGTTGGATCAGAAAATGGATAAGCAGATTTATGATTTTATCTTTAGAATGTAGGAGCTTCCTCTGTCGGATATTTGGAAATTCCTACACACAAGTTCTGCTTCAGAGTGAAAACACCTGGAAGTGTTTCACACTGGCTCAAGGTACAATCCAACCTGGTTAGGACACTGATAGCAATCCAATTTTTCCTGAACTGTCCATACCTGAACGTTGCATCATAATCTATTCTTCCTGCACATAAAAATGCCACATATTAACCCCTTCTAAATAAAACTCAAAATACCATGAAACAATGAGTCCCCTATATTAGTAAGTAAGTAGGCAGTCTACAGAGCATAGTTTGATTTTATACAAGGATTGCTCATGAAAGGAATCTTCAAGTGACAGAGAGTGAGTTGTTTGAGATTGCAACTGATGGTGCAATATCCAGTCTTAAAGGCAGTTAGCAAAGCAGTAAATGTGCAAGAAAATCAAATTGTACACAACAAACAATTCACAATGTTATTCTACATAATGCCTTAAGTTTGAAGATGAAAATCTCATTATATCTTGATGAAAGTAGTGACCTTAATGGACAATCACTGGCAACAATGATTTTTAAACATGTTATTGTGCTTATGGAGGTAGCATTTTAAGCAAGGCGGTGAGTGGTGGTTTGGAACAATGGCAAGTATGAAGGAATTGCTTTATATGCATACTATGCAGTCTAGCTTAAGACAACATTCTTAGAAGAGATTGAAGGTGGATTATGGAACTCAAGAGTTACCATGATAAAGATTAAAGCAAAGATTGAGATCTATTTAAAAACAACTATCATGAAGATATTAAAGGTGTAAAATGAAAAACCCTAGCAACTGGAGTAATGAACACAGTGCAAAAGAGGATAGTGTGCTAGGGCAGATTTAGGAGATCTCCACATTATCTAATCACAGGAAAATACATCATTTATTTATTTTTTAAAATTAAAAGAAATTATTCTAAACACTATATAGGACACATTGATACTTCAAAAGCATCTGATTTATTTTTTTAAATTAAAAGAAGCCATTCTAAACCCTATATAGGATACATTGATACTTCAAAAGCATCTGAAGGAATTTGAGATTATGCAAACATATGTCAATTAAATACCTGGATTACAAACAGTAGCTTGAACATTGTAACCCTTGTGTATCAGAGTAGGAATGAGATAAACAACAATGAATCCTATGCCTCCTATCATGCACATCTCCTTACCATTCTCTGTCATTCTTTACTAAAACACTTCTCCATTTTGGCGGGCTACGCCTGAAAATAAGGTTTCAACAAAGGTTTTATTGTATGTTTATTAAAATGAAAACTCCATTCTGGCGGGCTATGCCTAAAAATAAGATTTCAACAAAAAATTTAGAGTATGTTTATTAGAGTTTTAGAGTATTTTGGTGGGCTATATTCTTGATTCCTTAAATGATTTATTCAAATGGATTGTAATTGATGTGATTTTCTGCATTTAGTGTTGTAAATTTTAATGATGCCATGATTACCATACTACCATCGTCTCTTATTATACCCATTGCGGTATGGAAGTGTTTTTCCCTTCCCTTCTGTTGTTTACCGCACTACCGCCTTGCTCAAGACTTCTTGTTGCGGGGTTGTGGTGTATACAGCTCTACCGCATATGTTGCTCACCTTCTTGGCAGTATATAAATGTATGCTTTTGATCATTACTTGAAGATGTAGAAGTTGTCAAAACCAATTTCAGAGTCCAAGAACACCTGCATGCAAAGAGATACCTATCACAAGGAAGAGAATGGAGAAAAAAGCAACTGGGGGTTTGAAGCTCTGTAATATGAGAGATTGTATTACCAGAATAATAGAATGTAAAATATACAATGGATCGATCCTTAAGAAAGGAGATCATGCAAAACCTAAAATTAACCCTAATAGGAAGACATTTAATAATTAATATAATTATTAAATGTCACATTATGCAAACTAAAGTGAAATCTTAAGAGAGAGGAATAAAGGTAACTTAATTAACATAATTAAGTTAAAACCTTTACTCTAACACCCCCTTAAGATGAGAAAGAGTGCAGCTACAAACAAGTGCAAGAAAGAAAAAGTAACTACAACGCATGAAAGCAAACAAGGGTCCCGACAACGAGGCCTGATCAGGTACCCAAATACAACCAAATCTTTGTAAAGTGGATAAATAGAGAAAACCTCATGGGAAAAACTCTACTCCAAAAAGAGATGCAAAAAGGATGTACAAATGGAATGTCTCAAGAGACTCTCTCAAGAACATATGCAGATATACAATCAGATACCCCCCCATGAGAGAGAGTGGAGACTCCAAAGCCCCCCCAGAATGAAAGAACCCCTGTGTCAATGATCAAACCAATGTGTCTCCTCGAAGGAAGAAATAGATCCAACGGTCGAGGAAGAGGAAATCCCTGGATGTGAGGTGAAAATGGAAGTCCTAGATGATGCTCACAGAAGAACTGAACTACAACATGAGTGTTTGAATAAAAAAGTGGTGAATCAAACAACTCAAGATGATCCTGAAATGGAATCTCCAATGAAGAAGGGATAACAGGTGTGTTGAATCTGTCATCTGTGAGGAAAGGAATATCCTCTGATATGGCCTCAAAAACTATACTTGATGGCTCGATGAGTGGAGCAACAATGTCAGTCACAGCTAAAGAGGAATCCTGCTGAATAGATGTGATCTCGACAAGAGGAAGAGGTGTAGAAGTCTCAACACTAGTCTCATGAACAGATGAAAGAACACATAAGTTCAAGTGACCAAACTTCTCCTCAGATACTTCATGCTCTCTTGTAGAAAGAGAGGGAGATGGCAGACCAAAGTGTGTGAATGCATACAATCAGGAAGAATGATCAACTGTCCCTGTTGCAACAATGTTTCCAGTTTGAATGTCTCTAATGTGCATTGAATCAGGTGTGAACTCAACTATCTTCCCTGTCCCACTGTGAGCAATCTGATAGATGGAGAGAAGGTTAGTGGACAAAGATGGTACACATAGTACGTCATTGAATGTACCGTCATCAATGTCAATAGAACCTTTCCCACATACACTCATATAAGTGTTATTACCCATCAATATGTGTGGTGAGGACATAGCCTTGAAAGATGAGAAAATCTCCTGAGAAGATGCCATATGGTGTGAAGCACCTGAATCCAGTAGCCATCTAGATGAATGTGAACTGGTAGTTGCACATAATGCATGACCCTTATGTGGGGCATGTCCATCTATCTGGAATGATGGTGAAGAAGAAGACCCATCTGATGTAGATGAGGAAGAGTGATGAATATGGTTCCTCTTAAGAAGAGTTGTCAAATCTGAAACTTGTTTTGCATATCCATCTATCTTCTTCTCATAACACTTGGACTCATCATGTCTTGGATTAGTACAATAAGCACACTTAGGTTTGTCTTTCTTCGATGATTCCCCCTTAGGAGAAGGTGAATCAATTTTTTTTTGTTAACTGGAATCCTTCCAATGCTCTATGGTCTTTGGTTTATGTTTCTACTTATGCTTTTGCTTCCCCTGAGATGACTGTGCTACCAATGCTTGGTGCGGTGATCCTGTGAGAGCATCCAACTTTGATATCTTGGCCTACTCTCATATCAACCGATCACAAAACACCTCAAAAGTAGGCATGGTAAAATGTGCACCCAAGGCAACCATAGTGGAATGGAAGGTAGATGAGAATATCTGAAAGTTCCCACGAAGCTTTGAAAAAATAAAGTAAATACACTTTGTATAAGTCTTAACCTTACCACAACCCTGTAGAAGAGATCTCTATTGTTTGAATTTCATCATAAAGTCCTCAATGGAGGGAAAAGAATCAGGTACAAGTGAATTCAACTCTGCCTCAATCTGTAGTGCATGAAACTGATTGATGGTACCAAATAAATCATTTAACTTGGTCCACATTTCAAGAGGACTGTTACACACATCAAGATGAAACAATAAGCTATCTGAAACATGTAAGGAAATCAAACCCATATCCTCATCCATGTTATTTCTATGTTGCATAACCTCAAATGGTCATGTCAAAACTGGTTGAACCGTATCTAAATAGGACCACAACCCCTTTGATCTAAGAAGATGTGTCATGAATGCCTTCCAGGTATGATAGTTATGAGGCGTGAGAAGTTCAACAGAAGAAGAGTTTCTGGCCATGTTTGGAGAGGTTTAATGAATGTTTAGTGTGAAGATTTTCTTGTTTTCTAAAGTAAATGACAGAAAGCAAGAAAAAAAACTCCCCCCACAATGTAAGAAAGCAAAACCCAGTAGTGATTTTGTAGCAAAAAAATAGGAAAAAGAAAAAAAGGCTTCAGACTTAATCTTGTGTACCTGGTAATTTTTTTGGAAAAAATAACAAAATATCTGAATAGAGCACGTTTAGAGCTTTCCTACGCCTATTTTTTTTTGAAAAATGGAGCAAAATTGACCAGGTTATGCCCCTCGGAGTACAAAAATCAACATCTATCTTTGACTACAAAAAAAGGAATGCAAACTACAAAATTTTGAAAAATATCCTCCACCATCATAACGAGCTTGGAACCAGCTTTCTGACACCTATTTTCATTCGAAAATCTGAGCTAAAACGCCCGAGATATGCCTGTTTGAGTGAAAGTTGGTCAAAACAAATGTAGAAGGGGCCAGGAGGCTCCCTGGCGGCGCTTCGGTGGTGCACTGGTGGCCGATGGCACAGTGGTGGCGCATGGGTGGCGCACGAGCAGAGTGGTGGGCCAGTGGTGCAACGGTGGCCACTTGGCCACAGTTGGCTGATGCGGCCGATGACGATGGCCGTCGGGCAGCACCAATTTTAATAAAAAAAACTTCTTTTTTTTAAAATTTTTTTTGCCTTGGAAGGCATGCCCTGGGGCCATACAACCTTGGGGAAAATTTGTTTTGCCTCCCTATTCAATTGTGGCCAAAATCAATGAATGAAGAGTCGATTTAGGAGTTTTTGGACACTGTGAATCCAACGGCGAGGTCCATTTAGGCCCAAATAACAAAGTAGGCCGGATCCACAAAAAATACTCTAAAAACCTGTGAAAGCCTGATCAAACCCTCGTAGCTCCAAATTATTCAAACAAGAACAAGCTACAGTAGGTTCGCTCTGATACCATGTAGAAGTTGTCAAAACCAACTTCAGAGTCCAAGAACACCTGCATGCAAAGAGATACCTGTCACAAGGAAGAGAATGGAGAAAAAAGCAACCAAGGGTTTGAAGCTCTGTAATATGAGAGATTGTATTACCAGAATAATAGAATGTAAAATATACAATGGATCAATCCTTAAGAAAGGAGATCATCCAAAACCTAAAAGTAACCCTAATAGGAAGACATTTAATAATTAATATAATTATTAAATGTCACATTATGCAAACTAAAGTGAAATCTTAAGAGAGGAATAAAGGTAACTTAATTAACATAATTAAGTTAAAACCTTTACTCTAAAAAAAGAGTGTCGAAGAGACAATCTTATTTATCTTATTTATCTTACTGATATCTCAATGTCTCATCGACATTACTTCGTTATATCCAAGAGTTGTGTTTCATCGAGTAGTTGTAGATATACCTTGTCAATGTGACGTAAGAGATTCTCTCCTCGATATGCCCATATCTTGTTGACATTTCATTGTTTTACATTGTCAATGAGACATATAAATAAGTCTCTTCGACATAGGGGTGTCTAAACTGGCGCTAAACCCGAAGCTAAACTCAAAGCTAAAGTTGGAGCTAAAAGTGGTGCTAAACTCGAGGCTAAACTCAGAGCCAAAGATGACTCTAATGGTGGAGCCACACTCGAAGCCAATATTCGTGTTAAAGGTGGCTCTAATTTTAGTGCAAATTAGCATTGACTTGTCCTGATCAGTGCAAATAAATGCCAAAAATAGTGCCATCCCGATAAATAGCGCCGACGTTTTCAAAAAATTGGCAAAAAATACATTAAAACAATGGGTGGAAGCAATATATGGAGCAATTCACAAAGATTTGTTGTAGTGAAAGCGACTTGTCTAAGTGGTTTAGAGAAGTTTTCAAATGGGTGGTCCACCAGAGTATTTAAGTGCTTTGGGCGAGCATCCCCTGTTGAAATTTTCTCCCCTATATTGGGGGTCACGTTCCCTACAAAAACCCTAGCAAGTCTTTCAGAATGATCCATGCATCCACATTCTGCCTTCCATTTGGAATCTTTGGCACCAGACTTGGACGCCATTGGGTGGGATGAATCCCCAATCTATGATGAAGGGTTGGGTGTGGAGGAAATGTGGGCGCGCAAGTTAGAAATCTTCCTATGCACTCACAATGCAACAAAAATGCCCAGGGGTGAGGAGGGACGAGTGTAGCCTTTACCCCCCCCCTCCCACCCCCCAACCTTATGCATAGATCTCAATCGCAGATCCATGATGAAAGAAAGTTGTAGAAGAATAAATGAGGGAGGTCATGTTGTCATGCGCAGAGGAGAAAAGCGGAAGAATATTATATTAAATTATTATTATCTTATATTTTTATTAAATTATCATTATTATAATAATTTATTATCGTTATTATTAAATCATAGCCTTAATTGAAACCTAAACCTTATTAAAGTGTTCCCTTAATTGAAAACTAATTGTAATTGAACCCTATCATTAATTTAACTCTATGTTTTTGGTAACCCTTACTAATCTCTTACCCTTATCCTACCAATAACCCTTACCATAATTGAGCACACTGAGAAATATCATTATGAGAAAATCTATTTTTTCATTACCAAACTTAAAATAAATACCAACAACCAAAGAATAGATGATATAAAAAATATTTAATGTAATATTATCAATAATAGTGTTATGCTTCATGTTATAATTATAGTAATAGTGTTATGCTTAGGGTTATAATTATAATTAGTGTTAGTTTTACAAATAAGATTAGTTTTAGGGTTCAATTTATATTTAATGTTTTAATCACATGTAAGTTTTGAGTTAGGGTTCAAATAGGGTTATGGTTATGGTTATGATTAGGGTTAGTATTAGATTTAAGGTTATAGGTAGATTAACCTATAAAATAATCTTTGTTTTCCTTTTCTAAATATATTATATTATTATTATATTCTTATTATTATATTGTATTATAAAAATATTATATCCTATTATTATATTATATTATATTATGATATTATATTATATTATTATTAACATTATACTATGTTAATATTATATAATATTAATATTATTTTATTATTTTATTATCTTGTATTAATATTATAATATATTATATAATATGATTATTGTATGATATTAATATTATATTATATTATATTATTGTGAAATTTAGCAAACATGTGTGAGGGCTCTTTAAACCCTCATGATGTTGTGTATACTAGTACAATCATGGGCGATGGAGAGAAGTTATTGTTTGGTTCGGCCTGGATAAGGGAGCAACCAAAGGTGGGAAGGTTGCAAACATCAAGAATAAGCATGATCACACAAAGATGGGGGATGGGAAGAATCGATATTCCCTCTGATCTTATGCGGTCTCTCTCACTCAAAACCCTTATGTATGTTGTCCTCCATGCCTCCCATTATGGGTTTTAATCCTCTAGGTGTTGGGTTAGGCATGGTGCAAATGATGGCAGCAATGGCTTCTCTTGATCTAGCTTCAGAATCCATGGAAAAATGCAAAAATAGGGCTAATATGTGCCACGAATGCAATGCCTTTTGCTTGGATCAGATTCGATGAGCTAACCCTAGTCCTTCTTCTCCCAAATCACCATCGACTCATATTGCTACTCCCAATGTGGAGCATGTGTATTATTTTGATGGAACTCATTTTATTGTTGGTGATTCAAAGGTAGTTTTCACTGACGAACTGGCAGACCTCCTTATCTGAAAAGATTGCATAAGGGAGGTATTTGTGGACATTAGTGCTTGTTATTTCATTTTGAGGTTCATGTTCAAGTGCCTGTCCTTTGACTCAATTTTAGAGTGGGTTAAAAATACCTAGAAAAATCTTTCCCTTCCTATGGTCGAATCTTTGGATTTTGTGTTTTTCCTATTTTCCTTCAATTTGATTGATGACTGCAATTTCATGGTGCAAAATGGTCCATGGTTTTTTTGAAATTCTAGCATTTTTCTAACCCCATGGACCCCTTTTTTGACCCAGCCATAGCCAAGGTCACAAACATTCCTATGTGGATTAGGCTTTACAATTTGCCTCTTGTTATGCAGTCTACTAACCTCATTAAAATTTTGATCAATCAAGTGGTTTTTTTGTTAAGATTGATTCAGAGGAGGTTGTTTCTTCTCACAGGTATATCAAGGCTTGTGCTTTGGTAGACATTTCCAAACCTCTTCCCCGCTCCATTCGAATTCACTCATCTAAGGGAACTTGGACGTAGTTTTTGAATTTTGAGGGGCTTCCCTTCAGGTGTTTTAATAAAAGGAGTGGGCCTTTCCCACCACTTACAAATAGAAAAAATATATATTATATTATATTATTTCTCTTACTCAAACTTTTTCTCTGAAACCCATCCTTACTATTCAGTCATGATAGATTTTTCTGCTTCTTTTGACATTTATTTCAAAAAAAAATTGCTAGTTAAAACATTGCTAAGGGACAACACCCTGTATTTATTCCAAAGAGTGAGTACATGAGAGTCATACAAAATTTGCATACCTTTCCTACCAAAATGGTCTGCACAACAACCCCAATCCTTCCTAAATGTGCTTTAATTTGTTTTTTATACAAAAAAGTGCCTAGATTTGAGCATAGGCAATTCTACCTACCCTGGGACTAACTCAAGATTTTCTTTAAACAACCCCGATTACTTGCAAACTCCTAAGACAAAGAAAACACAAAAAAAAAACAACAGGATCAAACATGATCAAGCCTCATCATCATTCGATTCTGACCTTTTCACGAACACGATGTAAGTAGCCACCACAGGACAGTCTGCTCCACAATTCAAGTGCGTCAAGCCTTTCGCTTTCTCCTCCGGGTCCCTTTCGTCATTCTGGTGCCATTCTTCACTGGTTTCGAAGTCCCAATCATCATCATCTCCAACCACAATTTCATCTACTAGCCCCTCGTCTTCCACAAATCTCAGTGCCTATCCACGGGGCCGATTTCCCAACAAATTGGTTACTCTGAGGAGGAAGATGTTCCTTTCTCGCTCATCCCATAGTTTTTGGAACCCTTTTGGGTCAATGGTTCATAATAGTGGGAATTTCATTACTTCCCTTCCATTCACTCTTATCATGTAGTAGTTCTATGGCATAAAAAAAAAGTGTTCTCATCCACACTATCCAGGGTCGCATCTATCTCTCCTAGCTAGGCATGAAGGAACACCATCTGCATGAACTTCTTCCGGATCTTCTTTGAAACACCCATGTGTAGGAGGACAACCAAGAACATGGTCGGGATTTTTGAGTTTGATGTATACTTGTGGTATGCCCTTATGAATTTTGGTCCAAGCACTTTCTTAGTCGCCCAGAGGACCAACGGATGGGACGAAGCCAACAAACCCTGTAATCTCTTGTTCATGATTTCACCTTTGAACAACTACTGCTATTTATTCGTGTCTAGAAACAATGGGGACTCCATTGCAACTGCTCAAATGCTACAAACCACCTTTTTGAACCACGACTTTGGACAACAATCTCTGCTTCTACCTCTTTCTAATTACATTCGAGAGACGCTTTCACTTTTTATCTATACTACCATTATATTTGGCCTTTTAATATGATGACTTTACCTCCTCATGATGATTTCTCAGGAATCATGCTCCTTGAAGCATGTGATTACACCATCACCTTGTTGTTGGCACGAAATGATTTAATTGCATGATATTGGGTTGAGGACTTGTCTTTTCCTTACCTTGGGATTTGGCTATCTGATTTGTTCCTTACCTTTTATTGATGGCTCATTTCTTTCCAGTCCCAATCGCTTATATTTTGCCTTTATTTTTATAATGTTTCCTCTACCGCTAGTTGATTCTAAGATTTATGATGCCTCTTTTTCATTAGCATAATTGTACCACCCTCTACCTAATTGTTATTTTTTGTTGCCTTATTTTCCAACTCGTATGCCCTGTCATTGCCTTCCTGGTATATGTGACTTATTTGGAAGGCCTCATATCTGCTTACTAGGAGTTTGATGTTTTGTAGTAAATTATTCAATTTTTAGTTCTGGGTGTTTCCTCTGCAGATGATATTAATTATTATCAATGAATCCCCTTCTATATGGATCCTATTTATACCCATTTCTACTCCTAATTGTAATCCAATGGCTGCCACTTTGAATTTTTCTTCATTATTCATGCAAATTCCTAATGGTATGGATTTTTCTGCAAGGGACTTGCCATGCATATCTCTTGTGATACATCCTGCTCCTCCTGGGCCTAGATTCCCCCGGGCTACTCCATCAAAATTTATCTTGATCCAACCTTCTTCTAGTGCCTTCCACACTGTTTCTTCTCTTTTTGGCCTTGATTATTTTGGCATGTTGCTTCCCTTAAGAAGTGATGGTTTTAGGCCAATTAGTTTTTTCATTATACAGTCATCCCAATTTGAGAACTTTCTTTATTTGCATGAGCTACAATTGGCATCTTTATTGACATGTTCTACTATGGCCCTCACAATTTTCTCCCATAGCCAATCTCCATTCATATCCTTCCCTTGGAAAACCTTTTGTTTCATTCTTTCTAGAGTTCCCATATCACAATGGATGGGGTGACCTTCCATATCCCACTGAACACTGATTTGTTACCTCCTTGAGGCCACATCTTGAACTAGGTCAATAGGTCTACTGGCATGGGGCATTGTAAGTTGAGTGTATTCCTGACCCCACCCCAACAATCTTTTGCAAAGGGACATGTCAAGAGTAGAGGATCTATAGATTCTTCATTTTCTTTGCACATTGTGCACCTACCCGACCGTTGAAACCCAAAAGTTGCCAATCTATCCTCCGTGAGTATTCTTCTTTGGATCGCCATCCATCTAAAGATTCTTTCTTTAGGGAGGAATTTTTTCCCCCCAGATCAACTTGCAAGGTCAGTCTTGTCTTGCTATGGCAAGTTCTTTAACCTAATAGTCGAACTTCACCTTATATGAGCCTATGGAGGACCCACACCATCTAATTGTGTCCATTCCAGAGGATGGGACAAAATGTCTACTTTTGAGAATACCTGATAATGCCTCTTTTTGTGCTTGTGGCACATTGAGGGAGTACAATTCATTCCATCTCCAACAAGGAATCCCTTGGTTGTCAATTATCCTCCCATAATTGGAAACCTTGTTCCCCCATAGTCTTGTTGTTTCTTCTTTGATTTCTTCCATTCCCCAAAAGATGCTAATGGGGGGTTTCCCACACCATGAATCATTCCAAAAGGACACACTTTTTCCATCTTTGATCTCCTAGGTTACATGTTTTTATATGATGTCTCTACATTCCAAGATGAAATTCCAAATTGTGGATCCTCTCGGTGGATTCAGTGTGGTGAGGATTCTAGTTGGTTCGTCCAAGTCTAAGTACTTCCTTCTCAATATTTTGACCCACTTTTGATCACTTTTTGCATATAGGTCCCATACTAGTTTTTCCCCCATAGCTTGATTCATCAACATTATTTGTTTGATCCTTGTCCCACCCACTTCTTTAGGTGTGCACACCTTATCCCGGACCAACAAAGGGAATTTATTTTGTTCCCCTGTTCCACTCCAAAAGAATTTCCTAAAGATTTGGGTCAGGGTTTCTTCCATTGCTTTAGGTAGCTTTAAACATGACATTGAATACACCAGTATGGCTGACAATACTAACTTACCAATAATAGTCTACCTTTTGAGGACAACCACTTACCTTTCCAAGTCCCCAATGTGTTCTTGCAACTGTTTATCAGATTCTCCCAATAGCAATTTTTGTTTATTCCTACAAATAGGGGCATCCCTAGGAAACGTCCAAGCAGAGTTGCCACCTTCAAGTTCAATATTTTTGCTAGCTCCTTTTGTAAACTTGGTTGCATTTTGAGGAAGAAGACCTCTGACTTTCCCCAGTTAATGCTCTACCCTGATGCATTACAGTAGTCCTGTAGAAACTTCTTGATCATCCTTGCCTCTTTTCTACTAGCCTCCCCCATTAGGATGGTGTCGTCCATAAATTGTTGATGAGTAGAGGGTTCCATTCCATTTGCCACATGAATTCCCATCCATTTACCTTCTCTTCTAAACTTTTGTATGCCTCTCCCCAGTACCTCTACCATGATTATGAATAGGAATGGGAAAAGAGGGTCACCTTGTCTCAGTCCTCTTATAGAAGTAAAGAAACCATGAGCTGATCCATTCACTAGTATTGAGAATTTGGTTGTTGTGATGTATCTTTTTATCCAATTTTCTTCAAATCCAAATTTCCCCAAGACTTCCAAAAGGAATTATCTATCCACCATATCATAAGCTTTCAGGATATCCAATTTTGGTACCATGCAAGCTTCTTTGTTCTTTCTGTCTGAAAGGATGGTTTCGTGAGCTATGATTATTCCTTCTACTATCGACCTTCCTTAAGCAAAATAACTTTATCCTTCTGATATGATATCATTCAGTACTTCCTTGAGCCTATTTGCTATTATTTTGGTGACTACCTTGTACACCGTGTTGCATAATGCAATAGGCCTGAAGTCACTCATCGTCTGTGGGTCTTTTCTCTTAGGGATTAGGGCTAGAAAATTATGATTTACTGCCCCCAACATTGTCTTTCTTTTCCTTGACTCCTCCACTACCACCCATAGGTCTCTCCTTAATGTGTCCCAATTTTTTTGAATAAATCCAGCTGGGAATCCATCAAGCCCAGGCGCCTTTTCTAGATTCATTTAGAAGACTGCTTCTTTGACTTCTTCTAGAGAAATTTTCTAGTATAGTTTTATGGTTTGTTCTTCATTTATGATTGAAGGGATTGAGTTCAGAAATTTGTCCCTTGTTTCTCTATTCTACTAGATTTCTTTATTTAGAATGTCTTCAAAGAATCTGATCGCCTCCTTGTTTACTTCCTCCATAGATTGTGTAACTTCTCCATTGGCCTTCTTGATTTATGTGATTCTATTCTTGCTTCGATTGGAGATTGTTGTTCTATGAAAGTATTTAGTGTTTCTATCTCCTTCTTTCAGCCAGGTTTCTCTTAATTTTTGTCGCTAGAAGCACTCTTCCCTCTTTAATATTTTTTCTAGTTCTTCTTTCAGACCTTTCTCATTCTCAAATTCTTTTGCATCCATTCCTTTTTCTATTATATGCTCATTCAAGGCTCTAATCTCTTGCTCTATTCTTTATTTTTCCTTGAATATGTTCTTGAAGTGGGACTTGTTCCACTCTTTGAGTTTGTTCTTAATGTTTCCCAGCTTCTTGTTTATCTTGAATAGCTCTGGTTTGTCTCCAAACTTAATCTCATTCCACCACTCCTTTACTAAGTTCAGCAAATGCTCATCTCTCAACCACATATTTTCAAACTTGAATGGAATTCTTTTGTGGGGGTCCTCCTGACCAAAAGAGAGTAAAACGGGGGAATGGTCTGATCCTGTGTAGGGCAGGATGTGGGCTTCTTGTGTGGCTTCCATCTCCCCCCACTCCCCCAAAGTAAAAATCTATCCAGTATTTCTGCTATGTTGGTAAAACCCTTCCTTCGGTTTGACCATGTGAAGGTTCCATTCTTGGTTTGTATATCCTTTAGCTGATTTCCATTTACAAATTCTTGGAAGTCTCTCTGAATGATTGTTGCTCTTCCTAGGCCTCCTTGTTTCTCCTCATTATTCAAAGTAGCATTAAAATCTCCTGCTATAATCCCTCTCTCACTTCTCCATTTTTTCAGTTCACTTGAGATCTGGCACCACACTAGCCTCTTCTCCCTAGTGGCTATTGGGCCATATACATTGATGATAAAGAAAATTTTGTATCTCATTAGTCCTTTGAACTTTAACATCTTCCAATTGTCATCTTCTTTTTTCACTTCCCCAGCTACTAATAAAGGATTCCATATTACTCTTAGGCCTCTAGATGCTCCTATAGCCTCCTTGAATCGCCCTTTCCATTGTCTCCTGTTGTTCATTCTCTTCCTACTTTCCTCCTCCCTCCATTTGGTCTCCTTGATTAGGATTATATATGCTTTTGATTGGTCAATTTGGTGCTTTACCATAAACCATTTGTCAGGGGAATTAATGCCCCTGACATTCCATGATATTATCCTTATTCTGTCCTAGGAAGGAGGATATCCTTCCCAGCTCTCAGTTTCCTCTGCCTTGAGGCATTTCCTATCAGTGTCAACTTGGCTTTGTTTGTTTTTCTACCCCTTCTATCTTTATTTTTTATATTTGGTTTTCTTATTTTTGATTTAGATTGTTCCAACATCATTTCTTCTATCAGTTATCCCTCCTCCACTTCCTCTAGGTCTTCTTCTTCTCCTTTTGTGTATTGGTCTTTCTCCTCATCCTCATTCTATGAATATTTTTCTTCTTCCTCTCTTCCATCACTTTGATTCCCTTCTATTGATTATACTCCACTACTGGATAACTCCTTGAGTTGTGAGGTGATATCATTTTGGAGTTCCATTACTTCTCCTAGGAGAGCATTGAGCTCATTTTCTGCTTGGGAGTTTTCCTCCACCGATTGTGCCTTTGTTGATTGGAAAGCCTCTCTACCCTCCTAGGCTCCTTCCACCTTCTTTTCTGATGCCATTACTCCTTTGAGGATTGGGGAATTTGGTGCTCGGGATCCAGATCCTTGGGATGAACCATCCCCTTATTCTTCTATGCACTTTTCACTCTCACTGATCCCTTTTCCCTTATTAAAGGTGCCAATTTGGATTGATTATCTAAATAGGCACTTCTTGGTCCCAACTCCTTCCCACACCTCTATTTCCTGTTGCCAGATTCCAAATTTTGTTAAAATTTCTAGGTTCTTGTAGATTCCAACCCCCTCATCTATCTCTACTAGATGTTGGCCTCTGTACCATCTTTTCCATTGATGAAGTCTTCATCTACCCCAAGGCACACCCCTAGGGCATCTCCTATTCTCACCATAACTTCCACATTCCAGAATCTTGAGGGAAGGTCTACCAGTTTGATCCAAGTGGGGATTGGTTTTATTACATAGTTCCATGGGTTGAAGTTTGTTCTCCAGTTTAAGTAGTGGAAATTGTGACCATTCAAGAATAGTGGTTTCCCCTCTACTATCTCCTACTTTAATTGTTGATCTATACATTCTATGAGAAAGAATGAATTTGGAAGTTGGGAAATACTTACCCGATCCTTGTAATTGGATCACCACCATGCATTGATCTCCTCCATAGGGATTCCTGGTCCACACCATTTGGTGAGCAGGGCTCTATCCTTCAATTTGGTGACTCTTGATTCAATCATTTTGTCAGGCATTGAGAATAGTTTACTTCCTCTAGGTCATAATTTTTCACCCTTGCTCATTCCAAACCTTCTATTCTGGAATTTCCTCCTATCCGCTTTCCTTTTGAACAACTCTCGGTCTCTTGGGTTCATTCTTGTCCAAAATTAAGATTCTTTTGCATTTTTTTGTTCTTGTTTTCCTTCTCTTCTTAGATTAGGGTTTCCCAAACCTTTCACCTTCAAAACTTTGCTGGTGCTCTTCGGAGATCCACTATTTTTGCGGTGCCAATTGGAGTTCATCGCATTTTCTTGCCAACCATTTTCCTAGAACCACCCACGCCTTGAGTCGCGCTCACTCCATTTTCCTTTGCTCTCTTGTGGGTCTATAGCCTTCCTACCTTGCTCAGGAACCCACCATCTGCCTTATCCTTGGAATCTTCTTCTTTTTTTGTGCTTTTTTCTTTCCAATTTCCTTCTTACGGTATGTCGGATGGCACTTATCCACCCATGGGTCATCTTCAAACACCCAGTACGGGGTGTGGTATGCTTTCTCCCACTTGCTATTCTCTTCTGCCTTCTTTCCTGCTTGGCGATTGTCGACCACATCACCCCAACACTTTCTTTCTTCCTCTCTAATTTTTTGCTCCCCTTCACCACCTTGCACCATTTTTTTTATTATAACATTTATTTCAAATATTAACACAATCACTCTTTCTTAATTATTATTGTATTGTATTAATATTATACTTGTAGTGGCTCATAGAAAATTGTAAACCTTTACAATTTCACATAATGTTTTGGCCCCTAATTTATTGGACTTAATTAAGCTTCTAATTTGTCAAGTTATGCATTCCAAAGCCTTATTTTTATCATTTTTTGAAGGTGAACCAATATTAAAAAAATGCATTCAATCATTAAATCACCTTCCAGGATTGAGTGTGTCCTAGAAGTTTGGGCCAAGACCCATTTTCCCAGGGGTGAATGGGTCCCCCTCCTTAGCCAAAACCTAAATTCAAATATGTTATTGACGGTATTTTAAAATCCAAAATTCAAATATGAAGTGTCGGATTTTGGAATCTATTTCTTGGGAAATTGGATAAACACCTATAAATACCTAATCATTTTAGATCATTTGAAATCTAAGGGAGAAATAACATGCATTCAAGAGAAAATACTATTGTTAAGAGAATTTAAGATCAACATATCAGAGCATTATTACAACAATTCAAGATCCAACATCATGTCAAAGTTTGTGTGTTCATGTTCATGCTAAAGGCTAATATTGTTGTAGGTATCCAAGCATTTAAGCATTCAAGTAAATCAAGCAAGTAAGATCCAACATCCTTGAGGAACACCCTTACAAAGACTTAATAGCCATATGGTGACCCTATCCTTGTAGACCTAACGAAACCAAATTTTTTGGGCAAGTACATATAAGTATGCACCTTCCAAATCTGTTGGAACTTGACTATTTTTGTTCATCAATTATAAGGAATTTGCATTTATTGCATTAATTCATTTAGTTTAATTAGGTTAATAATTCACAATCATTTCCAAATCACTCCTATCCTCAAAAGGATATAGATCCAAGTCTAATTGGCTCGCTATTAAGGTTGATAGTCAATATATACACCTTTTTGATCTATATCGTAATGAAATTATAGAAATAATGGAAATGTACCGTAGGTCATGAGTATTAAACTTAGGGTACCCACATTTTTATATTTCATTTTGGTGAACCCAACATTTGACATAATAAATTTTTGATTTGGTACTCTTTCAAACCCTAGATCTAGGATTTGCATCATTGTATTGTTTTGCATTTCTCATTTAGGGTTTCATTTTTGCATTATAAAAATCATTCAAAAATTTGTGCATCATAGGTTGCAAATTAGGGTTTATTTTATTCATCTTTAGATATGATTTACATTCATTAGGTTATTAAAGTTTGAAATTGTTCATTGCATTACATCTCTCATTTAGGCCAAAAAGTAAAAAAAATTGCATTGTTTTGTTTCAAGTTTGCATCAAATTTTTATTTTCATAATTTTGTATCTTACACTTAGTCAATTGTTGCATGATTAAGATCTATAAATTGCATTCATAATTGTCCTTTATTATTTCATATTTTCATTTGAATTACATCGTTGAAAATTGAAGAAATTCTAGAAAAATAGTTACTATTAAATTTGTCTATAAACATAAATAACAACCTTAAATAATAACTTAGACATTCAATTTTTTAGTTTTCAGACCTTTGATCAAGGAATCAGTATCCATTTGGTGACCATGTCCTTGTATAGGTGTATTAACAGTTTTTTTCATAAATTATTGTCTCTACTTGCTCAATCTAGCTGTGTTTGCAAAACCCATAATTGGAATTCATAATTGCATCCTTTTAGGCATCTTTCATATAGTTCAATTTTTTTTTTTAAAATGCATGGTTTGATTTAAAAATTACATCAAAATCATCATTTATTAGATTGTGGCATCTTAGAATTAGTGAATTATTGCATTCCAGATCTCAAAATTGCATTTAAAACTTGTAAAAACATTTTCACCTTTGTTTCACACTTGCATTTTGGAATACATTGTCCTAAATTGAGAAAAATCTAGAAAATATCATCTATTCAACATGTTTGCAACTAGAGAAAGAAACATTAAACAACAACATAAAACTTTAGTTTTTTAGTTTTTAAAACGTTGTACAAAGATCCATTCACCATTGGGTGACCCAGTCCTTGTACAAGTGTCTTAGACATCTTCTACACATATTTTTGTCTTTATAGTTGCATTTTGTTCCTGCTTGTAGATGTCCAATTTTAAATTTTGAAATAGTGTTATTGCATGTGCAAGAAAGGTATCATTTTGCTTGATCACAAATTTGGGAAAAAATGTCGCATTTTAGATCTATAGGACAATTGTTTACATCATGTTGTCATTACAAAAATCTTGTGTTATCATAATTCATGTTCTATTCTCAGATCTTGTTGAGCACTTTAAGAAATTTTTGTTACAAGAATATGAAATTGAGTTTATTTCCCCTCTTTTCTTTTTTTTCATTGATCCCTCTCTCACTATCTCTCCTATGTGTGAGGTTAGCTTGGTGAATGGGAATACAATCCTTGGCAATAATTATAATCATAGTTGTCCTTCTCTTGATACCTCTCCTACTTGTGACAAAGGTATATTGATGTTAGAAGATCCAATCATCAAGATTCATGAGAATCTTGTTTTCCCATCTCCCAATGCTTCTCCCACTTGGGAAGATATTTTTGGATAAGATGGTGACATCATTGATACAGATAGTAAGATAGATTTATTAGATGATGATTCTAAGGTCACCTTAGATCCCCCCACATTAGAAAATTATCAACAAAAATTCAAATCCATTGAAGTTATGAATGCACAATTGACCATTAGATCTCCCTTGATTATAGGACCTCTATAGAGTCTAAGCTAATGTATTGTAAACTTGGTAGAATCTACTTAATTTAGAGGTATAACTAGCTAAATAGTCCACTTCATATTGCTTAAGACAACATTAATTTATCAACTCAGGGCTTGTAAGCTTATGATGGTGCAACACTATATATGCCTTCATGGACTTTAAACTACTTAAACTACCCTACCTAAGTTATTCTACTTGCTAGAAACTCACAGAACTAAAAAAGCAGTAAAAGCATAAATCAAAACCAGTTGCTACTTGTACCTACAATAAAGAGTGTAACTAAAATGCTATTAATAAAATGATATTGTGTTAACTAAAATCTTAATAAAAACTAATGATTCAATTGAACTATCCTTTGGAGTGCTAATAATAATCATGCACATGCATATTCAGAAACATTCATTCATAATAAGCAAGAAATGAAACTTTAATTAACTTTCATATGATTCATGAACAATGATAAACTAATAACAGTTATTAACATGAATAAATAACTGAAAGATGAAGTGAAGAACAATACCTTGAGTGGCATGCTCAAGTAATTGTTCCCACTTAACTGAATACAATCTAACTAATAGATTCTATGCATCCCATAAGATTAACTCCATTCATTGCATATTTGTAAAATATTCCAAAAGATATTTCCGCAAATTGGACTCGATCATTTGGAATATTTTTCGTCTTGAAATTGAAAGTAACTTGTAACATAAAATAGATAAAAATTGACTAACTATCCTACGGATTCGACCAAAAACTATATACAGGTTGAGGGAATCATTATTGAAAGCAACAACTAATTGAAATTGTTAACTCCACTCCCAAATAATAGAGCATGGAATTAAGATTTGAATTATTCAACCTATAATTGAAAAGGAAGGAGAAATCCTATTAGAACTAGAAATTAGTCAAAATAGTGCAACGTAGATAAAAATCGTTGCCATCAAAGATGGTTAAATCTAATCTAAACATGCATTAATCTAAATCAAACAACAAAGTACAAAGTAAATAAACTAAAACAATAAATAGAGCAATATGAAACAATCTCACCGAATATCAGTCCACCTCTTCAAATTATCTTGATTGTCCTTCTCCATTTTTCCATGATGGTATTCTTGCCCTCAAATTTTTAGTATGTATGCACGCATAGCCTTGACGTATGTGTTAAATAAACTATCGAAGATTAACAAGTTCTTCTAAATGTGTATAGATTTCAGAAGAGAAATAATGACAAAGGTCAGCCAATTTATAGAAATCTGGTCTTTAAACAATCGGCTCAGATTCGAAAGAGAGATCAACAATCAAGATTGTTGAATGGCATGCGATGTGAGATTTGTGTCAGTTAGAACATGAGTTGGGAAATTCTGCAGGATAAAGATTAAATTAAATAATAATTTAATATGGTGTTAAGACTGTTCAAAAATAGACCGAATAAGAGATCAAGATTAAATAAATGATTTAATCTTCATTTGAAAGTCTTCAAAAATTAGAAGAATTAGACTTTGAATGAAAAGGATAAAGTTAGAACTCGACAACGATCTGTTCAAATGCACACATGAATTAAATAATTAAATAAAGATATTTAATTAATAAAATGTTCATGCATTCGAGTCTTAACTAGTTAACTGACTGGTTATGACAGAAAGTCTCTTCGCAGAGGTGATCATATGTTAAATCCGGAGACAACTGACTGATTCAAATAGATCTCGAGTCAAATTGAGAATGAATTATTAGATAACTAGGCGATAGAAGAATGTGACAGAAACAAGTATTTATGAATTAAATGTTAATTTTATTCAACATTCAACATTTGAAATTGAAATGATTTAATTAAATTTATTTAACTGACTGAAAGGTTAATTGAATAATTAAATAATTCAAAAAGAATATTTAATTATAGTCGAAATATGATAAAGGGTAAATTAAATAATAAATTATTTAATTCAAAAAGAGAATTAATTAACTAGTGACGTAATTAAATAAATAAGATTTATTTAATTTTAATCAAAGTTGAATAAGGGTCATAATGAATTAATCAAATAATTAAAAGGTTATTTAATTAATAGAAGAAAGATGTGTTTAGGAAATAATTAAATAATTAACATTATTTAATTATGACCATGGACATTAGAAAATTATGTCAAAAGTGGTACTCGTAGGCCTAGACCAATTTTCAGTGTCTACAGTTTGCCCCTCTTTGATACAATGTCGTTTTGGCTTTTGTGTCAAATAAAATTGTTAAAAACATGCCTTAGTCGTGCCCCAGTATGAAATAGGTTAGGGTATGCTCCCTCAAGAAAATTGACGAATTGTTGAAAAATTTCAAAAAAATCAAGAAATAGTCCCGATAAGTCAATTTGATGGCCATAAATGCTATGGAGTTGACAAAATTGAATTTGGAAGTGTTTGGGAAGTGTACGGGTCGATTGAAGATGGAAGTTTACGTGGCCAATAGACAAGGTCAGAAGAAATGGCACCTTTAACCCTAGGTATAAATAGAAATTAGGGTGAAATTCAAATCATTTGCATCCCTAAGACTTGAAGACTTGAAGATTTTGCTCTGAGCTCTCTATGAAATGTCTCTCGTTCCATACACTCATCATCATGGATACAAGATCCAGACCTTCCGAAGGCCAACCGATGCGGGACCCTCGATAAGTACCTTGGAACAATCTCTTGAATTTTTTTTTGCACGTAGTTTAAGGCATCCAAAGTTTTATTTTCAAATGCGTCATTCTTTGTTCACCACATTTGCGTTCGTATGCGACACATTTGCTCATGAAACGACGCAAATGCAAAATCATGCCTAGCCATTTTTATGTTATTTAGGGAAAATAAGCATTTTTTAATTTATGCACCACATGTGATTTCTGCATCGCATCTGTGATTAATTAAGGTGCATGTATGAATGTGAAATGCATCTGCTAATAATGAACCGCATTTGCAACTTAGATAGGTATATAAAACGCAACGCATTTGCAGTTTTATTTACGCATTTTCCTGTTGATAGAGGTTGTTGTTTTTGTGACGCATTTGCAATAGTGAATCACATATGCTTGTTTGTTCGACGCATGTATGTTCATGCACCACATTTGAATGTAAGAATGACGCATATGATATGTGCACCACACTTGTTTTTGAAACGACACATTTGACTGTCAAATTTTGGAAAAAAAAATGATAGAAAAATGAAATGATTTGATGTTTAACACATTGTTTGAATGCTCTTTGCAAGTTATACTAGATCCTATCTATACCTGGGAGTCGCGGTCGGATACCTTTGAGCTCAGAGATTGGTTAGTGAGTGAAGAGACACGCTTGTTATGGAGACTTGGACTTCATCACGTATGCACCATGCCCACTATTCGAGCAAACAGAGGTATGCTCACTACCTTGTGTGAGAGATGGCATTCCAAGACTTCCTCGTTTCACTTGCTTACTGGAGAGGAAACTATTACACTTGAGGATGAATATAGGATTCTTAGATTTCCTATTAGAGGTGAGTGAGTGATGTATGATACGTAGCATGGTTATAGCGAGTTCGCTAGATATTATGTGTATGATGATATTAAGAGATTAGGCATAGAGCATGATGAGATTCGGTGGCACGTGTTAGCGGATAGATATGAGCAGATTGACTGTATATTATGTACATTGATTGTGGGGATTGTTCTTCCTGACCATCGAGGTCATGGATTTCGTGTTTGTGGGGGGAGATGTTAGTTGGGATGCTTGAGAGGGAGGTTGTATATGCTTGGGGTCCCTGTATGTTTGCTATGCTTTATTTCCATCTGCATGATATATCTTATAGAGATGCGCAGTCGATGAGCTACGAAACTACTCTTCTCATGGTTTGGGCATGGGAACACATTGTTGTGTTTTGTCCTCCTATTACTACTGAGCGGGATGCGAGATCTCCTTATGTTTTCTAATATGCGGGAAACATCACATAGAGCCATGTGGGAGACACAGGATTTTGGAGACACGATTTGGATACATTGGTTTAGTTCACATGGAGATCGTACATGGATTTTGAGTGATGGTCGGATGAGGACAGTCATTTACCTTATTGTCGGTAGATACAGTACCTGATTGGGAGGACTGTTTCCAGTGTTCACATTATAGAGAGACATTTGCCAAACTGTGTACTGAGATAGTTTGGTGAGGTTCAGGATGAGTCTAGAGGACAAACAGAGTTTGCTCGATCATCCAAAGAGGTTCCTTGGTGGGGGCCTATGATACCAATGGCTACTACAAAGGCAGATATTCAGTCATTATAGCCTTTATAGTGGGGATGGATAGGTGGAGCAGCGGATCCAGGGACTACCATTGCTTATGATACCTAGTGGGTTGTGCATCATCCTGTACCATACACGGATCCAGATCAACCTGCACCAATGGAGAGATGAGGGATAGGACCAAGAGGGCGGCACAGAGGTAGAGGTGGTGGCAGATTTGGAGGTAGAGATGGTGGTGATGATGGGAGAGGTGGTGGTGGTAGAGGTGGGAGATGAGGTCGGCGGGGATGGAGAGGTGGTCGGGCAGGTTGATTGTCACCTATCTATGAGGTTGAGGTGGAGGTAGAGGATATACCGATGTTGGACCTCGAGGGTGGAGTGGAGATCAGAGGAGAGTATTCTACCGAGGAGGTAGTAGCAGAGGAGCATGTAGAGGTGGAGGTTGGCAAAGATGAGCATGCAGAGGATGAGACCGAGAGGGAGTACATGGGTATTGATGCCCTTGGCATACTAGTAGGTTATAGAGAGGATGATGTGGAGGAGGAGATACCTATGGAGGAGTAGGAGAGAGAGCTCTGGGATAGGATAGTAGAGGGGAGACGGGATGAGGAGGCTTCTAGGGACAGTTCCATGGAGTCTATGGAGGAGAGGTTAAGAGTGGTTACCGCAAAGCAAGATGCCATGCAGATGGAGAGGGACAGTGCTCTTATGGAGAGGGATCAGGCAGTAGCCCAGAGGTAGGAGATAGAGTAGTAGTTTACTGAGGTTAGACGTCTCTACAATGGCACATCATCTGATGGTTTTGCTCGTGAGTTAGTCAGGGCAATGGAGAGGGCTTCCTATTATAGGGATTTATATGAGTCAATGGTGCCTCCTGATAGATGAGCTCCTAGTTTTTTTCTGAGGCACATAGCCAGAGATCACAGAGCACAGAGGGTGTGGTAGGACCATCAAGGACAGGTCCATATGACAGGCCTCCTACCACACAAAGAGTACCTCAGTGACAGTTTCCTCCACATTCACCACATGGGAGTAGCGGCAGTGAAACACATTGACATTTTCCTATTTATAGACATTGTATTTTGATCAGAGAGCCTGCGAGCTCCTCTTTTATTTATTAATGCATTCTGACATTGTATTGTGACACACGTTATTTTGAGTGATATATATATATGATTTTTGGCGGCGTTTCATATGATATGCAGTTCTATTTATGATGATGCATTATTTTCCTATATGATTATGTTTTCTATGAGATGTTATTGTTTATCTGATATGTACATGTTATGGATGATTATTTCTACATTATGTTGTGTTTATGCAACCTATGATGTTATATTGATTCTATATGATGATGGATGTATGTACTATATAATAATGGGATGTAATTTAATTTTTATACATGCATTTCTATCTACATGTGATGCTATATGTTGACAATGGTTATGTACCTTAATATGGACCTTATGATGATTGAATGCCTATTATGCCATGATTTTCCTAGATATGCAATGGAGATGCCTAATGTTCAAACTTGTTTAAAATGAAACATAACTATATGATGTACTATATATAGACATACGAAACTATACATAATGTTTTTGGAATGTATGCATATGCAGATTATCTAATTTTTGTGTGTGTCATAGGACGCTATCATTATGTCGGATAGAAGAAATGTTAGCGTGGATAATTCAAAATGTTAGTATGAAACAAGAAAGGTTGTTTGAAGGACATATAATCTTCGATATTTTTCCATATATATACTAAGCTTCACATTCTATCATCATTGGGCAGGACTGGCACAAATGGATAGTACACACCATGATATGAGATAGACCATAGTGTACAAAGTCACCCACTTGCGAAAAACAGACAGTCGCAGACAAGGAGTGTCTTAAACTCATACTAAGGGTCAAAATTGCTCTAGTCTTTTTGTCCAGACAAACCACAGACATAAAACAAATAAAAATAGGTCATGAGACGTCATTGCTCCTCTAAATCCTTCATGGGACATCCTCGAGGAAACTAGTAACATGACTCAAAATCCAAAGTTAAAACGACAGTTGACAGACAATAGTCAAATAAAAAGAGTCCTGAGACATCCTTGAGAAAGCTAGTAACTAGACTCATGCACAAATTGATAAAAATATAAGACAAAATAAGATATAAAGTCAAAAATCCAATAAAAGTATTTTCCAAAACTTGATCTTGCGTAATTGTTTGATGTTTGACATAGCTGGATGTGAGGGATGAAACATACCGTATAAGACGTTGAGTCTAGTTTCGACTTTGTAATCATCCGTGTAAGGCATGACAAAGCCTAGTTTCAAAATGACACGTTTCATATAAGAAATTGATCCTAATGACGTTGATGCGACAAGCTACATGAGGCTATGAGGATTGACGATGCCTATTGACAAGAAAGACATATCTTGCTTAGGACATAAGTTGATTGTTTTGACAATATGCTTGATTTTGACTTGATGACAGTTTTGACATGTTTGCCTTGTTGATGCATGACTTGCTTTAATGTCAGACTGTTATGAGTGTGTGTGTGTTGACTTATGTGGACTTGATACGATGTACCCTAAAGGACTGACCTATTGCAGCCTTGGGGGCTCATCGATTGATGGCCTTTCCTACGTTGTACACACAAAGACCTCGTAGTTCGACTTGAGTTTGACTGACATAAATGGTTGAAACATATGAACTTAAATTGATATTTAGATGACATGTGTGATATGATTATGATAAACCCTAATAGATTCACCTAGTGCAACCTCGGGGGCTCATCGATTGATGGCCTTGCCTACGTTATACACACAGAGACCTCCTAGTTCGACACGACCAATGACTTTGATATATATAAAGAATGAGTCATGATTTATGTGTGTGATACATGAAAAACCTAAACAGACAAACCTAATGCCTTGGGGGAACATCGACTGATGGCCTTACCTACATCCAGTCACAAAGGCAACGTAGTTCAACTATGTCTACGATTGACTTGACACAACTGACTCTGACTCTATTTTTGGGATTTTTGACATGTTTTTATTTTTTCTCTTTTTGGATTTTTTAGGACATTTTATGATGTCTTTTGACCTTTTTTCAGGACATTTTCTGACAATGAAATGCTATGTACAAGGGGCCAAATGACGCAGATCGAGGACTTGCCCCCAATCGAGAATAAGACGTACAGGATGGAGTGGGGAGATAGAGTGGACTTGATGTCAATCATTCCAAGTAATGGATAATACAACCATTTATTATGGGTGATAGTGAAGAAGTATGATTGGAATGATGGTAGACGAAGAAGCGAAGTTGACTACACATGGCGCCTATTTGCCATGTTTTCACCATGGTACTTATCCGTAGTGCCACCAAAGTGGTTTTCACTATTGGACAGAGTTATTTCTCTTTACTAATTTATTGATTTTTCAAAAAAAAAAATTGGTGTTACAAAGATGCTATTTGCCAGGTTTTCATCAAGGTAACAATTTTTTTTTTGTTTTTTCCATTTTTTTTTGTATTTTTTCGATTAAGACATGGTTCTCAAAAGCTATGCATAGAATCTCTTCAGATGAAGGTTATTCATCGGTGATAAAATTGGTTCTCCTTCAGGGGTAGAGATTTGATATGCTCCTGACCCAAAAGCTTTTGTAACAATATAGGGCCCTAACTAGTTAGGTTCAAACTTACCTAGTTTTTCTCATTCAGCTTGATTCTTGGGGTTCTCCATTAAAACTAGGTCACCAATGTCGAAGTGTTGATTTAGAACTTTCCTATTATAGCTGCGACGAAGATGATTCTAATATGCTTGAAGATGATCTAATGCCTTTTGTCTTCATTCATCTAGGAATTCTAACTCATGCAATCTGGATACACAATACTCCTCATCGTCAATATGACCTTTCAAGGATACCCTTAGGGAAGGAATTTCAACCTCAATAGGTAAGATAGCTTCATAACTAAAGACTAAGGAGTATGGAGTAGCGCCGGTGGGAGTACGGATGCTTGTGCAATAGGCCCATAAGGTAGGATTAAGTTGTAGGTGTCAATCACAGCCAACATCATTGACAGTCTTTTTGAGGATTTTGATGATGGTTTTATTAGATGCCTCTACTTGGTCGTTACCTTGTGGGTAATATGGAGTGGAAAAATTATGTTGGATATGGAATTATTCATAGAGATGGCAGACTTATTAGTTTTTGAATGGATGACCATTGTCTATGATGATGTATTGAGGGACACCATACCTACAGATTATGTAGTTTAAGATAAACCTAAATATTTGTGTGACGGTGATGTAAGTCATAGGAATAGCCTCAATCCATTTGGTGAAGTATTTGGTGGTGGTTATGATGAACTTATGGTCATTGGATTATGGAGGGTGTATCTTACCTATGAGTTCAAGTCCCCATTGGGCAAAGGGCCATGGTGAAGTAATCGAACGGATCTCTTGTGTTGGTGCGCGTATCAAATCTCCGTGTATCTGACACTATCGACATTTCTTGACAAAGATATATGAGTCATTTTCCATAGTATGCCAATAATAACCTAATCTCATAATCTTGCGGGCTAAGGTAGGACAGCTAGAATGGGATCCACATATACCCTCATGTACTACATGTAAGGTTGCTTGTGCTTCTTCAGCATCGAGACATCTCATCAAGGTGTTATCTAAGGTTTGTCTATATAGGGTATCTCTGATGATGGTGTATTTGGAAGACCTACAGATAAAGATTCTGCGTTGGTTATTTGATAGGCCTAAAGGTAGGATTTGGGAATTTATATAGTCGTATGTGTCCTTGTACCAAGGGGAAGTAGGAGCAACAATCGTACACACCATTGCAAAATCGAGGACATCGTAGGTAGGGACCAAAAGTTGTTAGACCAAAAACTCGAATTTAGGCACGTTGCTAGGAATATCCAATAAGGAACCCACAGTTGCCATAGCATTTTTTGCCCTGTTCTAAATGCGTGGTATTTGTTGAAAGGTGATGTCATCAAAGTACTTCTTGAAACTATCAGCCATGCGCTTGTAGGGGAAAGTTTCTGATCTTTTCTTTCATAATCATCATTGACTTGCTAGATTACTAACTAAGAATCCCCATAAAAATGTAGACTCTTGATCTTCCATTGGGCTGTCATTCTTAGTCTTGTCACTAAGGCTTCATATTTCGCTATGTTATTGGTACAAAGGAAAGCAATTCTGAATGATTTAGGAATAGTATCACCTTGAGGTGTAACAAATAGTATGCCTATTCCTGAACCACGATTAGTATGTGACCCATCAAAGTATAATTTCCATTTGGTTCTAGTGTCAACTTTGAAGATAAACTCATCAAGAAAATTTTCCACTAAAGGATGGTCTACCTTAATTGGCACATCTGCTAATTAATCTGAAATTACTTTCCCTTTTATATCTTTCCTTTCCACATACTGGATGTCATATTCACTAAGTATCATCACACATTTATCCAATCGACCTGTTAATGCTGCATTACTTAGGAGATATTTCAGAGGATCAATCTTTACGACCAACATGGTTTGGTGGTTTCGCATATAGTGCCAAAGTTTTTGAGTAGAAAAGACTACCACAAGACAAGCACGTTCTATGTTACTATAGTTTAGTTTGTATCCCACCAAGGTTCGACTGATGTAGTACACTACCCTTTCATGACCTTGATCATCATTTTGTGCAAGTAGGGATCCTAATGCTGACTGAGTTGTTGAAATGTAAAGTATCAAAGGTCTGTCATCTATAGGTGGCATCAACATAGATGGAGGAAGCAAATAATCCTTGATCTTTTGGAAAGCTTCTTGGCATTTGGGTGACCATACAAATGGTACTCCCTTCTTGAGCAGATGTTGGAATGGATGTATTTTGTTTGCTAATTGTACTATGAAGCGCCTGATAGATTGCAATCGCCCTTGTAGTGTTCTTAGTTGACTGATGTTGACTGGTGGAGGCATATCCACTATAGCTTTTACTTTCATGGGGTCCACTTCAATGCCTCTTCTAGAAATGATATATCCTAGAACTTTTCTTGATTTAAGACCAAAGACACTTTTTCGGAGTTAATTTGACTTTGTAATTTTCTAGTCTTTGGAATATCTTGTCTAGAACCTTCAAGTGATCTACTCTTGTTAATGATTTAGCTATGATATCATTGACATAATCTTCCATGAGAGTGTGTACAAGGTCATGGAAAATAGTCGTCATTGTACATTGATACATGCTTCTGCATTTGTGAGCCCAAAAGGCATAAAATTCCAGCAATATATTCCCCATGGAAAAGTGAAGACGGTCTTGTGTTGGTCTTTAGCTATGATTTTGATTTGGTTATACCCAGAGAAACCATCCATCAAGGGTAGCATCTCATATCCTATTGTAAGGTCTACTATCATGTCAATGTTCGACAAAGGGAAGTCATCCTTAGGACACGCCTTGTTGATATCTCTAAACTTTGTACAAATATAGATTCCCCCAGTTGGTTTGGTCACTGGCCCAAGATTTGAAATCTAGTCTGCATAGTCTATGGATCCTATGAATCCGACATCCAATAGTTTTTTAAGTTCTGCTTTGACTAGTAGAGCAATTAGTGGGTGCATCTTCCTTAGCTTCTATTTGACAAGCTTAATACCTGGCTGTAATGGTAGATGGTGCAATATAAGGTCTAGATCCAGCCCTAGCATGTTAGCATATGACCATGCAAATTTTATCCGTCTCTTTGTGGAGAAGTCTCGAAACTCTGGTTGTTTTGTCTTTGTCAAAGATGCTGCAAAATATATGACCCAAGGGTTTTTTTTGTGTTTATATTGACCCCAACAGACTCTTCTACTAACATTGGTGATATTTCTTGAGCATCTGGGAGAATATTCAAACCTCCATCCTGGGGTTCCTCAGAGAGGTTTTCACCCTCAGATACGTCCTTTATTTTTACTATTTCTTCATCCAAAGGCACAATTTGGTTTTCACCTCGGGACTTGTCATTTTCATCATTTTCATTATTTTTCTTTTTGTTTTCATTTTTATGACTAGAGGTGTGAACAAACTCCCCAAAATATGATTTGTCATCCAAGTCTATGGCAAAGCCAGCTTTATGATCCCCTCTTGGTATTCCTTCTTGAAGTCCCATGAACTCAGCTATCGCTTCGTCATTCTCGAATATGTCTAAGATGGGTGTACCTTCTTGATCCCAATCAATAAGTTGGGGATATACGAGGAGTATGTCATCATCGGAGTTATCAAATGTGGAGGCTGACAAGGTGAATATAGAGTGGTTAACATGGTCACAGAATTTTTGGACTAACTCCTTTTTGTTCTTTCTTCTAGGGACAGGTAAACTTGATTGAGGTACAACTGCAAGGGCTAGGTTGTTAGAATATGGTTCGTTAGGTGCCCAAGATTCATGATCAAGGGTTTCCCAATAATAAATTTTAAGCAATTCTTCTTTACACAAGGAATTTTTAGGATGGGGGGTAGACGGAGTTGGTGTGGGTTGTAGCATTTTATCCAGTTCGACAAATAGCTTATCTAGGTCCATCATGCTGGTAGAGGAAATGGAATCCCATTCATAGTCTCTTGAGTTAGGGGAGTCATCATAAATTGGGTGAAGTGGTTCGTGAGATGTCTCGATGTCTTTAGAAGCACTCACTTCCTCTTGTAACGATAATGGAGTACTAGGAAAACCAATTCTAATCAGTTGAAACCCTAGGCCTAGTCCTTTTGGTCTTTGTGAGAAAATGATTGGTTTAGTCCTTCATTCTGATGTAGTCCTAACCCACTATGTCCATCATAGCCTTTTCTTTGCATTATCATAAAGCCTTTTCCATATTTATTCTTAGCTATTTGAATAGACGACGAAGAGTTTTCATTGTCCTCTTTATACAACTAGGAGGTGACATCTTCTTGGTCCATAGCTTCTTTACTTAACTCTCCCCATTTTTTGAATGTCATTGTAGGAGGGACATGTATGGTGACAACTAACCACTTCCTATTTGTTGTGGGTAAACCATATGACTTAGGTGGAACTAGCTGACTAACACAATAGGATGCCCTCATGTGATATTCTCCACAACCCTTGTCTTGGATCTCGACCTTAGGAGTGGATGGCGGTGTTTGTGATGAAATGGACTTGGTAAGAGTTGATGGATCAACATACGAGGATAAAGTAGATGATGAGGCTTCTTGATTAACTGGCACCTGTCCTTGTGGTATTTCACATAGGCTTGTGCAATATTGAAAAGGATCTGGATCACCATCAATGGTGACCTCGGTGCCATTATACGGGAATTTAAGACACTGGTGATATGTGGAAGGTAGGCTTTCATTGCATGTATCCAAGGTCTACCCAACAAAAGGTTATAGGGAAGGGTGAAATCCAAGACTTGGAAACTAGTGTCCATAACTACAAGGCCAATCTTGATAGGGAGTGTAACAACTCCTTTGGATGATCTTTCCTCATCGTCATATGCCTTAATGACTATAATTTTAGTGGTGTCCATGCATGCTTCTGAGAATCCTAATTCCTTAACCATTTTTAAGGTACAAAGGTTCAACCATGCTCCTCCATCTACCAAGACTCATCTGACTTTGGTTTGATGGACTAGACCTTCAAGGTGTAATGGATCATTATGATGGGTCTTTATGGTTGAATAAACCTATTAAGAGAATGTGGCATGATGGTAATTGGTTAAGTATCCTACCATTTCTTCGAAACAATTGAAATCTATGTTGGTAGGGATAGTAGTACTTTGTAAGGCTTTGTCGAGAATGGCTCGATGATTTGGTGATATCGTCAACATTTCCAAGATGGATATTTGTGTTGAGTTCTTCCCTAGTTGATCAAGCAAATTATACTTAGGCTTGGAAGACTGTGTGGGTGGATCTGAAAAAGGACCTAGAAGGTTTATCTTGGTTTTGCGTGTATTGACAACACATTCAGGACACTTCTTTATGGTAATGGTATAGATATTTTCATCAGCAGCTCGGATATGATTGATGATGGTACCTGGATTATAATCGTAATTAGCACTATTATAATTGGCCGAGATATTATTCTTAGTTCCCAAACTAGAGGCCTTTCCTTTCCCACAGTCATGTAATGGATCTGTGAAGACCTTATGATCACTGTTTTTTCCCATTGACTTATATGGTTCCATCCTCAAAAAAATCTTATATGATGGTTTTTACTTGTCAGCATTGTTGTAAGTTATGTCCCTTTGTTTGATGGTATTCACAATAGGCGTTATCATCCCACCATGAAGGTTTAAACTGTCCAGGATCATATTGTTGAATCTCTCTTGTGCAAATTTGTCCTTGATGACAATATATGTTACTCTGGCATCTTGATGGTTACTCAATCAGTTGATCTGCATTTCTAATTGGAATAGTTACTTCATTTTTGTTACTATATACTGATAACTTGACTCCATGTGTAGATCTCATTTGAGGCATTCTAGTTACAGGTTCTTTGTTCCATTGTTCAGGTGACATGTTTCTGATTTGATAATTTGTTCCTTAGTGATTCACTTGATTACATGTGTTTGGCATGTTCAGTTTTTTTCTACAGCTTGATTAATTATGGCTTGATCAGTTACAAGCATCTTGAAATTGAAATATGTTCTTAATATTCGTCAAAGGTATATTTCAATATTTTCTGTCAGTGGCATGGGTATGAGGAATAATTTGTTAATGTTTTGAGCACTCGGTATTCAGTTTTTGGCATATCATAGGGGTTGGATCATTATTGTGTTTATGGGCTTTGAGATACACTTTGATCATTCCTTCTCATTTCGTATATGTTAATTGGCATGGGAGTATGGCTTTGTGAACTTTGCATGAAATTAGTCTTTATCTCTACACAAGGTTTTGGATACTATTTGACACATTATATAGCATTGGATATAATGAAGTGGCAATCATTTTTGTTTTTAATTGATATCTCTTGGCATTGAAATTTGAGTTTGACTCACTATGGCAATGCATATTATATTGCATTCGGGTTAATGCTGGCAATTCCACAAGGCTTAAAATCCGACAACAGGTAAAGGCATTGGTTAATATGTTAAAGTCACATTGGATGTGACTGAACCTTGATCATTAGGAAATCAGCATGTGATGAGTAATGTAGTCATATCAATACTCTTCAAAGGTTTTCTTGGTCGATGTTTTCACACTGTCTAAATCAGTCAAATGTTATAATGCTTGTTGGCATGCAAGTCATTGATCTTCCTCGGATTTGAAAAGGCATTATGAGTTTGTTTTTTGGTCAGCATGATTATCTTTGAACTTCTCGCGGATTTCAAAGAGTGTTATGAGTTTTTTGATTCATTAATCATTGTCCTTTCAGACTCCAAATGCTATCATACTTTGCAAAGGATTACGATTTTTTTGGTTTGGAATTTTACGTCAAAACGTTGTTTCTCTTGCTCGAAGGGTTTGGAACCCTACTCTGACTGCCACCATGGTATCTTTCTCTCAGCCGTTTCATTGCTTTCACTGGCTTTCTGACCTTGGAAAGCGAATGGAAAATGTTAGAGGACCATTACTATGGTCAAGTTGTGTGTTTGTTTCTTGTCAATGGGTGATGGGTCGAGATTGGAAGGTGTCTTAGCCCTTTCTTTTCTCTGCAGGACTGGTAAACTCTTTGTGACAACAACTTCATTACTATTGTCAAGTATTCATCTTTAGACTTCTTTCCAAATCCGTTACTTCTCATTCAAGGCTATTACGAGCTAAGTTTTTCTTTTATGCAAAAAGGAAAGTGGAAAATTTCTATTCCTTTCAATGGAAAAATCTGAAATGATTGCTTTAAAACGTGACTACATTTTTATTGAAGATCATCATGACAGTTTTAAAGTGATTGGGATTTATGTTTGTGGGTAATCATAATATCCTCGAATTTCTTCATATTCTTATCTGGGTTCATTTACAACTACTCTTAAAAGCTTGATTTCGGCTATGGAAGCATTGTTCTTTCAGTTACCTTGTTGTAACAGTTGTTTTAGTGGAAAATATTCATGGAATATTAGGTTTTTAGGCTGTTTTGTTTTTAGCACTGCTTATGTAGGCTGCTTGAGAGGACAAGTTTTAGTCTGCCTTCTATATTTGCATAATGCATGGGTACTCCTGTCAGAAAAAATTCCTCGTGTTGATCTTTCCCTCATGGAAACTAGAACACTTGGCTTTATTGGTCGATTGAATTTTGGTAACCTAGTAATCATTTTTGTTTTATTCTTTGGAAAGAAAAACAAGCAACAGTTGTAACCCTTCTTGGAATGTAGTGGTGTATTTTGTAAAAAGACAAAAACAAAGAGATTAGGGCTTTATCATTACTAAAAAACCTAAATAGAAAATAAGAGAGAAGTGCAGTTCTATTTTAGTGTGGAGAAAGGGTAATTATTTTTTGATGCTGAAAATTTGGAGAACACAGTGTGTTGACTGTTTTGTATTTGTATCATGAAAGATTGAAAAAATAGAGTGTGAGAAAAAGAAAGAAACAACACACCACTGTAATACAGTTTCATGAGAAGTTGTATTGAGACTGTAACTAGATTTTCCCTCAAGTTGTCTTAAGGCTTGATAATGAATGGAACTCTGAAGAGTCATTCTTGAATCTTGAGAATTCTATGCATTGTCTATCAAGAGGCACTTGACAGAAATCAGGGAAATAGAGAAATCATTTGTATCATTGTATGTTCTATTGAAAAATAGAAAAAGGGGTTGGTGCTCCTTGAGATTGGTGTCTCTAAACTGAGGGGTTGGTGCTCCTTGAGTTGGTGCTCAGAAATCAGCCGATGAGGCAATTGTCAAAATAATTATTGAAATGAAAGCCTGAAAAAGGTAGCAGGTTCAGGAGTGGTTTTTCTACCCCAGGAGGGTTTTCCACTCGGCATATTTTGTGTCTATTTGAGTTTATGTGATTCATTTGGTTCAGCACTTTATTGTTTTAAAATGCTATGTTTCACTATTCTCAATTTAGTTTATGTGATTGCATTCAATACATGAATGATTCTATCATTGATAAATGAGAGCATATATCTAGTTTATTTCAGTTTCAGTTAAATTTGGTAAAGAATTTAATAACAGTGATTCACCCCCCTCACTCTCAGTTTATTTTCACTCCGACAATTGGTATCAGAGCCTAGGGTCCTCTGATAGGTCTTTCCAACCTAGGATTGATTCTGGACTTGGAGTCTATTAAAAATGTCTCAAGCTCATGAAGGTACTTCCATGACTAGAGCTCCATTATTTGATGGAACTGATTATGTATTTTGGAAAATTAGAATGGAGACTTATTTAACTTCTACTGACCTTGATGTCTGGAGCATAGTATTGTCTAGGTACACTGTACCAACTACTTTGCCTACTACTTCTGATGAAAATAAAATATATGAAACCAATGCAAGAGAAAAACATGCTCTTTTGTGTGCTCTGACTAAAGATGTCTTCATCAAATTCATGCACTGCAGTTCTGCTAGTGAAATCTGGACTAAACTTGAAACTATCTATCAAGAAAATGAAAAGGTAAAATAGTCTAAAGTCCTCACTTTAAAACACCAATTTGAAGATTTAAAAATGAGGGACAATGAAAAAGTAGTTGACTAATTTTTAAGAGTTGATGAAGTAGTCAATGCCATGAAGGGTCTCGGAGAAGAAGTCAAGGAATTTGATGTTGTAACCAAGGTCATCAGAACCTTACCAACAAAATTTGAAGCTAAGGTAGCTACTCTAGAAGAGAAGAAACACTTTACCCAGCTTACCCTTGACAGCCTACAAGGCACTCAGACTGCCTATGAAATGAGGATTAGTAAAAATAACACCACTGCAAAAGAAACAACATTTAATGTTGAAAGGAAAGAAGGGGATGAGCACACTGAATCAGAATTTTCTGGTTCTAAAGAATCCCACATTGTGAGGAAACTCAAAAAGGGTTCTAGAAAGTATAAGGGAAAACTTCCCTTCAAATGCTTTAACTGTGGAAAAATAGGCCACTTTGTTGCAAAGTGCCCCTATGGTGACACAAACATTGATAACGAAAAATATGAAAAACTTGCCAAGAAAAAGGTTTATAGACCCAAACAAAAATTCAATTTCAAAAACAAGAAAAGTTTGTTCAGCAAAAATGAAATAGACTATGAAGAGGATGAAAATATCTTCATGGCTGAAATCATTCAGCAAGATGAAACTAACAACAATGATATTGAAGATGGCAAAGTGGATTATGAAGGAGAACTGAAATGTGCTCTAAAAGAGCTGAGGAAACTTAAAAAATAGATGCGTGCTCAAGAACAGAATATTGTTCAAGATAGTTCACAGGAGCAACTCATAAATCTTGAGATAATCTCATTAAAAACTCAACTTGAAGAATCCAAGAGAGTTGAATATTGCCTTCATATTGGCATAAGCTTTAAAGATCAAGAAATTCAAAAACTTGAACATGAGATTGTAGATCTCAGAAAGACTATTGAGAAATATGAGAGCACTCTTAAACTAAATGACATGCTCAATAAATAGAAATTAAGAACGGACAAAATTGGTATTGGTTTTGTGAAAGGTGAATGCTCAAATGATAGTGCAAAGAACAATGTTGTTGCTGGAAACAAAAGTCCTAAACTCAAACATCCTGATTTTGATAAGGATCATGTCCATTCTTTTAGGAGCAATAGAATGGCTTATAATTCCTACCCGTTCTTTTATGGGTATTGTTACTTCTGCAATAAATTTGGTCACAAAGTGAACTCTTGCAGATTTATGAATTCTAGAACTCCTAGATTTGGCTTTAGGCATAATTATGGTTTTGCAAAACAGATTAGTTGTTTCACATGCAAGTCTTTGGGTCATTCTACTAAGCAACGTAATGCTAATCAGTAGAATAAACAACTGAAAACTATCAAGGTCTAGAAACTCAAAGCTGTCAACAACATAGAACAGACTATGCTAGTTCAAATTGCTTTCCACTCCAAGAAAAATGACTTATGGGTCCTGGATGGTGGCTATTCAAACCACATGACTGGTGACAAAGAAAAATTTACTAATCTAGAAGACTATGTTGGTGGATATGTAAAGTTTGGAGACAACTCTGGAATTCAAATCAAAGGTAGAGGTTCTCTATTTCTGAGTGAAGATACTCCTATTTACAATGTGTACTATGTAGAAGGATTAAAACATAACCTTATGAGTGTCAGTCAAATCTGTGACAGTGGCTATCAAGTCTTTTTCACTTCACAGGGGTGTGAAATTAAAAATTGGTCTGGAAAAGCTATTGCTACTGGAAGAAGGACTAAGGGAAATGTCTACAATTTACTTGACACTTCTGGACATGAAAACAATCAAGGTAGCTGCTTGATGAGTCATGTTGAAGAAAGTTGGTTGTGGCACAAGAGACTAGGTCATATTAATTTTGACAATATGGTTAGAATTAGTAAAAATCATAATGTAAGAGGTCTGCCTACTCTGAAAAAGCCTGATAATGCAATATGTAAAGAATGTCTCAAAGGAAAGCAAACTAAGGTAAGCTTTAAAGCCAAGGAACATTCCTCTACTAAAGCTTTGCAAATTGTTCATACTGACTTATGTGGTCCTACAAGGACTAGATCTATCAATGGTGAGAAATATTTCATGCTATTTGTTGATGACTACTCTCGTATGGTATGGGTTACATTTCTCAAGAATAAATCAAAAGCTTTTGAACATTTTAAAGTCTTTAGAAAAATGGTAGAAAGAGAGTCAGATTTAAAATTGAAATCTCTAAGATCTAACAAAGGTGGTGAATTCACCTCATAAGAATTCGTTGACTACTGTGAAAGACATGGCATAAAAAGACTGTATGTTGTTGCCGAAACACCTCAACAGAACGAGGTAGTTGAGAGAAAAAAACATGACTGTAAAATAGATGGCAAGGACTATGCTGAATGAAGCAAATCTACCAAACATGTATTGGAAAGAAGTTATTCATATAGCTGTTTACATTTTGAATATAGTCTGGATCAGAGTTAAATCCAATTTCACTCCATATGAACTTTGGTATAGTAAATCTGCCTCAATTAAATATTTTAGAATATTTGGCTGCAAATGTTTTATCAAGAGAGACGATGATAACTTAGAAAGTTTTCAATCTAAGATAGATGAAGGTATCTTCTTAGGATACTCTACTCATAAAAAATCCTTTAAATGCGTTAACAATAGGCTAAATAAAATTGTTGAATCTGTCAATGTCAAATTTGATTAAAATTTAATTGTAGATGTTGAACCTATGCAGGATGATGAAGGGGAAGAATTTGAACTTGATATAAATTCAAAAGGCTTTGAAATTGCAAAGCCTGAAACAAAATCAGAAAGTCCTAAACAAGCTGAAGCAAAATCTGAAGATGTTGAAACCAGCTCTGAAAAATGTGTAACTAAAACTCCTTCAAAATATCTTGCTAGAAACCATCCTAAAGATCTGATTATAGGAGATAAATCAGCAAGAATTCAAACAAGGAAAAGAACAGTGAACTATGATGAAAAAGATCACATAGCTGAGCTCACTGCTTTTTGTTTAATCACTCAGTTTGAGCCCAAAAACTTTGATGAATCTCTAACTGATGAATGTTGGCTTAATGCAATGTAGGATGAAATCAATCAAATTGAGAAAAATCAGACATGGGAGCTTGTCCCAAGACCAGATGAAAAAAATGTCATAGGTGGTAAATGGATTTTTAGAAACAAACATGATGAAAGTGGCCATGTTGTTTGCAATAAGGCTAGATATGTCTACAAAGGATATGCTCAGCAAGAAGGTATTGACTTCGGTGAAACCTTTGCACCAGTTGCTAGGTTTGAATCAATTAGAATTTTCTTGGCATATTCTATTTTCAAAAAATATACTATATATCAAATGGATGTAAAAACTGCCTTTTTGAATGGCTACTAAGAAGAAGAAGTTTACATAGAACAGCCTGAAGGGTTTACCTGTAAAAACAAACCCAATCATGTCTACAGGTTGAAAAAGGCTCTATATGGCCTAAAACAAGCTCCTAGAGCTTGGTACTCCAGATTGGACAGTCACTTACTGTCAAAAGGTTTAATTATAGGAGTAGATAGAAATTTGTATGTTAAAATTGAAGGGTTTGATATTCTTGTTGTTGAGATTTATGTTGATGACACCATTTTTGGTTGCAACAATATTGCCTTGAGTCAAAAATTCTCACAAATTATGGAACCTGAATTCAAAATTTCTATGTTGGGAGAAATGTCCTTCTTAGGTCTTCAAATTTCACAACTTGAATCTGGAATCTTTTTATCTCAAACAAGATATGCAAAAGAAATGTTAAAATTGTTTCAAATGGATGAATGTCATCCAGTTAGCACTCCAATGGGTACAGGTTGTAAACTTAGCAAGGTTGATGACTCTCCTGTTGTCAACCCAACTAACTATAGGTCAATGATAGGCAACCTATTATATCTAACAACCTCAAGACCTGACATAATGCAAGGTGTTTGCATGGTTGCTCGATTTCAGGCATCTCCTAAGGAATCCCACATCAATGTTGTTAGAAGGATTCTTAAATATATACAAGGCACAATTGATTATGGGCTCTGGTATCCCAGAAGCAATGATTTCTCTTTAGTTGCATATACTGATTCTGACTGGGTAGGTTGTCTAGATGATAGGAAAAGCACCAGTGGTGTTGCTTTCTTTCTTGGTGATCATTTAGTGGCTTGGCACAACAAAAAACAAGAATCTGTTTCACTCTCTACTGCTGAAGCAGAATACATAGTTGCCACTTCTTGTTGCACTCAAGTAATTCAGATGTCACAGAAATTATTAGAAATGGGTATTGAAACTCCCAAACCTATTACTATTCTATGTGATAATACTAGTGCAATCAATATCTCAAAAAACCCTGTTATGCACTCTCAAACTAAACACATAGCTATAAAGTTTCATTTTCTTCGAGAAAAGGTGTTGACTAATGAGGTATCTGTGTAATATGTTCCTACACAAGCACAGGTTGCTGAAATTTTTACAAAACCATTGGCTAAAGATATTTTTGAAATACTTCGGTCTAGATTGGGATTTGTCTCTCAATCTCTGTTACCTTAATCAATCTATCTTAGTGATAGGGGTAGCTAGTTAGCTCTTCCTACAGCTCATACTTTGTTTCTCAAAGGTTACTTCTGCAGTTTGTTGGAATTTCACAATTGTTTCTCATTTATCTGTGTTGACTTCCCTTTATCCTTGTGACAAAAATGGGAGAATTATGAGCATTTGGTTACTGTACTTCATCTTGGCTTAGTGGCTCAATTTTTTCCATCAAGGACAAAGGGGGAGTTTGTTGATTCTCTCTTATGCAAATTTGTCCTTGATGACAATATATGTTACTTTGGCATTTTGATGGTTACTCACTTAGTTGATCTACTTTTCTGATTGGCATAGTTACTTCATTTTTGTTACTATATATGGTGGTACTGATAACTTGACTCCATGTGCAGATCTCAGTTGAGGCATTCTGGTTACAGGTTCTTTGTTCCATTGTTCAGGTGACATGTTTCCAATTTGGTAATTTGTGCCTCAGTGATTCACTTGATTACATGTGTTTGGCATGTTCAATTTTTTTCTACAGCTTGATTAATTATGGCTTGATCAGTTACAAGCATCTTGAAATTGAAATATGTTCTTGATATTCATCAAAGGTATATTTCTCTATTTTTCAGTCAGTGGCATGGGTATGAGGAATAATTTGTTAATGTTTTGAGCACTCGGTATTCAGTTTTTGGCATATTATAGGGGTTTGATCATTATTGTGTTTATGGGCTTTGAGATACACTTTGATCATTCCTTCTCATTTCATATATGTTAATTGGCATGGGAGTATGGCTTTGTGAAATTTGCATGAAATTAGTCTTTATCTCTTCACAAGGTTTTGGATACTATTTGACACATTATATAGCATTGGACATAATGAAGTGGCAATCATTTTTTTTTAATTGATATCTCTTGGAATTGTAATTTGTGTTTGGCTCACTATGGGAATGCATATTATATTGCATTTGGGTTAATGTTGGAAATTCTACAAGGCTTAAAAGCCAACAATAGGTAAAGGCATTGGTTAATATGTTAAAGTCACATTGGATGTGACCGAACATTGATCATTTGGAAATCGGCATGTGATCAGTAATGTGGTCATATCAATACTCTTCAAAGGTTTTCTTGGTCGATGTTTTCACACTGTCTAAATCAGTCAAATGTTATAATCCCTATCGGCATGCAAGTCATTGATCTTCCCCGGATTTGAAAAGGCATTATGAGTTTGTTTTTTGGTCGGCATGATTATCTTTCAACTGCCCGTAGATTTCAAAGAGTGTTATGAGTTTTTTTATTCATTAATCATTGTCCTTTTGGACTCCAAATGATATCATACTTTGCAAAGGATTACGGTTTGTTTGGTTTGGAAGTTTAGGTCAAAATATTGTTTCTCTCGCTCGAAGGGTTTGGAACCCTACTCTAGCCGCCACCATGGTATCTTGCTCTCAGTCATTTCATTGCTTTCACTGGCTTTCTAACCTTGGACAACGAATGGAAAATGTTAGAGGACCATTACTATCGTCAAGTTGTGTGTTTGCTTCCTGTCAATGAGTGATGGGCTAAGATTGGAAGGTGTCTTAGCCGTTTCTTTTCTCTGCAGGACTGGTAAACTCTTTGTGATAGCAACTTCATTACTATTGTCAGGTATTCATCTTTAGACTGCTTTCCAGATCCGTTACTTCTCAGTCAAGGCTATTACAAGCTAAGTTTTTCTTTTATGCAAAAAGGAAAGTGGAAAATATCTATCCTTTCAATGGAAAAATCTGAAATGATTGCTTTAAAACGTGACTACATTTTTATTGAAGATCATCATGACAGTTTTAAAGTGATTGGGATTTCTGTTTGTGGGTAATCATAATATCCATGAATTTCTTCAGATTCTTATCTGGGTGCATTTACAACTACTCTTAAAATCTTGATTTCGGTTATGGAAGCATTTTTATTTCAATTACCTTATTGTAGCAGTTGTTTCATTGGCAAATGTTCATAAAATTTTTGGTTTTTAGGCTGTTTTGTTTTTAGCACTGCTTGTGCAGGCTGCTTGAGAGGACAAGTTTCAGTCTGCCTTCTATATTTGCATAATGTGTGGGTATTCCTATCAGAAAAACTTCTTCTTATTGATCTTTCCCTCATGGACACTGGAACACTTGGCTTTATTGGTCAATTGATGTTTGGTAACCTAATAATCATCTTTGTTTTATTCTTTGAAAAAGAAAAATGAGCAACAGTTGTAACCCTTCTTGGAATGTAATGGTGTATTCTGTAAAAAGACAAAAACAGAGAGATTAGGGCTTTATCATTACTAAAAAACCTAAATAGAAAATAAGAGAGAAGTGCAGTTCTATTTTAGTGTGGAGAAAGGGTAATTATTTTTTGATGTTGAAAATTTTGAAAACACAGTGTGTTAACTGTTTTATATTTGTATCATGAAAGATTGAAGAAAGAGATTGTGAGAAAAAGAAAGAAACAACAAACCACTATAATACAGTTTGATGAGAAGTTGTATTGAGACTGTAACTATATTTTCCCTCAAGCTATCTTAAGGCTTGATAATGAATGGAACTCTAAAGAGTCATTCTTGACTCTTGAGAATTATATGCATTGCCTGTCAAGAGGCACTTGACAAAAATCAAGGAAACAGAGAGATCCTCTGTATCATTGTATGTTCTATTGAAAAATAGAAAAGGGTTGGTGGTCCTTGAGATTGGTGTCTCTAAATAGAGGGGTTGGTGCTCCTTGAGTCAGTGCTCAGAAATCAACCGATGAGGCATTGTCAAAATAATTATTGAAATGAAACCCTGAAAAAGGCAACAGGTTCAGGAGTGGTTTTTCTACCCCAAGAAGGTTTTCCACTCGGCATATTTTGTGTCTATTTGAGTTTCTATGATTCATTTGGTTCAGTGCTTTATTGCTTTAAAATGCTATGTTTCACTATTCTCAATTCAGTTTATGCGATTGCATTCAATAAATGAATGATTCTATCATTGATAAATGAGAGCATATATCTCGTTTATTTTATTTTCAGGTAAATTTGGTAAAGAAGTTAATAACATTGATTCACCCCCCCCCCCTCTCAATGTATTTTCACTCCGACAATTAGTATCAGAACCTAGGGTCCTCTAATAGGTCTTTCCAACCTAGGATTGATTCTAGACTTGGATTCTATTGAAAATGTCTCAAGCTCATGAAGGTACTTCCATGACTAGAGCTCCATTATTTGATGGAACTGATTATGTATTCTAGAAAATCAGAATGGAGACTTATTTAACTTCTATTGACCTCGATGTCTGGAGCATAGTATTGTCTGGGTACACTGTACTAGCTACTTTGCCTACTACTTCTAATGAAAAGAAAACATATGAAACCAATGCAAGAGAAAAACATGCTCTTATGTGTGCTCTGACTAAAGATGTCTTCATCAAAGTCATGCACTACAGTTCTGCTAGGGAAATCTGGACTAACCTTGAAACTATCTATCAAGGAAATGAGAAGGTAAAACAGTCTAAAGTCCTCACTTTAAAACACCAGTTTGAAGATTTAAAAATGAGGGACAATGAAGCAGTAGCTCACTAATTTTTGAGAGTGTATAAAATAGTCAATACCATGAAGGGTCTGGGAGAAGAAGTCAAGGAATTTGATGTTGTAACCAAGGTCATCAGAACCTTACCAACAAAATTTGAAGTTAAGGTAGCTACTCTAGAAGAGAAGAAACACTTTACCCAGCTTACCCTTGATAGCCTACAAGGCACTCTGACTGCCTATGAAATGAGGATTAGTAAAAACAACACCACTACAAAAGAAACGGCATTTCTAAAAGGAAAGAAAGGGATGAGCGCATTGAATCCTAATTTTCTGATTCTAAAGAATCCCATTTTGTGAGGAAACTTAAAAAGGGTTTTGGAAAGTATAAGGGAAAACTTCCCTTCAAATGCTTTAACTATGGAAAAATAGGCCACTTTTCTACAAAGCACCCTTATGGTGACACAAACAGTGATAACGAAAAATCTAAAAAACTTGCCAAGAAAAAGGCTTATAGACCCAAACAAAAATTCAATTTCAAAAAGAATAAAATTTTGTTCAGCAAAAATGAAACAGACTCTGAATCTGAAGTTTCTTTAGATGAAGAGGATGAAAATCTCTTCATGGCTGAAATCATTCAGCAAGATGAAACTAACAGTAATGATGTTGAAGATGGCGAAGTGGATTATGAAAGAGAACTGAAATGTGCTCTAAAAGAGCTGAGGAAACTTAAAAAATAGATGCGTGCTCAAGAACAAAATACTGCTCAATATAGTTCACAGAAGCAACTCATAAATCTTGAGATAATCTCATTAAAAACTCAACTTGAAGAATCCAAGAGAGTTGAAGATTGTCTTTGTATTGGCATAAGCTTTAAAGATCGAGAAATTCAAAAACTTGAACATGAGATTGTAGATCTCAGAAAGACTATTGAGAAATATAAGAGCACTCTTAAACTAAATGACATGCTCAGTAAAGAGAAATTAAGCAAGGACAAAACTAGTATTGGTTTTGTGAAAGGTGAATGTTCAAATGACAGTGCAAAGAACAATGTTGCTGGAAACAAAAGTCCTGAACTCAAATATCTTGATTTTGATAAGGATTGTGTCCATTCTTTTAGGAGCAACAAAATGGCTTATAATTCCTACCCGTTCTTTTATGGGTATTGTTACTTCTGCAATAAATTTGGTCACAAAGTGAACTCTTGTAGATTTAAGAATTCTAGAACTCCTAGATTTGGCTTTAGGCAGAATCGTGGTTTTGCAAGATAGATTAGATGTTTCACATGCAAGTCTTTGGGTCATTCTACTAAGCAATGTAATGTTGATCAGCTGAATATACAGCTGAAAACTCTCAAGGTCTAGAAACCCAAAGCTTTCAACAACATAGAATAGATTATGCTAGTTCAAATTGCTTTCCACTCCAAGAAAAGGGACTTATGGGTGCTGGACAGTGGTTGTTCACACCACATGACTGGTGACAAAGAAAAATTTACTAATCTAGAAGACTATGTTGGTGGATATGTAAAGTTTGGAGACAACTCTGGAATTCAAATCAAAGGTAGAGGTTCTTTGTTTTTGAATGAAGACACTCCTATTTACAATGTGTACTATGTAGAAGGATTAAAACATAACCTTTTGAGTGTTAATCAAATCTGTGATAGTGGCTATCAAGTCTTGTTCACTTCACAGGGGTGTGAAATTAAAAACCAGTCTGGAAAAGCTATTGCTGCTAAAAGAAGGACTAAGGGAAATGTCTACAATTTACTTGACACTTCTGGACATGAAAACAATCAAGGTAGTTGCTTGATGAGTCATGTTGAAGAAAGTTGGTTGTGGCACAAGAGACTAGGTCATATTAATTTTGACAATATGGTTCTAGAATTAGTAAAAATCATAATGTAAGAGGTTAGCCTATTTTGAAAAATCCTGATAATGCAGTATGTAAAGAATGTCTCAAAGGAAAGCAAACTAAGGTAAGCTTTAAAGCCAAGGAACATTCCTCTACTAAACCTCTGCAAATTGTTCATACTGACTTATGTGGTCCTACAAGGACTAGATCTATCAATGGTGGGAAATATTTCATGCTATTTGTTGATGACTACTCTCGTATGGTATGGGTTACATTTCTCAAGAATAAATCAGAAGCTTTTGAACGTTTTAAATTCTTTAGAAAAATGGTAGAAAGAGAGTCAGATTTAAAATTGAAATCTCTAAGATCTAACAAAGGTGGTGAATTCACCTCACAAGAATTCATTGACTACTGTGAAAGACATGGCATAAAAAGACAGTATGTTGCTGCCAGAACACCTCAACAAAATGGGGTACTTGAGAGAAAAAAACATGACTGTAAAAGAGATGGAAAGGACTATGCTAAATGAAGCAAATCTGCCAAACATGTACTGGAAAGAAGTTGTTCATATAGCTATTTACATTTTGAATAGAGTCCAGATCAGTGTGAAATCTAATTTCACTCCATATGAACTGTAGTATGGTAAATCTGCCTCAATTAAATATTTTAGAATATTTGGCTCCAAATTTTTTATCAAGAGAGATGATGATAACTTGGGAAGTTTTCAATCTAAGAAAAATGAAGGTATCTTCTAAGGATAATCTACTCATAGCAAAGCCTTTAAATTCTTTAACAATAGGCTGAATAAAATTGTTGAATCTGTCAATGTCAAATTTGATGAAAATTTCTTTTTAGATGTTGAACCAATGAGGGATGATGAAGAGGAAGAATTTGAACTTGATATAAATTCAAAAGGCTTTGAAATTGCAAAGCCTGAAACAAAATCAGAAAGTCTTAAACAAGCTGAAGCAAAATCTAAAGATGCTGAAACCAACTCTGAAAAATGTGTAACTAAAACTCCTTCAAAATCTCTTGGTAGAAACTATCCTAAAGATCTTATTATAGGAGATAAATCAGCAGGAGTTCAAACAAGGAAAAGAATAGTTAACTATGATGAAAAATACCACATACCTGAGCTCACTGCTTTTTGTTTAATCACTCAGTTTGAGCCCAAAAACTTTGATGAATCTCTAACTGATGAATGCTGGCTTAATGCAATGCAGGATGAAATCAATCAAATTTAGAAAAATCAGACTTGGGAGCTTGTCCCAAGACCAGATGAGAAAACTGTCATAGGTGGTAAATGGATTTTTAGAAACAAACATGATGAAAGTGGCCATGTTGTTCACAACAAGGCTAGATATGTCTGCAAAGGATGTGCTCAGCAAGAAGGTATTGACTTCGGTGAAACCTTTGCACCAGTTGCTAGGTTTGAATCAATTAGAATTTTCTTGGCATATTCTATTTTCAAAAAATTTACTATATATCAAATGGATGTAAAAACTGCCTTTCTGAATGGCTACTTAGAAGAAGAAGTTTACATAGAACAGCCTGAAGGGTTTACCTGTAAAAACAAACCCAATCATGTCTACAGGTTGAAAAAGGCTCTATATGGCCTAAAACAAGCTCCTAGAGCTTGGTACTCCAGATTGGACAGTCACTTACTGTCAAAAGGTTTAATTATAGGAGTAGATAGAAATTTGTATGTTAAAATTGAAGGGTTTGATATTCTTGTTGTTGAGATTTATGTTGATGACACCATTTTTGGTTGCAACAATATTGCCTTGAGTCAAAAATTCTCACAGATTATGGAATCTGAATTCGAAATGTCTATGTTGGGAGAACTGTCCTTCTTCTTAGGTCTTCAAATTTCATGACTTGAATCTGGCATCTTTTTATCTCAAACAAGATATGCAAAAGAAATGTTAAAAAGGTTTCAAATGGATGAATGTCATCTAGTTAGCACTCTGATGGCTACAGGCTGTAAACTCAGCAAGGCTGATGACTCTCCTACTGTCAACCCAACTAACTATAGTTCAATGATAGGCAGCCTATTATATCTAACAGCCTCAAGACCTGACATAATGCAAGGTGTTTGCATGGTTGCTCGATTTCAGGCATCTCCTAAGGAATCCCACATCAATGTTGTTAGAAGGATTCTTAAATATATACAAGGCACAATTGATTATGGGCTTTGGTATCCCAGAAGCAATGATTTCTCTTTAGTGGCATATACTTATTTTGAATGGGCAGGTTGTCTAGATGACAGGAAAAGAACCAGTGGTGCTACTTTCTTTCTTGGTGATCGTTTAGTGGCTTGGCAAAGCAAAAAACAAGAATTTGTTTCACTCTCTACCATTGAAGCAGAATACATAGCTGCCACTTCTTGTTGCACTCAGGTAATTTGGATGTCACGGACATTATCAAACATGGGTATTGAAACTCCCAAACCTATTACTATTCTATGTGATAATACTAGTGCAATCAATATCTCAAAAAACCCTGTTATGCAATCTCGAACTAAACACATAGCTATAAAGTTTCATTTTCTTCGTGAAAAGGTGCTAGCTAACAAGGTATCTGTGCAATATGTTCCTACACAAGCATAGGTTGCTGACATTTTTACAAAACTGTTGGCTAAAGATATTTTTGAAAGACTTCGATCTAGATTGGGAGTTGTCTCTCAATCTCGATTATCTTAATCAGTCTATCTTAGTGATAGGGGGAGTTGGTTAGCTCTTCCTACAGCTCATACTTTGTTGCTCAAAGGTTACTTCTACAGTTTTTTGTAATTTCACAGTTGTTTATGGTTTATCTGTGTTGACTTCCCTTTATCCTTGTGACAAAAAGGGGGAGAATTATGAGCATTTGGTTCTTGTACTTCATCTTGGCTTAGTGGCTCAGTTTTTTCCATCAAGGACAAAGGTGGAGTTTGTTGAATCTCTCTTGTGCAAATTTGTCCTTGATGACAATATATGTTACTCTGGAATCTTGATGGTTACTCACTCAGTTGATCTGCTTTTCTGATTGGCATAGTTACTTCATTTTTGTTACTATATATGGTGGTATTGATAACTTGAATCCATGTGCAGATCTCAATTGAGGCATTCTAGTTATAGGTTCTTTGTTCCATTGTTCAGGTGACATGGTTATGATTTAATAATTTGTGCCTCAGTGATTCACTTGATTACATGTGTTTGGAATGTTCAATTTTTTTCTACAAGTTGATTAATTATGGCTTGATCAGTTACAAGCATCTTGAAATTGAAATATGTTCTTGATATTCGTCAAAGGTATATTTCTCTATTTTCAGTCAGTGGCATGGGTATGAGGAATAATTTTTTAATGTTTTGAGCACTCGATATTCAGTTTTTGGCATATTATAGGGGTTTGATCATTATTGTGTTTATGGGCTTTGAGATACACTTTTATCATTACTTCTCATTTTGTATATGTTAATTGGCATGGGAGTATGGCTTTGTGAACTTTGCATGAAATTAGTCTTTATCTCTTCACAAGGTTTTGGATACTATTTGACACATTATATAGCATTGGATATAATGAAGTGGCAATTATTTTTGTTTTTAATTGATATCTCTTGGCATTGAAATTTGTGTTTGGCTCACTATGGGAACACATATTATATTGTATTTGGGTTAATGTTGGCAATTCCACAAGGCTTAAAAGCCGACAGCAGGTAAAGGCATTGGTTAATATGTTAAATTCACATTGGATGTGACTGAACCTTGATCATTTGGAAATTGGCATGTGATGAGTAATGTGGTCATATCAATACTCTTCAAAGGTTTTCTTGGTCGATGTTTTCACACTGTCTAAATCAATTAAATGTTATAATGCTTGTCAGCATGCAAGTCATTGATCTTCCCCGGATTTGAAAAGGCATTATGAGTTTGTTTTTTGGTCAACATGATTATCTTTAAACTGGCCATGGATTTCAAAGAGTGTTATGAGTTTTTTTATTCATTAATCACTGTCCTTTCAGACTCCAAATGCTATCATACTTTGCAAAGGATTACGGTTTGTTTGGTTTGGAAGTTTAGGTCAAAACATTGTTTCTCTTGCTTGAAGGGTTTGGAACCCTACTCTGGCCGCCACCATGGTATCTTGCTCTCGGCCGTTTCATTGCTTTCACTGGCTTTCTGACCTTGGACAGCGAATGGAAAGTTTTAGAGGACCATTATTATGGTCAATTTGTTTGTCTGCTTCCATTCGACGAGTGATGGGCCGAGATTGGAAGGTGTCTTAGCCATTTCTTTTCTCTGCAGGACTAGTAAACTCTTTGTGACAGCAACTTCATTACTATTATCAGGTATTCATCTTTAGACTACTTTCCAGATCTGTTACTTCTCAGTCAAGGCTATTACGAGCTAAGTTGTTCTTTTATGCAAAAAGGGAAGTGGAAAATTTATATTCCTTTCAATGGAAAAATCTGAAATGATTGCTTTAAAATGTGACTGCATTTTTATTGAAGATTGAATCATGACAGTTTTAAAGTGATTGGGATTTCTATTTGTGGGTAATCATAATATCCTCGAATTTCTTCAGATTCTTATTTGGGTGCATTTACAACTATACTTAAAAGCTTGATTTCGGTTATGGAAGCATTGTTCTTTCAGTTACCTTACTGTAGCAGTTGTTTCAGTGGAAAATATTCATGGAATATTTGTATTTTAGTCTATTTTGTTTTTAGCACTACTTGTGCAAGCTGCTTGAGAGGATAGGTTTCAGTCTACCTTCTATATTTGCATAATGCATGAGTATTCCTATCAGAATAAATTCTTCATGTTGATTTTTTCCTCATGGACATTGGAACACCTGGCTTTATTAGTTGATTGAAGTTTGGTAACCTAATAATCATCTTTGTTTTATTCTTTGAAAAAGAAAAACGAGCAACAGTTGTAACCCTTCTTGGAATGTAATGGTGTATTCTATAAAAAGACAAAAACAGAGAGATTAGGGCTTTATCATTACTAAAAAACCTAAATAGAAAATAAGAGAGAAGTGCAATTCTATTTTAGTGTGGAGAAAGGGTAATTATTTTTTGATGCTGAAATTTGGAAAACACAGTGTGTTAACTATTTTGTATTTGTATCATGAAAGATTGAAAAAATAGAGTGTGAGAAAAAGAAAGAAACAACACACCACTGTAATACAGTTTCATGAGAAGTTGTATTGAGACTGTAACTAGATTTTCCCTCAAGTTGTCTTAAGGCTTGATAATGAATGGAACTCTGAAGAGTCATTCTTGACTCTTGAGAATTCTATGCATTGTCTATCAAGAGGCACTTGACATAAATCAGGAAAACATAGAGATCCTTTGTATCATTGTATGTTCTATTGAAAAACAGAAAAAGGGGTTGGTGCTCCTTGAGATTGGTGTCTCTAAATAGAGGGGTTGGTGCTCCTTGAGTTGGTGCTCTGAAATCAGCCGATGAGGCATTGTCAAAATAATTATTGAAATGAAAGCCTAAAAAAGGCAGCAGGTTTAGGAGTGGCTTTTCTACCCCGGGAGGGTTTTCCACTTGGCATATTTTGTGTCTATTTGAGTTTTTGTGATTCATTTGGTTCAGTGATTTATTGATTTAAAATGCTATGTTTCACTATTCTCAATTCATTTTATGTGATTGCATTCATTACATGAATGATTCTATCATTGATAAATGAGAGCATATATCTGGTTTATTTCAGTTTCAGTTAAATTTGGTAAAGAAGTTAATAACATTGATTCACCCCTCCTCTCAGTGTATTTTCACTCCAACACATATTGTTTTGGTTCCAAAGGTTTTAGGATATTATGTTTGATCAGTTCTTTGAAAATTATCTCAATTGATTTCCCCAACGGGGTAAATTCACGTTTAGGAAATCTCCTCTATGGTCGTTGTTGTTGCGAATTTTTGACAAAAAATTTCGTTTGATCTAGATTACTTGTCATGTCCTGATTGGAGTTGTAACCTCTAAGTGTGATGTCAAGTCTCGCATGTAGGGTCTTAGCATAAAAAATTCCATCATTTGTTACATTATTATTTCTAGACCAGAACTTGTTTCTATCATTGGGAGCATTTTGATTTTGTACGACTGGGTTCCTGCCTGGTACTTTAATGTCACCTTTGTCAATAAGGCCTTTTTCAAGTATAATTCCCTTTTGCACCAAGTCTAGGAATGAGGTACAACAATGTACTCTTAAGTCACTTCTCAGTTTCAGATGAATATTTTCAAGGAATATTGTGACCTTTTGTTTTTCTGGTATCTCTACTGGACATCGACTAGCTAAAATTCACCATCTCTGAAAGAAAGTGGTGAAATTTTCGCCTTCTTATTGTGTGGTGTGACACAAGGTAGCTATTGTTCTTTCATTGTCTATGTTGAAGGAAAAGTGTTTGACAAACTTCTCAACTAATTCACCCCATGATCTTATGCCATATGGTAGTTTAGAGAACCATTCTAGTGCTATCCCGACAAGGGTTCATGGAAATAGTCTCATTAAATACGTGGGGTCATACGAGATGTCCATGCATGTTGTCAAAAATTCTTTGATGTGTTCTAAAGGATTCCTCTTCCCATTATACTTAGGAAAATTCAGTATAATGTATCTGTGTGGGAAGGGTGTCATGTATAGCGCTTTATCAAAAGGACATGGACATAAATCTTGCACTAAGATAGTTTATTTGCTTGACATAGACACACTATCCATTTGTTGTTGAAGTTTGCAGAACATCTACCTGTGTCAAAGATATGTTTTTTGCGTTGTTTGGATCAATGTAAGTGTTCTGGAATGCAATATTTTGTGACAGATTGTGATTTGGCAAGGGTATATATCATGTTTGAATGTTCTGATTCGGTGTAGGGATATATCTCGTCTGAATGTTCTGGTTGGGTATAGGAATATTTCCTGTCAGAATGTTCTGATTTGGTATAGGAATACTTCATGTCGGAATGTTATGTGTAACCCTTATTTGTGGAATGGTGATACTGGTGTTTGTATGAGGTATAGTTGTGTTCGTGCCAAATTTGGATCTTTTACCAGTAGTGTTTGTGCTAAAGGTGTTTGATGAAGATTCTCCTGCAGTGAATTGTAAGCCTTGTGTTATGTTGAACGCGGTTGTGTTTACAATCAATGATGTTTGATTAGGTATGCCAGTTGGTATTGTTGCGGTAATTTGAGGAACATAGACACTTGATGTCATGGCTTGTGTTGGTTGAGTAGATGTTTTTTTCAAAGTGTGAACATCAAATCCTGGTGGTAGTGTGGCACCTTCTACTAGAAAATTTGCTAGATATCATTGGGGATCATTTTCCAAACACTCATCCATAAAGGATGCAAACTCGGGATCTTATGCGGTAGCATCTATGTCTTCAAAAAAAAGTTTCCATGTGTGTCTCTAGTGACGTGTTTTTCAATAAAAAATTTATGTGGTTTCTCTTTCCCTAATGGTTGGTTTTCGAAAGGATTGATAAATTCATTGGGGACTAACATTTCTCTTTGTTTCTTCTTAGCCCTTGTTTCAACCATGAAAAATTTGCTCAAAAGAGGAAATGCAAAACTATGTCTAGAAACTGATATGTCATATTTCTATATTTTTGGGATTTTTTGAATATAAATGATGTCACTAAAATCAAGGATTTCTAAAATGACGTATACTAGGATGACATACGCTAGGATGCATTATATGCAAAAAAATTGAGTAGACTATGATGGTAAATGATTCTAAGTGGGTATAACTTGCCACCTATGGAATAGTCCAATGCTATGACTTAACTTTACCAAAGAACCTAATGTAGGACAAAGACAACTGATAAGGTGAATTTCCCAAACTAGACTGTTGAGCTGGAAGGATTCACTAATAAGACAATAGTGATTAGGTTCAATGATAATGACAAATCAAATCATGAACATATCCAATGACGTAGAAATTTGTTCTATTCTATGATATGCAAATTCCTATGGGGTGTCTAAATTTTTGCAACTAAGATGATTATTTCTAAGACGTAAATGACACCTAACTAATGCAAGGTTTTTGAGAAATTTTCTAGTTTTTGTCCAAGGTTGACCATAAGAAATAGAAGTGAAAATACAATTTATTTTTTGAACTAAGTTTGCAGTTTTCGAGATTTTTTTGTTGACAGTCAATTGTGGTTCACATTTCAGATGCGTTGATATATTTGACAGATGCATTTCTAGTTTCAGATGCGAATAACTGATAAAACCTAGTCCCGATTGTTGACAAATAGATGCGACTTTTATTACAGATGTGCTTTAAACTATGATAGATGTGACTCAAGAATCAGATGTGACTCAGTAAGCAGATGCGACTTGGTACCTAAAATCTGAAAACTAAATTTGTTGGCAGACACATGCAATTTTTCGTTTGACAGTTGTGACTCGTGAAGACACATGCGGTTTGAAATTTGACAATTGCGACTCTGTTTATAGTTGCATTTTTCTGATGAAAAAGTTACAAATGACTCAATTTTATGATCAATTTTTGACGAATAAAGAAAAACAATCACATAATACAAAGTGTTTTCAATTTGACGTGTATGAATTTGTTAAAATCAAAAGACAAGTAAAATCCTAGGTTGTGTTGGACAATATTTACTGAGTTCTCAATTAGATTTCTCCAACTACACATATTCAAGGTGGATGACTAGTATCTTGACCCCATTGGCTCCCCTCCACGGCACTCACTTATACGGGTGGTGCAGAGCACCTTCATATTTTTATTTAGCTGATTTTGGTTTGTTTTTAGAGAGTGGAAGTGTAACAGTTAGAACTATTGAAATCCTTTTGCGAACATGGAATTAAGTTGAATAGGCATGAATTATGTAAGGATATATGCATGGAAAGCAATGTAATCGAGTTAGAGAGAAAAAGAATAAAAGAGACTGATTTTTGGGTGTGATTTTTTGAAATTGTGTTTTTACTTTCTATATTGGAAACCCGTATTGCTGCAGATTATTAAGGAAACTTACATTGGTAGATTGTATGTCAAGTTAGTTTCATTTTGACTCATTTTTGAGGGTTTGTCTTCCTATTGTAATAGAGATCTTATCAATCTTCTGAAACTCACTCTTTTGGTAGGGTTTGTGAGGGTTTGAGTGAAAATGCATGAGTAAAGGCCATTCCACCATGGTTGAACATTGAAAGTGGGTGGGATGAGCCTGTAGGGGTGCATAATGATGTATTTTAACATTTCATGATAGGGTGGTGAGCTTAACCAAGTAGCAGACCGAGATAAAGGACTATCAGAATGGTGATTCCATTTGGAAGGACTGGTTTTTGATGAGGACAGTGAGTTTCCCGAGGAGTTGGATGAAAAAAACACCAAAAATGGTGTATTGGTGGCTAGTACATACTGTACATAAGGTTCTTAAGGCCAAGAAGGGTCTAGAAACCATACCTCCTTTGGAAAAGAGGCCCAATTTGGCCATGGTGCAGTGAGGAAGACCTGAAATGGAACATGTTTTACAAAACAACCTAGATCAAGTTAGGGATATGAATTAGGGGAGAATAAAGGGTAGTCAAGACTGTTTAGTTGAATTTGTGAAAAAGACTATATCAAAAGATATAGTTGAATAAGTGTGTCCTCAGTGCTACTAGCCTTCCCATCCTATCAAGAAGAAAGATCAAGAAAATAGTGAAAAGGATTAGTCAGACCAGTCAAGAAGTCTTTAGGAAGAAATCTCACCACCTTATCTTGCATCAGGTGGTATCATAGCTTAGGCTCCAAGTCCAATTGCAAAGGAAGTTGGAAATTTCAAGTAGTAGTGAAAAAGAAACATTACAATATGCCTTTGAAGATGGGTAGCACAACAGTTGCTAAAGAAATTAAAGCCTTGAGAGAAAGGATGGAAGCTCTTGAAAGAAAAGAAAAGAGAGCTAAGGGTATCATTGAGGTGAGTGACCCTGAAGAGGAGGTTGAAGAGGAAAACCCTCAAGAAAAACCCCAAGAGGAGTTGGGGGTTGAAGACAAAAATTTATTGTTGATGCTTAAGATAGCAAGAGGAGAGGCTCAAGAGGTGAAAGTAGAACTCCCTATGTATGGAGGAAAGATGGATGGAGAAGAAGTGATAGAGTGGATTGATTCTCTCAACAATTAATTCAAGTTCAAGGAGATCCATGAAGACAGGAAATTGAAATTGGCTAAGACAAAGCTAAAAGGACCAGCTCTAACCTGTTGGAATCACTCAAGAGGAAAGAGTGAAGAATTTCAAGCCCGAGATAAACTCATGGGACCAGACGGTGCAGAAGATCAAGCACCAATTCTTGTCTATTGACTATGAAGTACAAACCTATAGGAGATTGCAAAGCCTGATACAGAGAGAGTTGGATGTGGCTACTTATATAGAGGAGTTTCATAAATTGACCATAAGGTCAAGGCACATGGAGAATGAAAAAGAAAGAGTGGCTAGATACCTGAATGGGTTGAGAGGAACAATCCAAGATGAAATCAGTTTGATGAATCCTGGAAAAGTGGAAAAATGCTTCCAAGTGGCCACCAAATATGAAGAGAAGATAAAGAGGAGGTTGGAAAAAAAAACTAGGGGAAGAGGTAAAAGTTTCAGAGGTAGAAGTAATCCTGCAGGGAGAGGTTTCCAGAAGACACAAGGTGAACAAAGCACCACTCAAGAAAAAAGTGGGGAAACAAGAGGAGCCTTTAGGGGAAGAAGTCCAGGAGGTAGAGGCTGGTTCAATGGACCAACAAGAGGATCAAATTCCTTTTCTGGTAAGTTTTTTGACTGCAACCAATATGGGCACCCTACCTGGAAGTGTCCAAACAAACAAAGTTCGAGCTACCAAGGTGGGGAAAGAAGAACTCGGTTGCTTCATGAAGAAGAAGAGGTAGAGAGTGTAAATTCTTGTGCAGGTCCTTCAACCCTCTGAGCTAAGCCAGAATTAGGGGAGTCTTTGATGATCAGGAGGACATTAATCAAGGTACCTACTTCAAAGGAGCCACCTCAAAGGAAATCCTTATTCAGAACAACTTGTAAAGTCCAGGGAAAGGTATGTAAGGTCATAATTGACTCTGGCTCCACTGATAATATTGCATCTTTGGAAATGGTAGAAAAGCTTAGTTTGAAAAGGATACCCCACTCTAATCCCTATAAAATTTCATGGTTAAACAAGGGACAACAAGTTCTTGTGAATGAACAGGTTTTGGTGGAGTTCTCCATTGGTCCTTATAAGGACATGATGCTATGTGATATTGTACATATGGATGTGTGCCACCTACTTCTTGGTAGGCCGTGGCAATATGACAAGAAACCATGACATGATGGTTTCAAAAATGAGTATCAAATTGAAAAGGATGGAGTGTAGATTAGATTAGATCAACTGCAGGAAGAGAAGAATACAGTCCCTGAAGGACCTAGTGTGATGATAGTGAAGGAGAAGGAGTTTCTAAAAGACTTGGAGGAAGAGAAGATTGGGTTTGCTATTATTGGGAAATCAATTTCATAAGTAGCAGCAGAAGACAATAAGAAAGAAGTTCCAAAAGAAGTGCAAACCCTACTCCATAGATATGAACACATAGTGGTGAAGGAGTTGCCCAATTCCTTACCCCCAATTTGTGATGTCAGTCATCATATAGATTTGATTCTTGGTGCAAGCCTTCCCAACAAGGCTACTTATAAGATGACACCTCGACAAAATGAGGAGATCAAGAAACACGTGCAAGAGCTTCTAGACAAGGGCTTAGTGAGGAAGAGTCTCAGTCCTTGTGTTGTGCCAATAGTCTTGGCACCTGAAAAAGATGGTGATTGGAGGCTCTGTATAGATTCAAGAGTTATTAATAAGACAAACATTAGGTATAGGTTCCCTATACCTCAGATGGAAGACCTCATGGAAAGTTTGGCAAGGGAAAAGTACTTCTCCAAGATAGATTTAAAAAGTGGTTACCACCAAATAAGGATTAGGGAAGGTGATGAGTGGAAAACGACTTTCAAAACCAATGAGGGCCTTTATGAGTGGATGGTGATTCCCTTTGGGCTATCAAATTCCCCTAGCACGTTCATGAGACTCATGAATGAGGTGTTAAGAGATTTCATTAACAAGTTTGTAGTAGTATATCTAGATGATATATTGATATTCAGCAAAAACAAGGGAAGAACACTTGGAGCACTTGAATAGGGTGTTGGAGAAGCTACATGAAGAAAAGCTCATGGTAAACCTCAAGAAGTGTGAGTGGATGAAGCAGGAGCTGATATACTTGGGTTTTGTAATCTTAGGAGGTAATCTAAAAATGGATCCAAAGAAATTTGAAGCAATACTTAACTGGCCTACACCAAAAACAGTGGGAGAAGTGAGGAGTTTCCATGGCCTAGAAAGCTTCTACCGGAAGTTTATAAGGGGATTCAGTCACACAATAGCACCAATGATAAACACCATTAAAGGAGAGAAAAGGAGCAGATTTATGTGGACTAAGGAAGCTGATCAAAGTTTTGAGTACTTAAAGAAAAAGGTAGCACATCAACCCATCCCTACTCTACTTGATTTATCTAAAGTGTTTACCATAGAATGTGATGCTAGTAATTTAGTTATAGGGGCAGTACTAAGCCAAGAAGGGAAGCCTATTGCTTTCTTTAGTGAAAAATTGAATGAGGCAAAGAGAAAATACTCCTCCTATGATTTAGAACTGTATGCCATGGTGCATTCACTCAAGAAATGGAGGCACTACTTACTCCCCAAGGAATTTGTAGTATTCACAGATAACCATGCTCTGAGTTTTCTAAACAACCAGGAGAAATTAAACCATAAGCACCTGAAATGGGTGGAGTACCTGCAATCTTACACATTTACCATAAAACATAAAAAGGAACAGGCCAATAAGCTGGCAGATGCTCTGAGTAGGAGAGCAACATTAGTACAAGAGGTGCAACTTCATAGTGTGGATGTGGAATCACTCAAAGGTATGTACCAATCTGATGAATATTTCCATGATGCATTTGTTGTTTGTGAATAGTCTCAAGGATCATTTCATAAAGAGTATGAAGACTATGTGATACAAGATGGTTTACTATTCAAGGGAGCTCAGCTATGCATCCCAAAATGCTCTATGAGGGAGAATTTGATCATAGAAAAACACAGTGGGAGCCTTGGTGGACATTTTGGTCATGACAAGACTTTGGATCAGATCAAGAGATTCTACTACTGGCCCAAGATGCATTTAGATGTCAAAAGGTATGTAGAAGGTTGTATTATTTGTCAAAGAGCAAAGAGGACAAGTTCTAATGTTGGGTTGTATCAGCCTTTACCCATACCAAGCAAACCATGGGAAGCAATAAGCATGGATTTTTTTTTAGGTCCGCCAAGAACTTCTAGGGGTTATGACAGTGTGTATGTGGTAGTTGATAGGTTTAGTAAGATGGCACATTTTATTGCTTGCAAAAAAACTAATGATGCATCACACATTGCACACCTGTTCTTCAAGGAGGTTGTTAGAATTCATGGGCTACCACTATCTATAGTATCTGATAGGGATGCCAAGTTCATTGGCCATTTTTGGAGAACATTGTGGAAAAAGTTGGGAACAAATTTGCCATTCAGCTCTACCTACCATCCTCAGACCGATGGTCAAACTGAGGTTGTCAATAGGTCATTAGGAAATATGTTAAAAAATTTAACCAAGGAGTATAATCAGTCATGGGATTTGATTTTGGCATAGGCAGAGTATGCCTATAATGACTCCATCAATCAGAGTATGGGGAGAAGTCCCTTTGAAGTTGTTTATGGAAGACATCCAAGGGGTGTTTCTAAGTTGAGAGACTTGATGGGGATGGAGAAAAGGAGTGCACAAGGGGAATATTTTGCTATGTCAATGTATGACATACACAAACAAGTCAAGGAGACACTTGAAAAGCATGCAAGAGAGTATAAGGAGAAAGCATACTTGAAAAGGAGAGATGTATAGTTCAAGGTGGGTGATTTAGTGTGGGCACATCTGAGAAAGGAGAGGCTACCCAAGGGGAAGTATACCAAATTGATGATAAAGAAGATAGGACCCTGCAAGGTAGTCCACAAGTATGGCAACAATGCATATGAGATTGAACTCCCACAAGGAGTTGCAATCTCACCAATTTTCAACATAATTGGCCTTTATCCCTTCAAGGGAATTGTTTTTGCAAGTAAAGAAGCAGGTGAACCTGAGAAAGATGAAGAAGAATGGATTAAGGACCTCCCACCTACTCAACCAATGAAACTTAAAGCTATGTTGGACTCAAGGGAGGTAAAGAGAACAAGAAGAAAGGTTTATAAAGAGAATTTGGTGAAATAGCATGGACTACCTGAGGAAGATGCAACCTAGATGACAGAAGAATACATTGCTCAGCGTGGAGTTTCCATTAAAGACCTCATTTCATCAGGAGAATGAAATAAGTTCAACCTCGGGTGTATGGTGCAGAGCACCTTCATATTTTCATTTAACTGATTTTGGTTTGTTTTCAAGATCTAGTCGTAGGAGTAAAATTTTTGTTTTGTAATAAGGCCTAGGAGGACAAATTTATGTCTTGAAAGTGTTGGTGATTCGATTCAAGGGGTCTTAATGTTGTTTGTTAAGTTTGCTAAGTTACTAAGTCTTATTTTTGTGTCCTGGTTTTGTGGAGAGTGGAAATGCAATAGTCGGAACTGTTGAAATCCTTTTGGGAACATGGAAGTAAGTTGAATAGGCATGAATTATGTAGGGATATATGCATGGAAAGCAATGTAATCGAGTTAGAGATAAAAAGAATAAAAGAGACTGGTTTTTGGGTGTGATTTTCTGAAACTATGTTTTTACTTTCTATACTGGCAACCCGTATTGCTGTAGATTATTAAGGAAACTTAGATTGGTATATTTCATGTCGAGTTAGTTTAATTTTGACTCATTTGTGGGGTTTTTTCTTCCTGTTGTAACAGAGATCTTATCGATCTTCTGAAACTCACTCTTTTGGTAAGGTTTGTGAGGGTTTGAGTGAAAATGCATGAGTAAAGGCCATTCCACCATGGTTGAACGTTGAAAGTGGGTGGGATGATCCTATAGGGGTGCATAATGATGTATTTTAACATTCCATGATAGGGTGGTGAGCTTAACCAAGCAGCAGACTGAGATAAAGGATTGTCAGAATGGTGATTCCATGTGGAAGGACTGGTATTTGATGAGGACAGTGAGTTTCCAGAGGAGTTGGATGAAAACAACACCAAAAATGGTGTATTGGTGATATTTATGTACTGTGCATAAGGTTCTTAAGGCTAGGAAGAGTCTACAAACCATACCTCCTTTGGAAAAGAGGCCCAATTTGGCCATGGTGCAGCGAGGAAGACCTGAAATGGAACATGTTTTACAAAACAACCTAGATCAAGTTAGGGATGTGAATTAGGGGAGAATAAAGGGTATTCAAGACTATTTAGTTGAATTTGTGAAAAATACTATCAAAAGATATAGTTGAATAAGTGTGTCCTTAGCACTACTAGCCTTCCCAGCCTATCAAGAAGAAAGATCAAGAAAACAGTGAAAAGGATTAGTCAGACAAGTCAAGAAGTCTTTAGGAAGAACTCTCATCACCTTATCTTGCATCAACGGGGCAGCCAAACTATTGTACCCATGAAACTCCTATGGCATACACTTCATCTCTACACATGAACCATAAGAATTTGAGACAACTTCACAGGTCCAACCTGTTGCACCAGTATATAGATGGGATTTTGGAAAAAAACTACAACAAGTTGGATTTTTAGTATGGGAACCCATTCATGAAGGCCACGTGAGAGACAATATCATCCCAGTCTATAGAGGTTAGGGTCTGTAGGTTTCGAAGCACCACAAGGATACTGGGGAATCAATAACTTGTTCGCAAGAGCTCCAGTAATATCAAGCTTTCCTCGAGTATTAAAATTTCTATACTAGTTGGGAGTGGCTCAGCGAAAAATTCCATCACTGGTTTTGAGTCACGCTGGTTACTCTTAACCACCAATGCAAGCCCAAATTTCTAGAGTTAGTAACCGATTCTCTTACACCCAGGATCGCACGAATGCGCAAGGGGAGAGGATACTACGGTATACCAAATCAAGGTTCTAAACTAAACAAATACAGACATGAAGAACACTGGTTAATTTTAATCCAAAATGACAATTATCTAACTATCAAACACAAAAAGTTCATTTCAAATATTTACAGTCTTCGACAACAGGTCCTGCATGAAACTTGTTAGTAGTTTTGTTGATCTTTATCATTCGTCCTGCAAGAAAAAAAAAAGGGTTTGGTTTTTTTTTCAATATCTTCTACGCTTCGTCCTGCAAAAACTATGTTATCCTCCTAAATCACACGATGCAAACAAAATATTAGCGAAAACCAAAAAATGAAAATTTGATAAACGGAAAGTTCAAAATTGAATTTCTTACCAGTCAGATGCATCTTTAAATTCTACAAATGTGGTTCAAGATTCATCAGTCAATTGCGTCACAAAAGGGTTCAAATGCGTCGGGTTTTGTCTGAGGCATCTCGGGGTTTGTTAGATGCGGTTCGCGAACTTAGATGCGTCGTTTCGTCAGTCAAATGCGGTTTTCCGTACAATATCTGCAAAAACAAAAATTGAAAAGCGAAATGGATTCGTGAAGATTGAAGTGTCTTCACGTCAGGTTCACCAAATGTAACGTAGATAAAAAGCGTTGTCATCAAAGATGGTTAAATCTAATCTAAACATGCATTAATCTAAATCAAACAACAAAGTACGAAGTAAGTAAACTAAAACAGTAAATAAAGCAATATGAAATGATCTCACCGAATACCAGTCCACCTCTTCGGATTATCTTGATTGTCCTTCTCCATTTTGTTGTGATGGTATTCTTGCCCTCATATTTTTAGTATGTATGCAAGCATAGCCTTGACGTATGTGTTAAAGCAAAAAATTAAAGATTAACAAGTTCTTCTAAAATTATATAGATTTTGGGAGAGGAATAATGACAAAGGTCAGCCAACTTATAAAAAGTTGGTTTTCGAACGATCAGCTCAAATTCGAAAGAGAGATCAACGATCGAGATTTTTGAATGTCATGCAATGTGAGATTTGTGTCAGTTAGAACGTGAGTTGGGAAATTTTGCAAGATAAAGATTAAATTAAATAATAATTTAATCTGGTGTTAAGACTGTTCGAAAATAGACTGAATAAGATTAAATAAATGATTTAATATTCAGTTGAAAGCTTCAAAAATTAGAAGAATTAGACATTGAATGAAAAGGATAAAGTTAGAACTTGACAACGATCTGTTCAAATGCACACATGAATTAAATAATTAAATAAAGATATTTAATTAATAAAATGTTCATGCATTCGAGTCTTAACTAGTTAACTGATTGGTTATGACAGAAAGTATCTTTGCAAAGGCGATCAGATGTTAAATCCAGAGACAACTGACTGATGCAAGAATGTGACAGAAACAATTATTTATGAATTAAATATTAATTTAATATTCAAAATTGAAATGATTTAAATAAATAAATAATAATTAATTTAATTGACTGAAAAGGTTAATTGAATAATTAAATAATTCGAAAAGAATATTTAATTATAGTCGAAATATGATAAAGGGTAAATTAAATAATAAATTATTTAATTCAGAAAGAGAATTAATCAAAGTTGAATAAGGGTCATAATGAATTAATCAAATAATTAAAAGGTTATTTAATTAATAGAAGAAAGATGTGTTTAGGAAATAATTAAATAATTAACATTATTTAATCATGACCATGGACATTAGAAAATTATGTCGAAAGTGGTACTCGCAGGCCTAGACCAATTTTCAGTGTCTACAAATAGAACTATATGTAAAAAGACAACCACTTGTCAAAATTCCATCGATGAAGGAAACCTCCTCTTCAACGTTTATTAAACTGGTCATAATAACGTACATCCAATCTTTATTAAGAGCCTTTGATCAACGACCACCACGTTCAGCTTAATCTAGAGCTTCCCCTGCTTCGGTGTCTAGTCATCCATTTTGCTATGGGCTCACCCCACAACTATTGTGCTATGGTTCCTTTTGAGCTGTAAATAAGTTAATTTTACATAAACATGTACACAAAGATAACTATCACAATTAATTCATAGTATTCCATCAACATTTCATGCATTCATTCATATAAACCATATAATACTAATATATTATAACCATAATTTCATCATCATAATTAAGGTTCAAGTTTGCATTTTGGATATAAAAGGATAGCATAATGTAGGAACATTGTCTATAGAATATGTCTAAAAGTTTCTTAAAACAAGTATAAAAACAACATAAACTAAACCATTATCTAGACCTATCACTCCCCCCAACTAGCTTTTTTCTTGTCCCCAAGAAAAAAATTAGGGATCTTGATTGTACTATTGAGAAATTTGTCTTAGGTCCATAAATGTGCTAACACCATGAATCTACCTCAGATAAAAACCTTGATGTTCTAAAAGCTGGATCATCTGAATAGCTCATGCTCTCTCACATTCATCACTTTTCTCCCTTGTCCAATGTGGACTCAGATAAAGGAAAATCGGTCGTGGCATCCAATGAACTCCCTGGATGATATCGGTTTCCATATAAGTACGTGCCCTCTAAAGCATAGCAATGAAATTATGCATGGAATGTGGCTCTTTCTTTTTCAGTTCAGGTGTTAAACTGTTCCATCTATCTTGCACATATTTAACACTGTTGTCCTACTCCCAAAGCTAATATTTTAATTCTCTCATAGTCCACCTCCTTGAGCTTCGTGATTTTCTTACCTACTCCCTTGTGTGTAAGGAGTCTCATCCATTCATCAATTATTGTATCTAGATCCTTTGCCTCTCTTTTGATTGGAAGTACAATAGATTTCTCTTTCTCTTCATATTCCTCCATAATCTCACCCCTAAGTTTTTCATTTTTGTAGTAAGAGGTAAGTGCCCTAATCTGAAGATCCCTCACAAAGATTAAAGGGTTCCATTTTGTTTCATCAGGTATCTCATAGTTGTGTAAATAAAATTCACATAATTGATCTTGGTCTTCGGGTGTGGAAGTAGCAAAAACTTCAAGAAACTCAAAGGTTTGACTCATGCTAATTGAATGCTTGCTAACTAATCTACTAAACTAAAAACATAAAAACCTTGTAGGAACAATGCATAAATTCTCGATGGATGCCTACACCTGACTATTTGTGCAGCCTTATCTGCTATCTCCTCCAATTGAACTATTTTTTTATTCAGGTCCATATCCTTCTTTTCTAATTCATGTTCATATTTTTCCTTTTCCTTTCTCCACTTCTCTTTTTCCCTTGCAAACTTATCAATTACTTTCCACAATTGGTATCCAAGTGAGCAAGTTGTATGATAATCGAGAGTTTTAAGAGGAGATCTCTCATCTAGCACGGCCAATTCTTTATCCCCTATCTTAGTAACAACCAACTGTGCCAGCACATCAAGTTTAGTGCCACGACCATATAGCTGCAATTTCTCCTCCATCTCCTTCATTTTTTCCTCTCTTTCTTTATCCCTCTACTCATAATTCTGTACCAATTCTTCTAGGTGCTTAATCCTATCTAATGCCTCCTGGAGTTCCTTTCTTACATCCCTATCTGCAATGAAAGCTTCCTCTTTGTTCTCAAACTGTTCATTACTCTATTCATAATCTCCAGGAGTGGGAAAAGTTTATGTTCATTCTTGCATCAAATATGTCTTCTGACTCATAATAAAAATTGGTCTCTACATACCTTCACTTTCTTATTGGTGCATTCTCATTATCGAGAGCATTTCTCTCCAATTCAGAGTCAATTTCTACAAACATGACATTTCCTGAGGCTGTTCTTTCTGGTGTTGTTCTTCCTAAAGTTTTTCTTCTATATTTTATTTTGTAGCACTTTGGTTCCTAATCCTACTAGAGCGTCTAGGTGTTAATACTTCTTCAATTTTCCTCTTCTCCTTTTTAATACTCTTTTTTATTCTTAGGAATTCCTTCTTTTTCTGCTTTTGTGTATCCCTTTATTTCTTTGAAATATCTTCTTTTGGTTTTGAGGGCGTATGGGAGGTAGATACATTGTTGCTCTGACTTTTAGATTTCCATGACTTAGAAGAAGAAGGTAATTCCTTATTTATTAGCGGCCTAGACTCTGGCTCTATAGGTTCTTCATGCTCGCCTTGGTTATAGGTAGGTGAGGCCACAGGTGAAACATGAGGTTTTTCCTCTTCTAGTTCATCTTGCGGCTCATTTTGGTTTTTTGCATCCTCAAGCACTAAAAGTGCTTCTAGTAAACTATTAATGTATTTGCATTCTTCTGCCTTGAAATCCTCCCACCTCACTTGTGGGTATTGGATTCTTAAACTCCTCGTTATCAATATGGTAACTAAGCAGTGATGAGAGAGGGAAGTGTCACATTGCCTTTTTGATATTCCGATACCATTCGTTTCAATAAGTTATAGAGAAAATTTGGTACATTTACTACCCTATTATGCCTGAGATGACTTAAAAAATTTAAATGAGCCATATACATAATATTTTATCTACCATCAGATGTAATATATCTTATAATATAAGAGGAACATCTTGCCACAACAGTGGAGAGAAATCATTTTCGAACTTTGTGATGAGGAATCCAATTCCTCTCCTCTTATGCAAAATTCTTCCCAAGCTATAACTGCATCAAATTGAGCTGGGAATTCTATTCTTGTCCTTGGTAGTCTTGTAACTTGTGTAATGGCAGTTTCAAAAAGCATCTACAAAAATTCCCTTTACCACTGCTTCATTGTATTAAAGGTTTTCTACAAATCTTCTTGTTAAATCATCACTAAATTTCATCAACTTCAGAAAGCAATCAAGCCATCCAACCCTTTTGAAGATAGGCAAGATTGATGCATCCTCCAAAAAAATTTGGTGAGTCATTGACTCTCTTCTTAGAACATCTCCTCCCATCCTTGTTTCCTTCTCTACTCAATATACCAAATTCAGCTCCAGAAATTAAATTCAATCTTCTAACCACCTTCAAATTGCTCCACCACTTCAAAACCTCCATTTCCTCATATATTCTTACTACTATACCATACTACAATTGCAAATTTCCTTTTGAGTTCAGCTTTAGTATAACTAAGCTGAAGTTCTCATTCAATTCTCAAGGTTTTAAGTTTTAGCAATTTTGAAAATGGCAGCAAAAATAAAGCATGACTAAGGGTTTTGTATGTCATAATACTCATTAAATTTGGTTTTGGGTGGCAGATTCAAAAGGATTGGTGAAAAGACCAAGTAAGGTGTACCCTCCCCCCAACTTAAGTAATGAAGTGACCTCACTTCGCACTGATGATTTGGAGGTGGCGTAAATTCATAAAGATGAAAATTAAAGATATAATATTTTGCATGCATGGAATTAAATGAAAAAGTGTATGAAAGTTTAAAGAAAACTAGATTAATCATAATAGCATACCTTAAGTATTGCCTCGTAGAAATAACCATCTTTTGTGTGTAAAAACTGAAAGAATATATTTATTCCTTGATTCGATATGACACATATTAACTACAAGATAATGAATAGTGGGTGGTGAGTAGATTTGATGGCACGAAAATAACGAGTATGAGTTGGCGATGTGACAACTCAAGTAATTGAAATGAGAGTGGGTAATAAAAGAATTATGCCACTTTATTTTGCATGAAATGATGGATATTAAACATGAATATATTTAAAATGAATATGAATGGACTCGCAGTAAATATGGTGCCAAGTGATTTGAAGATTCTTTTAGATTCCAGATATTGCTACAAGCATCTACAGTGTCAGGTCTCAATCTAAACATTGACAGTGTGAAGCTACAGGTCCCTCTAGCATCAGGACCCTTGTGAATATTAATAACAGGTACCTCTAAAAATATTTTCAACATTATTATAGTGTGTGCTTGTGAGAAAAAAATCAAAAGTTAGTGCCAATGAAGCTCAGGGACTGAGTTGTGTAACTCAATCTCTGGGCCACCAGAAGTGTTGGGTATGTCACATATTACTAAAGTATGAATCTATGTATCAGATGTTGTATTAGTTTCATTGGAAGCACCTTATTGTTGGATCAGTGAAAATATAAATTCATCCTCCTTTAATGAATTTTTATACAACTTGAGCTTGTGGCCATTAACAAGAAGTAAAAACCAGACTGCATCAATGGTTTGTAACTGTACTACCCCATTAGGGTAAACCTTTCTAATCTCATAGGGGCTCAGTCATCTAGGCTGGAATTTTCCATTGAAATCTTTATACCATGAATCATATAATAGGGCTCAATCTTCCACAGTGAACTCTTTTGTTTTAATGTACTGATCATGCCACTTCATTCGATGTTGTTGTACTAATTTTGTATGATGTATTGCTTCTATTCTTATCTCATCCAACCCATTCAAAGAATGCAACCTTTCCTTTTGTGCTTCTATTAAATTCATTTCCAACTCTACTATTGTCCTTAATGTTTTATATTCTAACTCAATAGGAAGGACTGATGTCTTTCCATAGACTAACTCATAGGGTGTAAACCCAGTGGTTATTTTCCATGTAATTCTATATGACCGGACTGCTTCAAGTAACCTTGAAACCCAATCTTTCCTATGAAGTTGCATTGTCTTGGTGAGAAATATTTCAATATCCCTATTAATAACCTCAACTTGACCATTAGCCTATGGATGATAGGGTGTTGATTTCTTATGTCTAATTTGGTATTCCTCAACCAACTTGGTAATTAGCTCAGAAGTAAATTGGTTCCCTTGGTCAGTGACTATTTCACTAGGTACTCCATACCTAGTAAAAATATCTTCATATAAGAACTTAGCCACATTACCATATCTTGTGAAGGGCCTTAACTTCCACCCATTTTTTCAAGTAATCGGTGCAAACAAGGATATATTCCTTGTTATTAGATGTAGGAGATATTGGACCAGTGAAGTCTAAACCTCATTTTTCAAAAGGTGTCAATGTCAACTAAGGTTGTAAGGGTGTCTCATCACTCTTTGTTGGTCTTCCCATCCTTTGACACCTATCACAACTCCTGGTGTATTTAACAACATCTTTATGTAAAGTAGGCCAATAATAGCCAATTGTGAGTATCTTAAAATTTGTTCTCTTTGCTACAAAATGACCTCCACATTGCTCATCATGACATGCTTTCATGATATCAAAAATCTCATCCTCCCTTATGCATCTTCTAATGTTTTATTAGGCCCTGTAGAAAATAGATAACCAAATATCCAGGAGTAAAGAAAAAATTTGTGAACCAACTATCTTTTCTCTCTTGGTGATAAATGTGGTGGAATTTTCCCTATGACTAAATAATTAGCAATATCTACATACTAGGGTATTTTTACTTGCAAAGAAAACAAGTGTTCATCAGGAAATGAATCATCCACCACTCCTTCAGTTGATTGTGTTGGTAGTCTTGATAGGAAATTTTCCACCACATTTGCTTTACCAGGTTTTTCTACAATGGTAAATGTCAAATCCTTGTAAGAGAAGTATCCATCTTACCAATATATCTCCAACTACTAGCTTGTTCATCAAATACCTAATTGTTGTGTGATATGTATGGACAAAGACTGGATAGCCAGTAATATAGTGTCTAAATTTATTAATAGCATAAAATACAACAAGCATCTCTTTTTCTATTATAATATAGTTTAATTCTACCCCTTGAAGATTCTTATTGATATAATAAATTGCATACTCCTTGTTGCCATCCTTGTGACCCAAGACTACTCCAATGGAAAAATCTAAAGCATTTGCATGCATGTGAAATGGGAGAGTCCAATTAGGCCCTCTCAACACTGGTGCTTGAGTCAGAGCTTTCTTTATTTCTTCAAAGGAGTGTTGACACTCAAAGGTCCATTCAAACTCAATGTCCTTACTCAGAAAAATAAATAAAGGTATGAAAATTTTACTAAAATCTTTGATAAACTACCTATAATAGTCTGCATGACCAAGGAAGCTCCTGATATCTCTTTGTTTATGAGGAACAAGTAAGGTAGATATTATCTCTATTTTGTGTGAATCAACTTGGATTCCTGCATTGGATATAAAGTTTCCCAATACTCTTCCTTTTGTCATCATCATGAAACACTTCTCATTGTTGAGTGACAAGTTGTGTTCTTTACACCTTTTTAACACTTTTTCCAAGTTATTGGGAGATTCATCATAAATTTCACCATAAGTGGTGAAGTCATCCATGTATATTTCCATGCAATCATGTGCATAATCACATCTTTCAATTGTCCTAAAAGGTTTGTCTTAGCCTGTGTGTGATGTTTTTTCATAGCTAGGCATTCAAGAAAAGGTGGCTTGGGATGTGAGGTAGTTTGGTGTACCTAATTTGGCTCAGGTTCCAAATATGGTTTTATCAGAAGCCTCAACTATAGGTTCCTCATCCTCCATTTTTGTAATTTGTGGAGATGAAGGTCCAGCAAGTTGTTTTCTTGATCTGAGGTGGACATCACTCACCTCTACCCCATAAGTGGGGTATTGCATAAATTTGTTTGTATAAGCCTATTGAAGAGGCTCAGTGTTATGATTAGGTGCAAGTTGGGAAAATATTTTTTTTTGCTTGGGTGGTTGGGATGCAAGACTTGATGAAGGAATTAGAGCTTCTTGTTGTTGTGGAGAAAGGATCATAGGTTGTTGCTAGTTCATATTTTGCTACTGCCATTGCTGACCTTTCTACCACTAAGGTTGCCACTGATTCTATTGGGTTGGCCATTGTGGATTATAATTGGAACCCTAAAAATAATTTGTGGCCAAGGATTTAGATATTGGTTCCAATTTGGTTGAGCTTGTGGTCATTGTTGAGGGTTCTGCCACTGGTTTTGGTTTACTTGCCAGGGCTGCGAGTTCCAAGCATAAAAGTTTTAATTCCCAATAGGAAATGATGAATTTAAGTTAAGGGGGTCTTATGGAATACCTTGTCTTTGATTCCATGGCCTCCTTTGTGTATATAAAAGATTTTTCCACCATCTCCTTCAATTGGTTTAAAATTAGGCTTCTCAACTTTATCCTGCTGGATGTTGGTCACTCTTTTGCATTTACAATTTGTTTTTTGTTTCCTACAACTTGGATAATATTTAGTGAGCATAACCTCAGCTTCCTCTTGATTTTTCTTAATGTGAAGGGTATCCAAATGAGTTTCCAAATGACTGATGATATCCTCCTTCATGTTTGATAACAGATTGCTTAGCTCTATTTTTGAAACACCTGTAGATGATTTACCAATAACTGATATTTTATCTCCTCTTGTCCTTTTTGTAAAGGTCCTGGAATAATTCCTATAGGCCTTACAAATGTCTGAAAATGTTAGCTAAGAAATATATCCTTGGACAATGAGGTCCAAGGCATTCATGCAGCCTTCATTAACCCCCCTCAAAAAGACTAACTTGAGAAACTCTTCTGACAACTTGTTATGGGGGTTTTTCTTTAGAGAAAACTGAAATATTTCAACATAATCCTCTAAAGTATCATCATCCTTTTGTTTCATTCATAATATATCATATTTCCTCCTATCAGGTCCTCTACAGTAGTCCTGATACTTCTCCAAAAATAGTGTATTCATGGTGTCACAATCAGGAACATCTTTACCTAATCCCATAAACCATCTCAAAGCTACATCTTTGAGAGTGGTAAGAAAAATATTTAACCTATGTGCATCAAAAGTATAGTCATAACTTCTGCATAAGACATCAAATTCAAAGAGGAATGTATTTGGGTCCTCAATCATTGACCCATAAAAAACTAGTAAGGGTGAAGGAGGAATGTTCTTCAACATTGTAGCCCTTTTTTGGTCAGTAATAGGAAACTCAAATGTTGGTCAGTCATCATCATTTGTTGCATCACCCATGGTGCGGTATGTTCCTTATGTATGTGTGCTAGAGGTTGGTGAGAAGGAAATGTCTTCTTCAGTGGTAACTTCACTTTGAGTACTATAATCACCAATTTTTGCAATAACTTCTTGGTGTGTGGAGGGAAGGAACCTACCCAAGGAATATCTCTACCTCTACATACATAAAATATGACTTTAAATTCACTGGTCTTGCACAATTTTAGTATATCTTTGTGTTGAAAAGATGGTATCTAATAGTCCTAATGCTTGAAAAGAGAAATTAGCTATGAAAACTGTAAAAACTAGTCTATGAAGATAACACCATCCCTGAAAACTAAAGCAAGATAGGGTGTTTTTTAACTCCTCTCTACACTTCTTGACTGATTAGTCCTAATCCAACTCTTTAATTTGGTGACTTCCTTCATTAGGACAGTTGAAGTTTAGTAATACTGGAGACATACTTATTCAACTATATCTCCAATTAAAAATTTCTTCATAAATTCAACAATACACTTTTGAGGACCCATTACCTTGTTCTACAACATGTTAAAATCCTAACCTAGGTTGTTTTGGTCTGAGATGCTCCAAACTAACCTTCTTCGCTCCACCATGGCCTAATTAGGCCTTGTTTACAAGGCAAGTCCCTCAAAGTTGTCTTCCTCGACCTCAAAATCAACATGCATCTTGAGCATAAAACTTAAAGTTCATATATATGTCACCACTTTCCCTTAATCAGCCTTGAAACTAGCTGATCTTCACAAAAATTAGGGTTTTCTTTAGTGGACAGTCACTCTGTCAACCCCAAAACTCATTCCCAAGCTCATTCTTCCTTACCACCCTATCAAGCAATAAAAGAAAAAAATTGTTCTACAATCCTACAGGCCCATTCCACATACTTACAACATTCAACAATGGTGGAATGGCCCTCAGTTATTCATTTTGTTTACAAACCCTCTAAAACCCTACTTGCAAAGCAATTTTCAAAAAAAGACCAAAACTTTCATCTAACTATACAGGAACCCCTCTAATATGAGTCAAAATGAAGCTAGCTCGACACTTTACTTAATAGCACAGATTTCTCATTGATTGCTAATTGTACGGGTTGTACAATTTAGAAAGAAACTCAATTTACAAGAAAAAAACACATAAAACAAAACATTCTTATTTCAAATTTCAAAAATCTTCAGTCTCCAACCATTCTCGAGATATTTTCTCACTTTTTAATGACTTTACAACTTGTTACATCATTCCAAATGGAATTCAAAGAGATCTGACTGTTGGGCTTCCAACTACCCCCCTAATTTAGGCACAAACACTAATTTATTCCATAATATTAATGTAAACATTGAGACCCTTCCTAGCTCGAACCATAAATGGTTTTTAAAACATGAAGTTGGACACCTTGGCCTTATTACAAAAGCACAAAATACCCTTACACAAAACTAGACCTTCAATACAAAGCAAAACAGACCAAAACTGTGACAACTGGGAAAATAGTGAAGGTGCTCTGCACCAAAAATGGTGCCAATAATGTAGAGTCTAAGCTAATGTATTGTAAAATTGGTAGAATCTACTCAATTTAGAGGTCTAACTAGTTGAGCAGTCCACTTCACATTGCTTAAGACTACATTAATTTATCAACCCAAGGCTTGTAAGCTTATGATGGTGTAGCACTATATATGCCTTCATGGACTTTAAACTACTTAAACTACCCTACCTAATTTATTCTACTTGTTGGAAACTCGGAGAACTGAAAAATAGTAAAAGCATAAATCAGAACCAGTTGCTATGGGTACCTACAATAAAGACTCTAACTAAACTACTATTAATAAAATGATATTGTGTTAACTAAAAACTTAATAAAAACTAATGATTCAACAGAACTATCCTCTGAGGTGCTACTAATAATCATGCACACGCATATTCACAAACATTCATTCATAATAAGCAAGAAATAAAGCTTCAATTAACTTTCATATGATTCATGAACAATGATAATCTAATAACAACTATTAACAGGAATAAATAATTGAATGATGAAGTGAAGAACAATACCTGGAGTGGCCTACTCAAGTAACTATTCCCACTTAATTGAATGCAATCTAGTTAATAGATTCTATAGACATCTAAATTTGATCACTTATATCTAGTCAAATTTATCTCTTTTTGTATAAATATCCTCCTACCCACATTAATTAAATAATATTGCCATTAATTGATTAATACCTCTAAAAGTCCTCTAAATCCCTAAGGTATTTAATTTAATTTAATACTTTATCATCTATCCTTTCTATCCCATAAATTAAATAAATAATTTCTATTTATTTAATTTACTCTCTCAAATGTCACATCCTCCATCACTTTTTCTTAATCCTAACTCATCTTCTTATCCCATCATTAGGGATGTGTCACATCCTCCAACTTTTTCAAGTTGGGTCCTAATCATCATTAGCCACCTAACCCTCTTCTAATCCTTCATCAACTAGTCTAATCAACCCCCTTTAGTCAACTCTCCCCATCCCCCAAAGAATTTTTAATTCCTTTTTATCTTTTCAAGGTCCTTTTGAGGAATTTTTAATTCCTCTCTCATCTACCAAGGAATATTAAATTCCTTTTCTCTTTCCCAAGAAATATTAAATTCCTTTTATCCTTCCATGAATATTAAAAATGAATTTTTAATTCCTTTGGTCAATTCTTTGATATCAACCATTGATCCTCTCCCAAGAGTCAATCTTGGTCATTCATTCATCTCCCCTCTTGCTAATGACTAAAACACTTGGCTATTTTTGCATTCAGTCACTCTCATTCACAATCTATCAGACTCATCCAAGCTTTCCTCATTATCACACTACCATCTTTCACTCAATCCTTCATCCTTGCATCCAAATCAAGCTACAACAAGTCGTTATGTTGTTGAAATCGATCTAGGAGCACACAAATCAAATGATCAACAAAGGCCAATCAACCGATCAACTTGGACAAGGTATATCAATCTCTTTTCTCTTTCATTTTTTTCAAGTTCAACTAGGCCAATCTTGAGGTGTTGTTTGTGTTTTTCCTTGCTTGCATTTCATTTCGTTTTGCATTTTAGGCTAGGAAAATTCACCTACACACAGATTCTATGCATCCCATAAGATTAACTCCATTCATTGCATATTTTTAAAAGATTACAAAATATCTTTCCGTAGATTGGACTCAATCATTTGGAATATTTTTCATGTCTTCAAACTAAAAGTAACTGGTAACATAAAACTGATAAAAACTGACTAACTATCCTACGGATTCAACCAACAACTATATATAGGCTGAGGGAATCAATATTGAAAGCAACAACTAATTGAAATCGTTAACTCCAATCCCATACAATAGAGTGTGGAATTAAGATTTGAATTATTCAACCTATAATTGAAAAGGAAGGAGAAATCGTATCAATACTAGAACTCTGTCAAAACAAAACTGTATGTAAATAGACAACCACTTATCAAAATTCCATTGATGAAGGAAACCTCCTCTTCAGTGTTTATTAAACTGGTCATAATAATGCATGCCCAATATTCATTAAAAGCCTTTGATCAATGACCACCATGTTCAACTTAATCTAGAGCTTCCCCTGCTTCGGTGTCCAGTCATCCCTTTTGCTACAAGTTCACCCCACAACTACTATGTTATGGTTCCTTTTGAGCTGCAAACAAGTTAATTTCACAAAAACATATACACGAGGATAACTATCACAATTAATTCATAGTATTCCATAAACATTCCATAAATTTATTCATATAAACCATATAATACTAATATATTATAACCATAATTTCATCATCATAATTAAGGTTCAAGTCTGCATAATAGATATAAAAAGATAGCATAATGTAGGAACATTTTCTGGAGAATATGTTTAAAAGTATCTTAAAATAGGTATAAAAACAACTGAAACTAAACCATTATCTAGACCTATCAACCTCCAAAAACTCCTTTCCTAAGAGTCCTCTAATCATTGGGCCTCCTAAGATCCCTCTTGAGCCTCCTAAACCAATTCTCATTACAGGACCTCCCAAATCTCTAGGTGTTATCTTAAACTTTGTAAAATAACTCACTAGCAATCATGTGTCACAACAACCTAGTTATCATACCATATCTCATACATATAATACTAGGAACATTAGGCAATAAAATCAATCTCAAACTCCCATTGCAATGTATCTCCCACTCACACCTAACGTCCCACACTATAGTGATAAAGAATTTAATCTTGTTGAGAAGCTTCGTCGCACTCTTGCTAAGACATCCTTGTGGGATTTGATTCAAACATCACCTACTTACAGGGCATTCTTTAAAATGCTTTACAAATTTTTTTGTCCCTCCTAGTGTGCAACCAAATGATGTAGTAACTTTGATTGAGAATATGAATCAACCTAATTTGGACATCATTTTTCATCAAAGTGAATTACCTCCTTTAGAAACACAAAAATAAAATGATGCTTTGATGATATTATCTATTATTAACAAAGTTGGGATTAGGCGTACCCTTGTTGACAATGGTTCAGGGCTTAATGTTTGTAGTGTGAACCTTTTGGATAGAATTGGGCTAGATAAGACTAAAATTCAACCAGTTGATTTGTCTATTCATGGTTTTGACAATTTGGGGAAACAACCAATTAGTGTGATAACACTACCTGTCAAGGTTGGTAAGGTGATGTTACAAACCCCTATCCATGTCATTCCCAATTATATTTCATATAATCTCCTCTTGGGTAGACCATGGATTCATGAAATGAAGGCAGTTCCTTCAACACTACACTATATGCTCAAATACGCTTATAACAATAAGGTTTACACGATAAAAGGTGACCCTAAATCTGAAAAATTGTTTACAAACTGAGAAGGGAATGCAAAACCCTTTGAAAACATTGACACCAAATACAAAACTGGAACCTTACAAGTTGAGAATAAACATGAGAACCTTTCACCCATGAGAAATTTTTTGGATGATGATTGGGGATTATTAGATTTCACACCTACATTTATGAGAGAGTACAAGACTACATACAAGTCATAAAAAACATTTGATTCCACAACTTCTCATAGTAAGGAGAACATGGATTAAACATCTACCTGCAATGAAAGTGACTACAAAAAAACCACCTTCCTCAAAAGAAATGGAGAAAATTTAAGGAAGAGGTTATCAACTATTGAAAAAGTTTGGTTATAATGGAAAAAAGGATGAGGTGTAAAGGAACAAGGCATATGTGTTTCCATAGAGCCTAACACGCAAGAAACAATAAGAGGTCTTGGTTGTTTTCCTTCAAAAACATCAAAAATATCTTCACTTAATCAATAGCATTAGTTGTTGCTCCTTGTCATGTGGTAGTTGTAGTATCACATCACTCACTACCATCTATGAGGGTATAATCTTGTATTTATGCAATCATATTTTATTTCGAAAGGAGCAACATATCTGTAGACACATAAAAATGACCAAGGCCTGCAAGCAATATTTTATCACCTTTTTCCCTAGCATAATTATGACATGTTAATTATGTTTCTAACCCACCTTCAACTATTAATTAAATAATTCATAATCTTTCAGTCTTCATGATTATTAAATAAATAAATCTTATTTATTTATTTTAATATGTCACTAATTGTCAAAGTCTTCTAATAATTAAATAAAGTCATCAATTTATTTAATTAATCCTTATCATTAATGTCCCCCTGATTATTAAATAAATATATTTTAATATATTGATTTAATATGTCACTAATTCCTAAATCCTCTCTTAACTAAATAAATTCAAATAATTTATTTAATTAATTAACTACTTCTTCTAAATTAAATAATTATTTTTAATTATTTAATTATGGCATGTGACACTTCTATATTTTTAAATTAAAAAAATCATTTAAAAATATCTCACATGGTTAACTGATTCTTCATTTAGTAATTAATTTTAAAAATCAATTACTTATTATCTCACAAAATCTTTATTTTGAATTAATTTAATTCAAAAGGGAAATATTCTTCTACAAATCAAGTAATTTCTAAAATTACTGATTTTCTAAAATCCCATCCTCTTGTCTTCTGATTTTTACTAATTTCATCTCAACTGTCACATTCAGTCTTGATTTAATTTATTTAATTAAATCTTATTCACACATATGGGTATTTTGCCCTAACCCTAAATGAGAGTTACCTTATTGAATCTTGACCTTTGATTCTAGGGCATTCTTCAAATCTCTCATCTTGTTCGTCCATTCAAGATTGCATTTTCTATAAAATGACAATCTTGATCTCATTTTCGGGATCGATGAATCATTATTATTTCTTAGAATTTTTATAAACTTACTATCATCTTTCATTATCACACATAGGCTTAATATTGCTATTTGCATAATAGGATTAAATTGCTATTTGCATATTAGTTTATTTAAAAATCCTTCAAAGGCATTTGCTAAGGCTAGGCATTTTAGAGTTTGCTCACACAAAGGCTGAGGGCATCCATTTATTATAACAACAAACTTGAGGAGGTACAATGGAAGTAGTCATGGAGGAGAGAAATGGGTGAGACTATTCTAGTCTCATTCCATTTTCTTTCATATTCTCCTTTGCATTCCATTGAATGATTATTTATATTGCATGCATGTTTTAACCAAGATTCGTTTTGCAGGAAATATATTTAGATCATTACAATATCATCATCCAATATGGGCTCACCTCTTGTCCTTACACTTGGGGGGAAAGGGGTCAAGTAGCCTTGTCCTAGGTGCATTCCTTTTTGGGATCCCTTCATTTCTCCTTAAAACGTTAGTGTAGCAAGTACACTACCATTTTAAGGGGGGGAATATAGTCCCCTACTCATTTTTTGCATAAAAAATGGCCTTTTCTTAGTGATGATAGCATACATCTCCTAGGAAGTTTGACCTTGTCAACCAAAGTGTGGTCTTATTAATCCATGTAGCATGTCTACTTTTTGGAGATATTAGACTTGATGTCCCATAAGAATGTGACCTTTCTTGGTATATGACCTTTCTCCTTGGTGGTAATGCTATTGTGTGTATTCCCTAAGGTATGATCTTATATTCCATGACTAGTCCTCTCTTAGTGGTGATATCAAGTGTGATATTCCCTAAGGTGTGACCTTTCATGAATTAAGCAAGGCTCTTTTGATTTTTTTTGGTTCTAAAATTTTGTGGTGGTGTTATTACAACATCCTTGGAGGTTTTGTGGCAGTGTTCTTTTAATTCATCTGTTGAGACGTTAAGCCTCTTATTTTTTATTCTGTTTGCTGAGATGTTAAGCCTTTTATTTTAATTTCATCCACAGAGATGTTAAGCCTTTTATTTTTATTCCATTCGCTAAGACATTAAGCCTTTTATTTTTATTTCATCTACTAAGACGTTAAGCCTTTTATTTATTTCATTTGTCGAGATATTAAGCCTTTTTATTTTCATGGAACTTGACATAATATAAATTGCCAGCCATGTTTTATATTTTTGGCTTCACTTTGTTCACAGGTTGAACATAGTGTAAGCATTGGCATGAATTTTGATCATTTTTGTGGCACCTTATCAAGGTTATCAAGGGGTATAACTCTCAGTATGATTTGACAAATAGGTAAACACTTGTAGACCTGGTGTGTCCTTCCCATTTTTCCACTTTTTTTATGGGAACACCTTGTAGACCTAGTGTGTGTCTCACATTGTATTTTTTCTTGGGGGATCACTTAGTGAATATCAGAATTCACTTGCCCTTGTGAGTAATGTATTTCATGGACACGTAGCATAATACAACTTTCTAGTCCATCTCTTTCTTTTGCATTAATTTTGACATTTTATGTTTGTGTATCTTGTCTTGCTACATATCATATGATACTTGTGTGTTCATTTGTGCCTATGTTAGTTTACCATGGGATCTTGGATCCTAGGGGCTTGATCACCCTCCTTGATCCTTAGTTATCCTATATCTCTAACATTTGGACAATTGAACCCCTCTTGACATATATCTCTCTACTTTAGTGTGAGTATGAGTGTAATTTCATACTCTCACTAAAGTGGGGGCTAAATGTAGTGTAGAAAATTGTATACCTTTACAATTTCACATTCTGTTTTGGCCCCTAATTTATTGGACTTAATTAATCTTCTAATTTGTCAAATTATGCATTACAATGCCTTCTTTTTACCATTTTCCAAAGATGAGACAATACTAAACAAATGCATTCAATCATTAAATCACCTTGGATCAAGTGTGTACTATAATTTTGGGCTAGGACCCATTCACCCAAGGGGGAATGGGTCCCCCTCCTTAGCTAGGACCTAAATTCAAATATGTTATTGGTGGTATTTTAATATCCAAAATTCAAATATGAAGTGTCAGTTTTTGGAATCTATTTTTTGGGAAATGGGATAAACACCTATAAATACCTAGTCATTTTATCATTTGAAATCTAAGGGAGAAATAACACGCATTCAAGAGCAACATATTAGAGCATTATTAAAACAATTCAATATCCAACATCATGTCAAAGTTTATGTGTGTTCATGTTCATGCTACGTGAAGGCTAACATTGTTGTAGGTCTCCAAGCATTCAATCATTCAAACAAACAAAGAAAGAGGGATCCAAGAACCTTGAAGAGATGTGTATTTCTCCATTCCTTTAAGGAAGCCATTGAAGGGTGGTGAGTTATGACATTGTGTTCATTCATCATTTCCTTCCTTTCCATTCAAGGTTTTATCATTGGAATTTCCACTATGGAAATGGAAACACTAACATGGGGTTTGACTAAGGAAAGCCCCTATATGGCACAATATTTCCCCTCTTTGTGAATGTGTAATTTATAGGTTTTAAGTGGATTGAAGAGATATTGAAGATCCATTTTGCATTATTGCATTTATTGTCAAGACACGGAAACCCATCTACAAGATTTATTTACAACATTTTGACTGTGAGCCAGGCATAAAATAGAAGCTCAAATTTGATATTAGAGGACGCCAAAAGTTGAGTAGGACACCTTTACAAGGAATTAGTGGCCACATGGCGACCCCGTCCTTGTAGACCTAACAGAACCAAAAAAATTTTAAGCAAATACATATCAATTTGCACCTTCTAGATTTGCTAGAACTTCACTGTTTTTGTTCATCAATTATCAAGAATTTATATTTATTGCATTAAATCATTTAGTTTAATTAGGGTAATCAATCAAAATCATTTCCAAATCATTCCTATCCTCAAAAAGATACAGATCCAAGTCTAATTAGCTCACCATTGACGTTGATAGTTAATATATACACCTTGTTGATCTATATCCTAATGAAATTATAGAAATGATGGAAATGTACCCTAGGTCATGAGTATTAAACTTAGGGTACCCACATTTTTATGTTTCAATGTTATATTATATTATATTATTATTACTCTCTCAAACTTTTTCTCTAAAACCCTTCCTTACTATTCAATCATGGTAGATTTTTTCGCTTCTTTTGACATTTATTTTAGACATTATCACAACCACTCTTTATAAATTCAGTAACATTTTGCTACTAAAACTTTAGCATGTCATTAAAAATTCTTCAACTTGCTCCCTAATTGGTTGAATTCTGCTTAAAAAACACTTAATTATCAAAACACCTGAGACAAAGGTTTCCAAAAAAAAATGAACATATTCATTTCTTATAGAATGGAATCACATTTAAGATAGTTTTCTTGTTTCAAAATATCTTATCATCTAAATAGGTTAAAATTTGGTAAAGCATTCTATAAAAAATTTGAACTAAAAGTTGTCATTGTGAATCATTGAGTGTTAAAGACAATTTCTTAAATGTGTAAAGGAAACTAGTAGGTTAAAACCTTTAAAGCCTTGGTCTTCTAAGATGGAAAATCAAAACATACATTATTGTCAAATAATTGAGCTAGCATGTATCCAAACACGTAATTTCCAGTTGTTACTCCAAAGTGAGACATAATATTAAACATTCAAATGGTTGAAACTAGGGAAAAAAAAGTGTTAATATATGTTTCTCTCTATAAATAACTTCCATATACATGAGGGTAGACTAGTTCATTGTCACTCTCATAAATGTTATTGCCCATATTACATGCATGCAAAAATTCAATCAATTCTTATATTAGTGCTCAAAAAACATGAAAATAGATTCCACAATCCACATATACAGTCACCCAACAATACCATAATAGTAGATGAACATTAAAACAAAAATATATCTTAGCGGTATGGTTCTAATTGGATCATGTACAAAACGTATCTATATGAACAAACTAAACTATATTAGAACCATGGATACATGTTCTTATCACTCATTAAATTACTTGCAATCATTTGGATTAAACTATGTAGAAACAATATTTGAGCATTATAATCCTATGTGTATCATAGGCATCCATGCTACCATTACATCCCATACAAAAGGTAACCTTTTTTTCATTATCTTAGAGAACACCAAATCCATTTATCTAAAGAAACTTCTAATTATAATTGGTATTTTTTGATGACTGGTAGTTGCTTCCTTCAAGCGAGCCACTTGATCCATCATCCAACTTACTTTATGTACAAAGAAGTCAAAAAAGGAAATAATGTTACTTTCTGACTTGTATGCTTATAGATATAACTAAGAAAATATTAGGCCTTTTACATGTACCACCTCACATTACATAAGAATAGCTTCCCCCACAACCCCATGACAGATACCAATCTCAAAAAAAAGTTTGGTGCCATAATATAAACACATGACATGTACATTCAAGACAATATGATTAGGTGTGTCATATATTTTACATACTCAAGATATTACCAGATCATATATCTCTCTAGAGCTAGTTTTTTCATCAATAAAATCTTTGTTTCTAGTTAAAAATTCAAAATATCAACTATGTAAATAGTGTGTTGAATGTTGGAATAATGGATGTTAAATCATCCAATAAAGTTGCACACACTTCAAAGGACCTACCAAGAAGAAATTCAACCACACAGAAAGTGTTGCAACTAAGGGCTTGCAAATAGAGATTATCTGATTGATATACATAATGTATGATTACAAAGAGTACATATGCCTGATTATATAGGCAAGAGCAAAACCTAAAATGCATAAGATGTTTCCAAGTGTTCAAATCACACTTCATGTGACAACAAGAAACCCTAACAACCTACCTAGGGAATGATAACAAGATGGAGATAAGTTCTAGAAAAGACAACTCATCTTCTAGAAGGGATCTTATCTCAACAACTTTATTAAATGATAAAAAGTAACCTAGGACTAATATGATTAATTAATGCCTAAGTTAACTTATGCTAGTGTAATAATTAATTAATTAATTACACTAACACCCCCCCATAAGTGCAACTTAGGGAGGAAAATGAAAATGCAATGATTATGCATGATGATGATGGGTCCCGGCTGATGGCCATATTAGGTACCCATGTACATAGGATGAAAATGCAACTAATCTCCCACAAATAGAGAAAAGAGGAAAAACCCAATGGGAAGAAAACCCCTCTCCAAAAACGGAGATGAAATGCAGAAAGGTGATGATTGGAGGACTCAACATCATCCCCCCAAGGACAACAATCATCACATGGATACAATATAATGAAAATTCCCCCCATAGGGAGGAAATAGAGAGACTATATAGCCCCCCCAAAAAATGTGATCACCTGCAAGAAAGGTAAGTGTATGTAGACAAAACATGATCCAATGTCGACAAACAACTCGTCTCCCTTTCGGAAGAAACAAAACCAAGTGCAAGTGCAGAGATGCTTCCCATTCCGGATAGGAATTGAAGGAAGGAAGAATGAATATGAATGCGGATGATGTCTCTGAAAGCTGCTCATGTGTCTCCTTGCCTGATGAAGATGATGATGCCACAACCCACTCAGGTACATACCCAATCAATGTAGAAGGTGAAAAATCGGGATGATGTAGAAACTGATGGTCAACATGATCCAAAGACAACAATGTGATGGTCCTTCCATCGAAGGAATAGATGGAGACTTGATTGCCCCCCCATAATGAAGTGTCCTCAAAACCACTGAAAGAAGACTGAAGCCAATCTAATGGTAGATGCAGAAGAAACTCTGATGAAGATGGAGGAAGTCTCATATATGAAATCTCTGAATAGAGGAGTGATATCCCCTTAAGAATGTCCTCCAAACCTGTAGAAGTAGCCAAGTCAGTGATACCTGAAACAAAGTCATCCTGTGATGTCAAGTATGGAAAATGAAATGTGTCCTGATGAATGATGATGATGGAAGCCTCAATCAATGACTCTGGACAAGGAATCATTGAATGTGAAGGGATACCAACTGTCTCTGATGGAGAAGAAGAATCATCTGAAGCAACCTTGTCAACCTCTTCGGAAGATTCAAGGCAATCCAAACAAACAACCTCTTGCATAGCAATATCATCATGGGGTACTTGATCTGAAACCTGATATTCTAAAACCTGATCATCGAGGAAGGATGGAGTATCTGAATCTCCATATATCTCCCAAAGCTTAGTCCAAAGGATGTGAGGACTATCACAATGATCAATAGATTCCAAAACATCACAATCAACATGCATTGCAATCACCTCTAAAACATTATATCTGCTGCAACTCCAAGCAAATTTCTGAACACCTTGACCTAGATGGGGAACTGTACCATACAAATGTGGCAACAATTCAAGTGATTGGAGATGGTGGATGATCCCATCTCGCTATTGTTTATAGTTTCCCGTGTGCAACATAGTCAAAGAAGGATAATATGCAAGCCCCATAATGTACAAACAAATTTTCTCCAAAATTACAAAGACAATGACCTTCAATAGCAAATAGAAACTTCCAAATCTGATATGCAGCTGGAGTGATGCAACCCAAAAAAATTATTTTTCCAAGCTTCAAGATATCCAAGTTATTGAACAAATGCACCAAATTGAACAAAACCAGTGCAAGAGTACCTAGAGCTAAAACTGATCAAAGTGACTGGACTGATGAAAAGAGCTCTGAATTACCTTCCTGATGCCACTGGAATCACTGAATTTCGATCAACGATTGCGAAGATATGAGTCTTTATGTCCAAACTATAGGGTTGACTTTAGATGACTGTAGAATTTTCTGGAAGCAAAATTTCCTAGAATGGATGTCACCACTGGAAATAGCATAGAATTACCTTTCTGACAGTATCTCGTTTGCTGATTTTTGATACCCTGATGAAAAGATATGGTGATTTGAAAAAATCTGCCCTATTAGGGCCTGCAGTCTAAACGGGTGCAAAAAATAATCACCCCCGGGCAAAAAAAAACGGAGCCCTTGGTCGTTGATAGGACCGCGGGCATAAGTCCTACAAAAAAAATGCACCCCCACATCGGGCGACGTCGGAGCGGCTGGGGGGCGACAAACTGGTGGTCCTGGGTGGCACCGCTCGGATAGAGCGAAGCCCACGGTCTACAATGGAACCGGTGGCAGGTGCTGAAGGTGATGTCGATGGCTGGAGCTTGGATGCCAGTGGTGATGGGCTCGGTGGCTGGAGCGCAAATGATGGCGGCCGGAAAGGAACCCACTGTAATGACCAACGGACGTGATGGCGGGCAGGACGAAGGGTACGAGCCGGTGATGTGGGTGGATGGGATGGGCGCCGACGGTGGGAACGGACGGTGATCGATGTGACCCTTCTGTAGAGTGGTCGATGGTGATACAGAGGACGATCAATAAGCGTACCGCCCCTGACAAATGGTAAATGCGGCCGACCAAAAATCTTTTCCTGTAGACTTTTAAAACAAACGACCCCCCAAATATTTTTTTGAATAATGCTAAAATAGCAATTCAAAAAAAATGCCGATAGAAAACTATAGTCCGCGAAAAAATATTTATGCCGACAGTCAATTTAATTACTAGTCGCCCGCAGAAACAAATTTTTTCCAGAACTATAGGAAAAAATATTCGTTTTCAAAAATAAAAATTGCCCGATGACTTAAAAAAAATTTGCCATGATGGAGGACTGACAGGAGATATTTTATTTCTGCAAAAACTATACGGATCGTACAAAATGCAAAAAACCCTAGATACCTCAAATGGCTCCCAGATGAAATATGTCCAAATCAAACGAATGGGCAGGCGATCTATAGGTTTTGAGGCCTTCTAAGTGCAATGGAGAGGTCGGATAGAGCCTGATCTACACTAGAAAATAGCTTGGTCCCTGGGTAGATTCAAGTATCCTGCAATGAAAACCTTTAAGCCTACAAGAATCTCTGTAGCCCAACTTTCTTGATACTGGGATGAACCTTCAATGGAATGGCTCTGATACCATGTTGGAATAATGGATGTTGAATCATCCAATGAAGTTGTGCACACTTTAAAGAACCTGCCAAGAAGAAATTCAACCACACAAAAAGTGTTGCAACTAAGGGCATGCAAACAGAGATTATCTGATTGATATACAAAATTTATGATTACAAAGATTACATATGCTTGATTATATAGGCAAGAGCAAAACCTAAAATGCATAAGATGTTGCCAAGTGTTCAAATCACACTTCATGTGACAACAAGAAACCCTAACAACCTACCTAGGGAATGATAACAAGATGGAGATAAGTTCTAGAAAAGACAACTCATCTTCTAGAAGGGAATCTTATCTCAACAACTTTATTAAATGATAAAAAGTAACCTAGGACTAATATGATTAATTAATGCCTAAGTTAACTTATGCTAGTGTAATAATTAATTAATTAATTACACTAACATTGAACTACTAAATAATTTCATCAAAAAAATTACAGTATAGAGTGAGGATTGTCAAAAAAAGGTTGAATACCATTGCAAATATTAATAGATCATTTGAAGGCTATGAAAAATTGAATAAAGCAACAATCGTACAACAATATTCAAAACAATGTACATTCTAAATCAACAAACATGTGCAAATAATAACCTTTTGAAAAAAGAGAGAAAAAAAAGAGCAAACTATAAATTAAAGTCCTCAATTGGCCAGACCTTTTATATCATGGAATGCATTAGGAAGTCACTTATACCTTGTACTCACTACTAGGATCATTTATTCAAGGGCATAGCAAATACCAGGTCTTAATAAGAAAATGGGTGACAAGACTATCATTATGCCATGCAAAAGAGGAAAATTGTATTAATCCCTTCAAGATGCTATGTATATATATATATATATTGGAATACTTCAAAATGATTATATTACAAAATTCTAGATGGAATGAGGTTGATTTGTGACTTGATAAATACTTATAGAATGAAACTGTGACATAAAAGAAGCAAGCCATAATATTTATCATACACATAGTTGTGTTTATATTACCTAAAGACCCTAGTAATTAGCTCTAGGAAGAAAACATATCAAATAGAATATCAAATAATGAAGAATTTTACTTTATGATAAGAAATTGAAATTGTCTATCATTACACAAATATATGTATGTCTTCAAATTGCTAAATACTTGAAACTGGGTATATCTAGGGTTTCGTGGTTGATGTTTTACAACTATATCCATCACACATGTGGAGTCTAACAATTTTCACTCCCTAAGCACTCATAAGGAAAAGAAACCATGAACAGATGATCAATAGCAACAGAGATGATTGAGAACAAAATACATGAAATTGCATAATAAAAGGAATGGAATTGAACCTTAATATAGAAAAAAAAATTAAGCTCAAAAAATAGAAGAGGAATGAAGAAAATAAGTGGAGGGCATGTTCCTTTATGCTCTTTTTTTATTATTAGCAACCATGTGAGGGTAACCTGTAGGTTAATCCAATCATGCAATGCCTTGTTGGAATCTCCTACAATTGATTAATATCACTTTCTTGAAAGTTGAAGGTATCAAGAAAGCCCTACTTTGTGAGACATTTAAATGTTTTCACATAGTTTCTTAAAGAAAATATTTGTAATTACCTCACTTATCACCTCAAATGCCTTTTTTCCAGCGAAAAACCCAACTCTTAGACCACCTTAATCTGCACTTTGGTGAAGATAGAACTATCAATTTTAAACCATTATTTTATTACTTATTAAAAACACCACCTTATATTCCTTTATGAAGAGGAGCTTGTTAATCTCATTTTGCCTAAATTCTAAATCATCCATGCAAAAATAGGAAAAATTACAAGCATAGAACTATTACAAGCTAAGTAACGAATGAAAACCTTGCATTATTCTGGTAGCCTCCATAGTTGTGTACAAATAGGAAATATTTTGTCTCTTGCCATGTTTGTAAAGTTAAAAAATTATGAGGGAGTACTGAATAAACTTCAAAATCTCTTTTAAAACTTCCAAATCCCTTGTTATGCAGCAATGTAGAAGGGCATTTCTCCTAACTCATTCACTTCGTCTACCAAACTTAATAGAATCTCCCCCATCTCAATATCAATCATTATATGATTTGATTAAGGAATTTGAAATCTATTTTCAGATTTTAAGGGTTTAAGGGTTTAATGGTTTAGAGTTTAAGGGTTGAGGGTTTAAGGTTTTATGGTTTAGGGTTGAGTGTTTAAGGGTTTATAGGGTAGAGGGTAGAGGGTTTAAGGGTTGAGGGTAGAGGATTGACAGTATAGAGTTGGGGGATTAGGGTTTAGGGTCTAATGTATTTAGGGTAGAGGGTATAGGGGTTGAGGGATTAGGGTAGAAATTTTACTAAGCATAGGTTTAAGGGTTTAAGGTTTGAGGAATTAGGGTTGAGGGTAGAGGGTAGAGGATTGAGGGTAGAGTGTTAGGGTTAGAAGGCAGAAATATAACAAGTTAAATGCAGATTTGAACAATAAAATAGAGTGATAAATCACACATATAAGATAACACAGAGAATTTAACGTGGTTCACCCAATCTGGGCTACATCCACAAAACCACAGCCATCCAATGATTTTATTATCCAGTGCCAAACCTATTACAATATTGTGAATAATGCCATACAACAACTCTCCATCCCAGCCGCTTATAACAAGCTTTTAGAAGCTTCCAGAAATTAGGTTTTACAAAGTCGACTTTTCCTTTTTCAGTGACAAAACGAAAAAAGGTGGACAAGGATACATGAAAAGTGTACAGTACTAAAAATGTATAGTATAGCATGATCAGTCGCCACATACCAACTAAGGGTTTAAGGGTTGAGGAATTAGGGTTGAGGGTAGAGGGTAGAGGGTAGAGGATTGAGGGTAGAGGGTAGCGGGTTTAAGGGTAGAGGGTTTAAGGGTTGAGGGTTTAAGGTTGAGGGTAGAGGATTGAGGTATAGGGTTGAGGTTCCAATGTATAGGGTAGAAGGTATAGGGATTGAGAGATCAGGGTTTAAGGGTTGAGGGTTGAGGGTTGAGGGATTAAGGGTCAAGAGAGTCGAGGTATTAGGGTAGAGAGTTTACTAAGTGGGTTTAAGGGTTTAAGGGTTGAGGGTAGAGGGTATTGGGTTGAGGGTAGAGGGTATATGGTTTAAGGGTTGAGGGTTGGGGGTTTAAGGTAAAGGGTAGAGGATAGAGGGTAGAGGGTAGAGGGTAGAGGGTAGAGGGTTGAGGATTGATAGTATAGGGTTGGGGGATTAGGGTTGAGGGTCCAATGTATAGGGTATAGGGGTTGAGGGATTAAGGGTCAAGAGGGTTGAGGGATTAGGGTAGAGAGTTTACTAAGTGGATTTAAGGGTTTAAGGGTTGAGGGATTAGGGTTGAGGGTAGAGGGTAGAGGATTGAGGGTAGAGGGTAGAGTGTTTAAGGGTTTAGAGTTTAAGGGTTGAGGGTTTAGGGTTTAGGGTTTAAGGGTTTATAGGGTAGAGGGTAGAGGGTAGACGGTTGAGGGTTGAGGGTTTAAGGTTGAGGGTAGAGAATTGAGAGTATAGAGTTGGGGGATTAGGGTTGAGGGTCCAATGTATATGGTAGAGGGTATAGGGGTTGAGGGATTAGGAATTTAAGGTTCAAGGGATTAAGGGTTAAGAGGATTGAGGGATTAGGGTAGAGATTTTACTAAGTGGGTTTAAGGGCTTAAGGGTTGAGGAATTAGGGTTGAGGGTAGAGGGCAAAGGATTGAGGGTAGAGGGTTGAGGGTTTAAGGTTGAGGTTAGAGGATTGAGGGTATAGGGTTGGGAGATTAGGGTTGAGGGTCCAATGTATAGGGTAGAGGGTATAGGGGTTGAGGGATTAGGGTTAAAGGGTTGAGGGTTGAGGTTGAGGATTAAGGGTCAAGAGGGTTGAGGATTAGGGTAGAGAGTTTACTAAAGTGGGTTTAAGGGTTTAGAGGGTTGAGGACTAGGGTTGAGGGTAGGGTGAAATTGAGGTAGGGTTTAGGGTTTAGGGTTTAGGTTTAGGGTTTGGGTTTGGGGTTTAGGGTTTAGGGTTGAGTTTTTAAGGGTTTATATGGTAGAGGGTAGAGGGTTTAGGGTTGGGGTTTAAGTGAGGGTAGAGGATTGAGGGTATAGGGTTGGGGATTAGGGTTGAGGGTCCAATGTATAGGGTAGAGGGTATAGGGGTTGAGGGATTAGGGTTAAAGGATTGAGGGTTGAGGGTTAAGGGTTAAGGGATTAAGGTTCAAGAGGGTTGAGGGATTAGGGTAGAGAGTTTATTAAGTGGGTTTAAGGGTTGAGGGTAGAGGGTAGATGGTTTAAGGGTTGAGGGTTGGGGGTTTAAGGTTGAGGGTAGAGGGTATAAGGTTGAGTGTTTAAGGTTTTATAGGGTAGAGGATAGAGGGTAGAGGGTAGAGGGTTTAAGGTTTGAGGGTAGAGGGTAGAGGGTAGAGGGTAGAGGGTAGAGGGTAGAGGGTAGAGGGTTTAAGGGTTTAGGGTTTAGGGTTTAGGGTTTAGGGTTTAGGGTTGAGTGTTTAAGGGTTTACAGGGTAGAGGATAGAGGGTAGAGGGTAAAGGGTTTAAGGGTTGAGGGTAGAGGATTGAGAGTATAGAGTTGGGAGATTAGGGTTGAGGGTCCAATGTATAGGGGTTGAGGGATTAGGGTTTAAGGGTAGAGGGTAGAGGGTAGAGGGTTTAGGGTTTAGGGTTTAGGTTTTAGGGTTTAGGGTTGAGTGTTTAAGGGTTTATAGGGTAGAGGATAGAGGGTAGAGGGTAAAGGGTTTAAGGTTGAGGGTAGAGAATTGAGAGTATAGAGTTGGGAGATTAGGGTTGAGGGTCCAATGTATAGGGTAGAGGGTATAGGGGTTGAGGGATTAGAGTTTAAGGGTAGAGGGATTAAGGGTCAAGAGGGTTGAGGGATTAGGGTAGATATTTTACTGAGTGGGTTTAAGGGTTGAGGGTAGAGGATTGAGGGTAGAGGGTCGAGGGTTTAAGGGTTGAGGGTTTAAAGTTGAGGGTAGAGGATTGAGGGTATAGGGTTGAGGGTCCAATGTATAGGGTAGAGGGATTAAGGGTCAAGAGGGTTGAGGGATTAGGTAGAGAGTTTACTAAGTGGGTTTAAGGGTTTAAGGGTTGAGGGATTAGGGTTGAGGGTAGAGGGTAGAGGATTGAGGGTAGAGGGTAGAGGGTAGAGGGTTTAAGGGTTTAGGGTTTATGGGTTGAGGGTTTAGGGTTGAGGGTTGAGGGTCCAATGTATAGGATAGAGGGTATAGGGTTTGAGTGATTAAGGTTTAAGGGTTGAGGGATTAAGGGTCAAGAGGGTTGAGGGATTAGGGTAGATATTGTACTAAGTGGGTTTAAGGGTTGCGGAATTAGGGTTGAGGGTAGAGGGTTTAAAGGTTTAGGGTTTAAGGGTTGAGGTTTCAAAGTTGGGGGTAGAGGATTGAGGGTTTAAGGTTGAGGGTAGAGGATTAAGGGTATAAGGCTGGGGAATTAGGGTTGAACATCCAATGTATAGGGTAGAGGGTATAGGGGTTGAGGGATTAGGGTTTAATGGTTAAGGGTTGAGGATTGAGCGATTAAGGGTCAAGAGGGTTGATGGATTAGGGTAGAGAGTTTACTAAGTGGGTTTAAGGGTTGAGGGGTTAGGGTTGAGGGTAGAGGGTATTGGGTTGAGGGTAGAGGGTAGATGGTTTAAGGGTTGAGGGTTGGGGTTTTAAGGTTGAGGGTAGAAGTTTGAGGGTATAGGGTTGGGGGATTAGGGTTGAGGGTCCAATGTATAGGGTAGATGGTATAGGGGTTGAGGGTTGAGGGTTGAGGTTTGAGAGATTAAGGGTCAAGAGGGTTGAGGGATTAGGATAGAGAGTTCACTGAGTGGGTTTAAGGGTTTAAGGGTTGATGGATTAGGGTTGAGGGTAGAGGGTATTGGGTTGATGGTAGATGGTATATGGTAGATGATATTTTTTTTTAAGGGTTTAGAGTTAAAGGGTTGAGGGTTTAGGGTTTAGGGTTGAGTGTTTAAGGGTTTAAGGGTTGAGGGTTTAGGGTTGATAGTTGATGGATTAGGGTTGAGGGTATTAGAGTTTAAGGGTTGAGGGTTGAGGGATTAGGGTTGAGGGTATTGGGTTGAGGATATAAGATAGAAGGTTTAAGGGTTTGGGGTTAAAGGGTTTAGGGTTGAGGGTTAAGGGTTGAGGGTAGAGGGTTTGGGGTATAGGTTAGAGGGTATATGGTTTAAGGATTAGATTTGAGGGTATAGGTTTGAGGGTATATGGTTGAAGGATTAGGTAAAGGGTAGAGGGTTTAAGGGTAGAGGGATTAAGGGTTGTGGGTTGAGGGTAGAGGGTTTAGGGTTGAGGGTAGAGGGTTTAGGGTAGAGGGTAGATGGTTTGGAGTTTAAGGGTAGAGGGTAGAGAATTTAACTGTTAAGGGTAGAGGGTGTAGGGTTAATGGTAGAGGGGAGAGATATAGGATAGTGTTTGTGTGTGTGTGTGTGTGTGTGTGTGTGTGTGTGTGTGTGTGTGAGAGAGAGAGAGAGAGAGAGAGAGAGAGAGAGAGAGAATTGAGGGTATAGAGTTGAGAACCTATAAGGTTGATGGTTTAGTGTATTGGGTCGAGGGTAGAGGGTAAAGGGTTTAAGGGTTTAGGGTGTAAGGGTTTAGGGTTAAGGGTAGAGGGTTTAGGGTTTAGGGTTGAGTGCTTAAGGGTTTAGGGTTGATGGATTAGGGTTGAGGGATCGGGGTAGAGAGGGAGGGATGGATGGATAGAGAGATGGAGGGGGAACTAAGATAGAGAGAAGTAGAGAAGAGGACGAAGGGAAAAAGATACATGAGGGTTGAGGATCCAATGTATAGGGTAGAGGGTTGAGAATTGAGGGTATAGGGTTGACGACCTGTAGGGTTGAGGGATTAGGGTATAGGGTTGGGGGTAAAGGGTTAAGGGTAGAGGGTTAAGGAGACCCCATTTCTTGGACCCATTTTTTCAAATAGACCAAGTTAGGATGTTAATTTCACCCACTAGCTTGCCAATTCATGGGGTCTTCTGGTGATTTACATCACCGGGAGGCCCCATTTTTTTAAATAGGCCAAGTTAGGATGCCAATTTCACCCAGGGAGACCCCATTTCTTAGACCCATTTTTTCAAACAAGCCAAGTTAGGATGCCAATTTCACCCACTAGCTTGCCAATTCGGTGAAATTGGAAATGTAGTGGCATGTTTGAAAAAATGGGTCCAAGAAATGGACAGGAGATCCCATTTCTTGGACCCATTTTTTCAAACAGGCCAAGTTAGGATGCCAATTTCACCCACTAGCTTGCCAATTCGGTGAAATTGGCAATGTAGTGGCCTATTTGAAAAAATGGGTCTAAGAAATGGGGTCTCCCGGTGATGTAACGAGAGACCCCATTTCTTGGACCCATTTTTTCAAACAGGCCAAGTTAGGATGCCAATTTCACCCACTAGCTTTCCAATTCAGTGAAATTGGCAATGTAGTGGCCTGTTTGAAAAAATGGGTCCAAGAAATGGATGAGAGACCCCATTTTTTCAAATAGGCCAAGTTAGGATGCCAATTTCACCCACTAGCTTGCCAATTCGGTGAAATTGGCAATGTAGAGGCTTGTTTGACAAAATGGGTCCAAAAAATGGATGGGAGACCCCATTTCTTTGACCCATTTTTTCAAATAGGGCAAGTTAGGATGCCAATTTCACCCACTAGCTTGCCAATTCGGTGAAATTGGCAATGTAGTGGCCTGTTTGAAAAAATGGGTCCAAGAAATGAGGTCTCTTGGTGATGTAAATCACCGAGAGACCCCTTTTCTTGGACCCATTTTTTTAAACAGGCCAAGTTAGGATGCCAATTTCACCCACTAGCTTGCAAATTGGGTGAAATTGGCATCCTAACTTGAGAGGGATAGGAGTGACTAAGAGAGAGAGAGAGTTGAGAGAGGGAGAGGGTAGAGGGGAGAGGGGAGAGAGATAGAATTAGGGTTTAAGGGTTGGGGGTAGAGGATAAAGGGTAGAGGGTAGAGGGGAGAGAGAAAGGAGTGAGTGAGTTAGAGAGAGAGAGTTGAGAGAGGGATAGGGGGTAGGAGGTAGGAGGAAGATATTTGATAAAGAGAGAGAGAGGGAGGGAGTGGGAGAGAGATAGAGGGTAGACGATAAAGGGTATAAGGGTTAAGGGTAGAGGGTAGAGGGGAGAGAGATAGAATTAGGGTTTAAGGATTGGGGCTAGAGGATAGAGGGTATAAGGCTTAAGGGTGCAGGGGAGAGGGGAGAGAGATAGAATTAGGGTCTAAGGGTTGGGGTAGAGGATAGAGGGTATAAGGGTTAAGGGTAGAGGGTAGAGGGGAGAGAGAAAGAAGGAGTGAGTGAGTGAGAGAGAGAGTTGAGAGAGGGATAGGGGTAGGAGGGAGAGTTTTCATAGAGAGAGAGAGGGAGAGAATGGGAGAGGTAGAGGGTAGATGATAGAGGGTATAAGGGTTAAGGGTAGAGGGGAGGGGGGAGAGAGAAAGAAGGAGGTGTGAGGAGAGAGATGAGAGAGAGGGATAGGTGGGAGGGAGGTTGAGGAGAGAGAGGGAGGGAGTGGGAGAGAGATAGAGGGTAGAGGGTAGAGGATAGAGTTTATAAGGGTTAAGGGTAGAGGGGAGAGAGATAGAATTAGGGTTTAAGGGTTGGGGGTAGAGGATAGAGGGTATAAGGGTTAAGGGTAGAGGGTAGAGGGGAGAGAGATAGAATTAGGGTTTAAGGGTTGCAGGTAAAGGATACAAGGTATAAGGGTTAAGGGTAGAGGGGAGAGGGGAGAGAAACAGAAGGAGTGAGTGAGTGAGAGAGAGACTTGAGAGAGAGAGAGAGAGGGAGGGAGTGGGAGAGAGATAGATGGTAGAGGATAGACAAAATGAGTGAGTGAATGAGAGAGAGAGTTGAGAGAGGGAGAGGGTGTTGGAGGGAGATATGGGAGAGAGAGAGAGAGGGAGTGGGAGAGAGATAGAGGGGAGAGAGAATTAGGGTTTAAGGGTTGAGGGTAGATGATAAAAGGTATAGGGTTAAGGGTAGAGGGTAGAGGGGAGAGAGATAGAATTAGGGTATAGGGGTTGAGGGTATAAGAGTATAAGGGTTGAGGGTAGAGGGTAGAGGGGAGAGAGATAGAATTAGGGTTTAAGGGTTGAGGGTAGAGGATAGAGGGTATAAGAGTTAAGGATAGATGGTAGAGGGGGGAGAGATAGAATTAGGGTATAGGGGTTGAGGGTATAAGGGTATAAGGGTTAAGTGCAGAGGATAGAGGGGAGAGAGACATAAGGAGTGAGTGAATGAGAGAGAGAGTTGAGAGAGGGAGAGGGGGTAGGAGAGAGAGACAAAGAGATAGAGGAAGTGGGAGAGATAGAGGGTAGATTAGAGAGGGGAGAGAGATAGAATTAGGGTTTAGGGTTGAGGGTAGAGGATAGAAGGTATAAGGGTTAAGGGTAGAGGGGAGAGGGGAGAGAGATAAAATTAAGGTATAGGGTTTGAGGGTATAAGGGTATAAGGGTTGAGGGTAGAGGGTAGAGGGGAGACAGATAGAATTGGGTGATCCCACAAAGCTGGTTTACAAATATTGAGAGGAACATATTTTTGTTAAAATCACATATTTTTAGAAAATATAATGGTTTAAGTCTTTAAAAGTTCTATTTTAAGGATTCCAGTTGAAGAGGGTTTGATCAAACCACCTTAGATCAAACCGCCTTGGATAGAACCCTGCTAGTTTTAAACCATACCTACAACAGAGTCTCCTTTGGGTGATCCCACAATAGTGGTTTACAATTTTTGGTCAAACTGGACACTAAAATTATTATGTTTAACTAAATCTTCACATTCGAGCACCTATAGCGGCTAAATCGTGAGGAATTTCAAATGATGCAAACTAGAGTCTCATCACGTTTTTTCTGTAGATTCTAAAAATATTTTTTTCAAAATATTTGGAATCAAATTGCACTTATTTTTCCATCTCCCACAAAAACTAGTTTTTTTCAGAAAATAACATTTTTAAAAAGTGGCGCACACCGTATAACACATTAATTTTTTTCCATGATGGATAAAATTATAATTCTTTCGAATTTAGATTTGTAACTCTGATATCTAATGCTTCCACTTGGTTAGATAGTTTTTTATTGAATATTTTTTCTTTAATCAAGTTTCGAAGTCAAACCAATTACAATTTAGACATAGCGCGACCGTATAACGCGTAACATTTTTTGTATATATCAAAATTCATTTTTTTTTTGTTGGATCAAAGACTTCAATATCTAGTGCACTCATATTTTTCATTTTTTTTTTATAATCTACTATTTTTCCACATGTGCAGAACATAGACCTTCATTTTCGATGAAAAACCTATGTTTAATAAAACTAAAAAAACAAATATATAATAAAACCAAAACATATTAAAATTATATTCATTGGATAGCTTGTTCCAAGGACTACCATAATAATTTTAAATAAATTTTAAATGAATTCATTTGATCCCCCAAAAGGTAAATCAAAAGTGATTTTTTATCAGCATTTTGATAGGTGTAGAGAAGACTCATTTATAGGTATGGTTTAAAACTAGCGAGGTTATATCCAAGGGGGTTTGATCTAAGGTGGTTTGATCAAACCCTCTTCAATTGATTTACCTTTTGGGGGATAAAATTAGTTCATTTAAAATTTATTTGAAATGATCATGGTACTCCTCAGAACAAGCTATCCAACAAATATAATTTTAATATGTTTCGGTTTTATTATGTATGTGATTTTTTAGTTTTATTAAACATAGGTTTTTCACCGAAAATCAAGCTCTTTGTTATGCAGACATGTGAAAAAATAGCAGATTATCAAAAAAAAAATGAAAAATATGAGTGTACCAGATATTGAAGTCCTTGATCCAACAAAAAAAAAAAGAATTTCGATATATACAAAAAATGTTACGCGTTATACGGTCGCCCTATGTCTAAATTGTAATTGGTTTGACTTTGAAACTTGATTAAAGAAAAAATATTCAATAAAAAACTATCTAACCAAGTGGAAGCACTAGATATCGGAGTTACAAATCTAAATTACAAAGAATTAGAATTTTATCTTTCATGAACAAAAAGTTATGCTTTATACGATGTGCGTCACTTTTTAAAAATATTATTTTCTGAAAAAAACCATTTTTCATGGGAGATGGAAAAAGAAGTGCAATCGGATTCCAAAAATTTTCAAAAAAATATTTTTAGAATCTATAGACAAAATTTGATGAGACTCTAGTTTGCATCATCTTCAAATTTCTCACGGTTTAGTCGCTATAGATGCTCGAATGTGAATATTTAGTTAAAAATAATAATGTCAGTGTCCAGTTTGACCAAAAATTGTAAACCACTATTGTGGGATCACCCAATTAGGTTTTAAGGGTTGAGGATAGAGGATAGAGGGTATAAGGGTAGAGGGTAGAGGGGAGAGAGATAGAATTAGGGTATAAGGGTTAAGCGTAGAAGGTAGAGGGGACAGAGACAAAAGGAGTGAGTGGATGAGAGAGAGAGAGAGTTGAGAGAGGGAGAGGGGGTAGGAGGTAGAGACTTGAGAGAGAGAAAAAGGGAGTGGGAGAGAGATAGAGGGGAGAAAGATAGAATTAGGGTATAGAGGGTATATACAAAGAGAGAGAGAGAGAAAAAAAAATCTATAAAAAAATCAACTTTATAATAACACGAGCGTGTTTTGGCTTGTTCTAAAAACGATAAGAAAATTCAATATACCCATGATCTCAAGGCCCATATTTTGCATATTCTCCTGGTTCTGCGCATGCTCTAACAAAAAGTAGCTTTTTTATGATGTTGTGAAGTGTGCATGCATGTTTTTCACATCCCACCACATTTTTCATGATCTTTCCACCACCTTTGCATGAAATAATAGACTTTTCAAGTTGAAAGGCATATAATATCAATTTAAGCCTCAATTCCATTAAAAAGTGATATATAATTGAAGTTTGGAGGGGAAAAAGCTTTTGAAAAAATTAAATTGTTGAGGAGTTTGAAGAAAGAAGAAGCAAAAGCTACATAATTGGGTAGAAATCCCCCATTTCAAACTCTAGTTTTTTAGGTATGTGAAGTTTTACACATTTTCTTTCATTTTATTATGGCTTGGTTTCATTTTTGTTATTTTGCATATTCCATGTTGATCATTGTTTGTTTGTCATTATAACCTTAGGTTGTCAATGCACATTTTAAATTACACAATTCTATACACTTGAACCAATTACATTTTCAAACCACATCTCTTTGAGGCATTTTGTTATTTAACAATTGACTTACCTTGTGTATGCTTCCACATTTTGTATACACATATATATGACATAAGTTTTAAGGAAGTAAAAAAAAAACATCATCTCCCAATCCTTTATTATGGATGTGCATACAACTATCCAAAGCTTTTTGACGCAGAAAATGTTGATTTATGAGTCATCAAAGAGAATCTTAGCCAAAAAATCAATGCAACATCCTTATTTGGATGATCTTGATAAATTTCAATTCTAATTTGAAGTCACTATGGGATCGCATGTGAATCTTAGCGAGGGAATCTCAAGTTACTCATTTGAAGTTAACCTCATCATGAGCACCTATGATGTAGACATTATAAGAGAATCTCGAATGTATGAGTGACATTGTAAAAGATATGTGAGAATGAAGTACCTAAGGAATTGTAATGAGATTTACTCAAATATTAAAATTCATGCAAGGCACCAAGGCTATTGAGAAAAATTGGTTCATGAAAGTCTTAAGTTAGTTTTTTGTTTTGATTTTTGTCAATTGAATGAGATTAGTACCAAGATCATAAACCTGACTTCTTGACTGGCTCTCCAAAACACTCACAAAACTCAACAATGGTGTAAGTCACCAATGGCTCCAATACACACTAAGGTTCTCAGACCTTCACATGAATTCAAAGAGGCATCTCACAAGATTTAAATCCTCATACAATCTCAACTAAACCACTCTCAAACCTTAAAGAACCATACTTAGCCACAAACCCACTCCAAACCTTCATAAGGTAGTAGCCCTCTCCCAAGGGACTGTCAAACATATCTAGAGATCCAAATGGCTTCTCTAGACTATACCAATAGATTTAGATACCTTTTTTCATGATCATAAATATATCTCAAGATTACTATGGACTCCTTTGAAAGGAACACCTCAAAATCTCACTTTATCGTAGGGGCAACTAGGCCAATTAGGCCTCTTTTGCAAAGAGACACCTTCCCAAACACCTGAAACTCATTCAAACTCAAAGAAAAATATTTAGTTAGGTACCAAACATAATATTTCATGATTTCTAGAGCTCCAAACACTCTCCAAGCTACCAATCCACTAAACCCTCACTTTCAAATCTCCAAGACTAGGTTTTCCAAAGAGCCTTATTGAAAATCACTCTTCCCACACTTAACTCTCACAAAAAACACCCCAAACATACCCTAAGATATTTTTACATTCTTAAAAGACTCTCACAAATTACTGCCCCAATGGATTTCTCCCATTCTCACCCTAAAACCATTGAATTTCACTCAAAATCACTTGTTTTCACTACCAAGGTTACATGCCATGACTCCAAAACGATCTCCCCTGCTCCAAGAATCAATATATATCATATTCCTAACCTAATGGAATCATTCCACCAAGATACAGTATATACATTAGGTGTAATGAGTCATTAAGTCACTTCATGACTCCAAAACCTTGAAGTTTAGGCTTCCAGACCCCCTATAGAAAATCAACTACCAAGAACTCAAAACAAGATGGTTTTCAGTGCCACAAGAACCAAAACGTGGCTAACACATCCCTCTACCAAAATAAAAGTACTTCTAAGCTATTCACTTTAGTAGAGGATCATGCAATGGACTGCTACAACACTGAAAAAGAGAAAAAACACACATTTGCTAAGAAAAAATAGAGCTTTTATTGATCACACTTTTACAAAAACATCCACCCACCTTCATTCGAGATCCACATACATATAATAACTCCCTCAATTAATAAAATGATTGAAAAAAAATTCCTCAAGTGACCTTTTACCTCCCATGACTGTTCAACTTCCCCATTATGCATTTTTTGCACTTACAAAATTTGAAAATGACACCTTTTGCATATTTTGCCTGATTTGCAACTAAAACCTTCTAATCATCTAAAGACCATCAAAATTAATAAATGAATCATTACACCTATTGTTTCTCTCTGTGGCTCCGTGGAATGAGTCCAAAATGGTAAGATTAGATGTAGGAATAAGATTTAGGAGTAGGGAAAATGTTTAGGAGTGTTTTTGGTTGTTGTCCCAAAGGAAATTGGGTGAATTTTGGCTTAAAAATGGAGTTTTGATGTTGGGTTTTGGTGAAATTGTATTAGGAAAAATTGGGAGATTATTGATTTGGCATGATAAGGCATATATTGAATTTTTTGAAGCTTTGGAAGGGCAAGGAAGGTGAGTTGATTGCCTGGGCATGATGCCCTAATTGTCAAACTGTGTATTTTGAGTGAAATTTGGTGGTTAGAGGAGGGAAGTTGTAGAAAATATTGGGGGAAATTTTTTTTGATGAACCTTAGAGCATGTGCAAACATAACTAAAGGTGTTTGAGGCCTTGGTTGGCTATTTAGAAGCCTAAAACAATGTTTTTCAATAAACCCCTTTAGAATGGCATAAAGTGAGGGTTTCATGTTTTGGTGTCATATAAAATGATTCTTTGATCAAAAGTTGTGGATTTGGAAGTTTTGTAGACTGGTAAGTGACTTTCCATTAATATTTAGGGTTGTAAAGACATTTGAGTGGGTGATGCTTTGTTAAAGTGACCTAATTGAGGTCTAGGACAACATAGTTGCATGATTATGGAGAAGTTGGTCCAAAGTGACCTATGTTTCTTTTGAGATATGATCTGTAAGATGTTGAAGGGTGTATGAAAATACAATTGGTTAGTGGTTTTGAGATTGGATCTGAGAGTTTTGGTCCAGAAACTAGGTCTGCAGACCTACAAGGGAATTTGAGTGAATTTGTGAAGAGTTGGGGAGATAGGTTTAAAAGGGTTGCAAAGTTGTTTCTAAAGGCTTGAATTTTGATTGTAGGTTGATTTCCTCCTTGCTCTGCATAAAAATTCATTGCTTCCCTCAAACATTTATAATTCAAGCAACACAATCCCTTAACAGTCCAAACAACAAAAGGGCAACAATCTTTGACAGCATGTTACCCAGATACCGTGTTGGTTATGGGAATTTCGTCTAAGGAATTGGGATCACGTAGGGCACCTCTATAATAACCTCTCTTGGTTTTTTTTATCCAAGTGTCTTTTTTCCGTGGTGTCCAATTTTGACTTGATAGAAAAAGTGTTAATTGTAGGCAATGTAAAGTTGCAAAGTGGTGCAACTTTTATTTTGCAACTCGTGTGACCAAACAGAGTGTTCTAACGCATCTGAATAGGTATGTTTACGCTAAGCATGGTCCTCTTTTCCACCCAAACATGTGGAATTGCTTTGAGCTACATTCAACTAGATCGATCCCTTAAGGGTCCAAAGTGCAAAATGGTTACAAAATTCAACATGGTGTTATTCAAATACCATGATGCCTAGAAACTTCTCATATGATCCTATGGGATCATTTTGGGCCCCTCTACAATAATCTCTCTTATTTTTCTCTATCTCAGAGGTATTTTTCCGTGGTGGGGAATTTTTACTTGGGGAAAAAGTTGTCTGTAGACATGGAAAATGTAAAAATTCGGATCGGCACACTTGATCCTGATCACTAACGACATTTCCTCCTGAATCATACACTCAGCTTTTCATCATACTCTGTCTCTTAATTTAATAAATCAGTGTTTATTTGATAAGCTCTTTCTCCTCCATTGATTAAATTAATCAATTTAATTTAATTAACCTTATGTTTTTGTTTAATTAAATTAATCATTTTATTTGATTAAAGTCTCCAAAGTCCTCTTATTAAATTAAATAAATTAAACCTTATTTGATTTAATTTAATATTTTCCCACTTAGTTAAATAAATCAAAATCATTTATTTAATTAATTATTTCTTCTCAATTCTGATCCAAATCAATTCATCAATTTAAGTCAAAATTGTCAAATCATCTAATCCCTCATTAAATTAATCAAAATCTTGATTAAGTTAATCCCTATCACTAAAATATTCTAGAGAATGCAACTTGCACATGAAAATATATTTAATTCATTTATTAAATCTCTATTTTCCCTCACATGGCATCAAAAGGGAATATTCCCTCAAGTTTGAATTCAAAAAGTCCAAGTGGACTTGTACATCCAACAGGGTATTCACTCCTCTTACATGTCTTTGTGCATTGAACCAAGTGAAATTTATTTCATTCTTTTTTCCCCCTCACATGTCATTTCCCCAATTTCAAATTCCACCTAATTGCATTTATTGGCACTTTGGCCAAAATGTGCACAACCATCAACCATTCACATGGTCACATGTGGCATTCAACCATTGGTTGAAAGATAGTCCCACATTGCTCAAATCTTGTTTTCTCTTCCAAATTCAAATCTATAAGTTGGAGGCTTCTCTCCTCATTCTTCATCCACAACTTGAGTAAAATTACTATACTCAAATTCATACACAATTTCATGCAAAGTTACTCTCTTGAATTGAGAGCTAATTTTGCTCATTTTCACTCAAGCATTCATCATTTTCACAATTCATAGCTAGGTGTTATGCCTTGCATAACCACCCCATCTTTTGTCTTGGTCAAAATGGGTCCCCTTTTATTGTTTTTATCCTTGGTTGTTTTTCAAACAAAGTTTGGAGTCTTTCTTTTCTAACACTTTGTTTTTCTTTGGTGTAGTCTGTTAGAACCAAAACCGGAATTGAATCGGGTTTTGAAAATTCCTTTAAAACTCGTTCTGATCCCCATCCCGACAGTCTTTCTTTTTAACCTTTTTTTCTTGTCTTTGTCAGAGTCAGAGCTGGAGTGGAAGTTAAGTCGATGTTTATTCAAAATTCAAAGATCAAATTCCGTTTCGTTTCCGCCTCCGCTTTTGGTCTTTCATTTTAGATTAAGTTTTGTATGTTGAGTTTTCTTGGTTCGGTCTTTTTGTTTTATTTTGTCGTTTTGTTTCGCTTTTCTCTTTGTCAGTGGAACCGGACCCGGAACGGGAACCAAGTTGGGAAATTAAACAAATTTCCAAGTCCGTTTTCATTCCGATTCCGCTCCCGTCGTTTCTTGGTCGTTGAATTTTTACTGAAGTCACACGACAGTAATGGGCCAGTTCTTTTGCAATTTCGACTCCGCTCTACTGTATTTAATGCATTAATGACAGGTGCCAGGCATGCGTGAAACTGCTAGTTTTTGCCTTAATTAGGGATTAAACGCGTAGTTATCATCATTATTATTAAGAGATCGAGAGTGAACCAGGGTTGCAATGAAGCTTTTGTGTGAAGTAAATCGATTGAAAGAGAGACGGCTGTGTACGAATTTCTTCAGGAAGTTAACCTCTTTGTTTGCGTTCGAGGTAGGGTTTCTATTTTTGTGCTTCTTTTTAGTTTTACGTTTTTTTGTTTTAGTTCTTCTTGGTTTGTTGGTTTTATGCGAATTCCTTTGTAAGTTTTCATATTTTGTTTTTCATTATTTGTTTGTTTATATTTCTTGTTTTCATTTAACTTTTCTGGTTTTTTCTCATCTGTTGTTTTCAACACGGTCGTTTTCACGTTTTAGTTATCACCGAATCGTGCTTTAATTTTTAAATGCATAGGTTAAATTCAATTTTTACAGTGAGTTAGGGTTTGTTAAATCTTGTTTTTACTTAGGAAATCTTGTTGCGCATTCAATCTGGTTAAATTAGAAGGGTTAAATTTGTGCCCTAGTTTTTATATCGAGTTTTTTTAGATTAGGGTTTTGGTGCATTTCTGAGTTCGCAGTTTAATTTAAAATATGATGCCCTAGAAAGTACAGTGGCCCCTCGGTCATATGGGGATGGTCTTATCATGTTATATTTTAACCCCTTTTCATTTAATATGACCTAGTCCTTAATCATGAAGTTATGCATAAAACTGTTAAAAACATTTATGATGTCATGATCATTTTAGGCGAAAGCGAGATCAGAATCAATCTAGGCTTTGAATCATGTTTTCCAAAATGTATCGATTCCATTTCTATTCCATCTCCGACTCCGCTTATAGTGAGAAGCATTCTTTCAAAATAACGATGACCTAGGCAGAAGCAGAAGTGGAACCGAAATGGAATATGAGATTAGAAAATCTGAAAGAAACCAAATCAGTTTCCATTCCGATTTCGATTCCGATCACCATGATAGTTCTGTCTCTGAGCCCGCTTGTTATTATTTTAATCTCAATAACGGTTTTGGTTCCGAGCCCGGAAGTGTTTTAAAGAAGACTGTTTTAGAATGTTTTTATGTTTGGTTCCGCCTCCGATATATATATATATATGAAGGGTAAGGTTTTAAGGCATATTTTGTGATATTCATTGAAGGATCTAATTGTGGGTTTTTGTGCAGGAAAGCTAAAGGATGTCATGAGCATCAAGAGAAGCCTCCCAAAGGAATCGACCTGCAGAGACATCAAAGGCAGCAACAAAGCCCAAGAAGATAAAGCCGGAGCATCTACCTTATACTTTAAGGTATAATCATAGGGGTCCTATTGTTACTGCAAGAAAAGTGGAATCGGATTGGTCAGATATAACCGACACCAATTTGGGCTCATACAATTTTGAGCCGTATTCATAAACGTTTGCTAAAGATATAACAGGGAGAACACAAAGAATTGTTGAGTTTGGTTTGGCTCATATCACCTTATTCCCTTTATCTGTCCAATGCCCAGAGTTGATTATGATAGCAACAGGGGCCTACAATCCAGCCACTAGGCAGTGTATGGATTCACATGATAATGTTATTATTGATCTCACTCCTCAAATGTTTCAAACTATGTTTAGTGTCCCGGATCCAAAGAACCTGGTACAATTAATGGAGGTTGAATCTTTGGAGAAATATAGCAAATACAAAGCATCCAACAAGGCTCACTTGAATAAGAAATGGTTGAGAACAGAGAAGAAGTCTTTGACCAAACTCCATGATCAACCGAAGAGGACATAATTCTACAAAGAAGTATCAGACTTGATCATGATGTTGTCTAGGGTATTTGGGAAGAGGGATGCACTTCACTTCAAGGAGTGGATGTTTCCTTTCATTCAGGCCATCTTGAATGGAAAACAATAGTTTGATTGGTCAATGGTTGTCTCTGATGTTATTCATGACCAGTTAACAAGGATAAGGGAAACCAAATGTTTCTTTATGACTCCTTATGTTGTTTATGCAGCTGCTAGAGGAGGTATATTTCCAGGTTTAACGAGAGTGGGGATATTGGGAGAGGCAGATGGACAAAGGAAGGTGTGGGACCATTATGATCAGTTATCTCTGCAAGTATCTAAAACACAACTTAGAAGGGTTAATGATGCATTTCTATATGTAATCATTAACCAACTAAACGAAGATGCAAGGTATAGAATGAGCCAAGAAGCTATGGCATTTATCACAGAATGGGGATGTTAGTACATTCAATACCCCAAGTTCACATACTTTAGGCTAGCTAGATTTGAAGGTCATCCACACTTGCTCCCAAGATGTTGTAACAATAGGATAGTTCTAATGGAATTTTTATATCAAGCTCTAGGGGTTAATACCCGGTTTGGATTGAAACAAAAAATAGGATGTCATAAGTTCCCCATGAAATTGGGTGAATATAGCTATCAACATCTTGTGGGGGCTAAGGTAGTGTGCAGTGAGTTGATACATCTGAAACTAGGTTTGTATACAGCTTGGAAGTACTTTGACCCAAAGAAGAAAATGAATGCCTTGTTGCCCTCTGTTTTTGATAAACATTTCAATTATTTGGAAGATTAGTGACTGGCAGGATGAGTATGACCTCAGGAAGAAGAATTATGAGAGGTTACCCACCTCACTCATGGTAGAGCTTTGGATCAAAGATGATATCCCTGATGCATTAGTAGATGATGGAGTTGTATTAGATCCATTATATGAGGCATTAAACATTGGCACTAAGAGCTTGGATCTAGTGGACTGGGATAGTGAGGAGACAATTGACATAAAGCAAATAGGGAGGACAGTTTTGGATAGAAGTATTCATTGGGTGGTCCTAAGAACTAAAACTCCTCAAGAACCAGCCCCTAAGAAGGGGAAGGGATATAAAAGGATCAAAAGGAAATTGCCTTCCAAGGAGCCCTTGGAATTCTTCCCTCCAGACATTGAAGAGATTGAGCTTGAAGCAACTTCTCAAGATGAACCGGAGACACAAGGAGATGCCCAAAAGGGACCGGTTGCTTCAACACCTGCATTAGGTGAATCCTCTACTCAATTCCTACTTACAAAGCAACAAAGTGAAGAAGTGCAGAAAGGGAGTCTTCATGATATTGTTGAATCCATGAAGGGAAAAGGAGTAGAGGTAGAGATTCATGATGTTGAAACAAACTCTAATGAGACTCTGTCAGAGAGGGATGCACAAGAAAATATGCCTCTAGAGGAGGATACTGAACAGGTGTTGACAGAGGAGGATTAGTGGGCATTATTTGAAGAGGCCAAGAAGGTTGCTGATGATCAAGCACATGCTACAACAATAGAGAAACAAAAAGGCAATTGATGCCAAGATACAGGTTGATGCCTTACTTCAGCAGCAACACATAGAAGCTAAGCTAAAAGCTGATGAAATAGAGAAGCAACAAAGGCAAAAAGAGCATGAGCTCAAGGTCAAGGAAGAGAATGATAAATTAGAGTTGATACATAAAATTCATGATCTTGAGGAAGAAAAGGCAAGACATCGAAGAGAGAGAGAAGTTCTTGTGGCTAAGTTGAAGCTTGCTGAAGAGGCTCATAAAGAGAAAGAGGAAGCAGAACGAGTGCAAAAAGAGAAATATGTCGAAGAACTAATCAAGAAACAAAAAAAAGAAAAGGAAGATGCAGAAAAGCTTAAGGCATTAGAGGAAGAAAGAAACCAAGAATTGGAGAAAAGAAGACTAGAAGAAGAAAGGTTGAAGAAGGAGGAAGAAGATAAGAGAATACAAGAACAAAAGGATAGGGAGGAAGCTGAAAAGCTTGCACAGACAAGTGTGGAACAAGAACAACAAGAGAAATAAGGGGTTGATTCTCAACCTCAAGTAAATGTGCAACCACCCTCTACTACTGCCTCTTCTTCTTCAACTATGATGATTGTTACTCTAGGTGCTCCCACTTGGTTGAAATTGGATCTTCAGAAGAGATCATTGACACCTTCACAACCTCTCAATTGGTAGGATATGATGAAGGAAATTGAGAAAGAAAGGCCTAAAAAGAAGGCCAAGATCCTACATTCCACTAGGCTAATCGACAAAGGAGAAATTGTGGCTGAATGTGCTATACCCATGATAGACAAGGATGTAGGAGACATGCAATTGACAAATTATTAGTTGGGCACTGTTAATTTGGGGATACCTACCAGATATCAACAAATGAATTTAATTGATGTGGTAGCATCGTCAACCAAGACAAGAATGTTGAAGGATAAACAAAGGAAAGATGAGCTTAAGGCTCAGTTAGATCAGTTGCATGTTTTCTTGAAAAGTGTTTCTGCTCCGAGGACACAACAGGTTACCACTATTAAGACCCCAAAATTTGTTGAGTAAGAAACAAGTAGATGATATGGTACAAGTAAGGGGCAAGGCGAAAATGTTGGATCGGTGGGTTGATAAATTGAATCAAGAAATAAGTGAAGTACTGGAAGACAGTTTTGGGGTTTACAAAATGACTGAGGGACTGATAGAAGAAATGAATCAATATGTTAAAACATTGGAAGAATAGGAGGAGGAGTACAAAGGATACAGCTAGAAATTGAAAGAAGTTAATAAATTTCCTAAAACTACTCTTCTAGAACAGTCGATACTTGAAGAAGATAATAAAGATTTCTTGGAAAAGACTTCTTGCATAATCCGATTTAGATCAGATTTTCTATATAAACATAAAAATGAAGTTCAAGATTCTATTAAGGATCTAAATGAATGGTTTGAGGAGTTGGAAGCCATTATTGTTGTTATAGTAAATGTTGATATACCAGTAAAGGAAGGCCTACCATTAAGCCAAATAAAGGAGAAGTGGGATGAAAGGTTTAAAGAGGTTATGCAAAGAGGAGATGATGGTGAAGATCTGTTGATAGATCGATTAATAGACATTAAAGAAGAGATAAGGGCAGCTAAGAGGGAGTTGACGAAGCTGAAGGATATGAGAGGGTTTGTTGCAGCGGAGTTGGAAAGGATTAAGTTTGAAGATAGTTGGGTTGACCATGCTGGAATTGGACATACTACAACAAGTCTTCTCTAGTTTTGATGAGTACATTGCAGAACAAACTTCGCATGCATAAATCTCATGCATGCATGGCTTTCTTCTCTTCTTTTCATGTTACATGCAGGACTGGCAGTGTTTGAGGCGCATGGTTTTCTCTTCTCTCCTATCTTCTTTTCTTCTAGTTTAACTGAGTGATCAAAGCAGGAACCAGAGATCAAATTGATCTGAGTTTCCAAGAAGACTTAATTCTCGAAAAGGTGGAACGACCTAAAATAGAGAGGATGTCAGTTTTTTTGTATATCTATAAATACCCTTGGGGTATCATATTGTAAGGGTCGGCTAATAGAGAATAGAATTGGCCACCTGATAGTAGGAGATAGAATTTTTCATAGTTGTTACAGAGATACATTGTTACTTCATTTACAGTTGAATATAATTACAGGTTTTATGCAATATGGTGTTAGAATTAAGTTTTACTTGATAAGGTTGATGAGTTATAATCTATTTGTATGCCAGTGATTGTGTTGAAGCATGAGTGTTTCTTATGTGATGAAAGTCATTAGAAGAAACCAGATTTAAGGATTATCTCGTTAGATTATCGGTGAATTGAATTTATTGAAGTCTGTTGATCTATGATCTTAGCGATGAATGAATGTGTGTTCTTTTTGGAATCTTTGAAATAGTTGTGATATGCGAATTATGATGTTAAAATAAGCACCTTAGATGCATGCAATAGTATGGATTATTCTGTAAATTGTGTCATGCTTTGGTTTTCTTGATCTGTTTGAAAAAAATTCATTGTTGAAGATATATGTCTGGATGCTAAATAAGTTTTATTTATGTTTACTGATTTACCCTCAGATCTATCTTTTTCTTTTATTTAAAAACCCCTTTCTTTATTAAGAATAGCTCGATGAATAAGTCATTGCATGTATTCCTTGTTACCAGCACAGGCCCCTTGAATATTACAGTTGCATGGACCAATTGAGTGACACCAGACAGTTGAGAACCAACTACCAGGACCTTGGGAGTTAGGCTACTATATGTTATCTTTCTTTTTCAGGAGAAATAGATTAGAAATATTTTGTTTAAACGTTGTTTGTGTGATTTTCACCATCAACACTAGGTTATGCTCAAATCTCATGGATGAGATTTGATCAATCTATACATCAACATTATAATTCTGGGGTTGGGAAAGGGTTGCTTCCTACACAACAAAGTGACACCAATCCACTATGAGATAAGGATTTAATCATTTTTTTGGTGCTTCTGTTTAGTTTGTTTTCTGCTTATTAGTTGCATATTTGAACAAGATTAAGTATTTCATAGAGATGTTGAATTTTCTGATTTAAACTGACTTGTGCTAACAACATGAAATCGTTTAAGTCATCTCTCTCACAGATTTCGGCATCTACATTCTGGCACTAGAAGGAGGGCAGATAGTAACAAAGAAACGCTCTTATTAATCTCATTTCTATGATGCTTAGTGATCTTAGTAGTCGGTTATTCATGACTTCTAATTCATTTATTTAAATATTGGAATGCATTGAGCTAAACTTTGTCTTTACCATCTAGATTGTTGGTGAAATTTAAATTCAAGCTAGCAGCTTGCTGTGCATTGATTTCTTTTTTCAAAAATTTTCTTAAGTTTAATTTAATATGGACATTTAATTCAATTGCAACATTTGTAATTTACATTCACAGGCCTAGCTTTATTCTCCATACTATTCCTTACAGTTATGAGCATGTTGTTGCCTTAGCACCCTGTCACAATCATCGCACTCCATAAGGCTGTTTGGGTTTTACCCGTCTCCCGCACAGTTAATTCGGCCTCTCACCACTTTACCACACCGTCAACCTTCACTGCTCGCGGTACCGTGGTATCCACCGCAATACTGTGACCCACCTCCTCACTAACCGCGGTCTTGCAATTTCCATTCTCTTAGTCCTCCACGTTACCACGGCCTGACCATCCCTTGTTCGCGGTTGAGCGGTAAACCGCCTAATCACTGTTATCGCTACCCCATGACCTTCCATCTTCCCACTCACGGTAGCACGGTAACCGCCCATCATCTCCATCGCGCCACCGCGGTCTCCTGTCTAACCGCTAGAGGTAGTGCGGTAACCATCAATCGGATCCACCGTGCCACCACGGTCTCCTACCTAACTGCCAGCAGTAGCGCGGTAACCGTCAATCATCCACATTGCACCACCACGGTCTCTAATCTCACTAGCCGCGATACAATGGTAAACCTGTCATTTCATCGCTACCTTCACTCACCGCACTACCGCAGGATCCTTTCAAACCATCCACGGTGTAGCGGTAACTGTCTTGACCGACTGCGCCTATCGTTTACCATGCCACTACACGGGCTATCCCAACTGTCTGCGGTATAGTGGTAAGGGATATGATAACCGCCCTTAACAATCCTGCAAGGGGCTGTGGTATAGCGGTAGAAGGTGTTAACTCATGGAATGTGATGAATAGGACAACGACATAGGGTATTTTTAGCATTATAAAGGGTTGTAACTGTGCCGCACCTGCAGATTTTTGATTTTTTTTAACATTTTTTTTGTGATGCAGGAACTTCCCAAGGTCATAACTTTTGACTCGGATGTGAGTTTTTTTTGAAATTTTATAGGTGGTTTCTTTATGATATGGCACGTGGATTCTCAATGGACTAATACAAGTCCATTGGATCCCGTTTCAACACGTTTTTGGAGCCTCAAACTTTCATCTTGACCCTCAAAATCATAATTTAGCATTTTTTTCTTCGAGTTTTCCAATTTTTAAAAAATCATTTTCGTTTAATAACTCGGAATACATGTCTCATATTTGATATGCTAGTTGGAAATTCATCCTATTTTAGTATTGGGTATTTTGTGGAAAAAATAGGACTCTCAAAGTTATGCATGCAAAATTACCAAAAATGGAAAAATCTAACAATTATTGAAATTTGCCTAAAAAGGAAAAAAAAATTGATCAAAAGTGAAGGAAGGAAAACGAAGGCCAAGGGTTCTTTATGATGTTATCATATTATTGTATTAAGTATTTTTAAACACTTTTGGGAGAACTTATAATCCCTTTCTAAGGATTTGTTTACTTTCATGCTTTAGGAAACACTAAATTTTTTTTGGGCTTTAAAAAGAACAACACAAATTTATTTTTCAAAAGTTTGCAAAAAGGCTTAAAAAGAACTTTAGAACAACTTACTAGATTTGGTTTAAGGTTTAACAATTGAACAAGGAAGCTTCCACATTTGAATTGGTGCTTTAAAAAGAATTCATTTTGCTTTGTGGGATTAAAATGAACAAGTGTTATTTTGTTTTGTAATTATTTATTCAAGATAATATCATTAAAAGGGCGTATGCGCTTCTCCCGTGCCTCACGGAGATCTTGAGAATCAAAAGTTCTTTTGGTGATCTTAAGTTGAATAAATAATTGTCTTCACATTTCATTTGGGTTCTAAAATTGAATAAAACTTGTCTAATGTGAGAAAAAAGGCATTGCGAGTGTTCTCTCTTTGTTCACACAAACAAAGATGATCGAACTATGAATGCACTTACTCGCTATTGTACACCTTTAGAGAGCCTGCCTTGGTGGGAAAAATTACTCACCCCAAGGGAATGACTCAAACCGGTAACGAGCTAAACGCCAAGCTATTCCCAACCGGTATACAAATTTGAATGGTGAGGAAAGTTCATCATTACAGGAGCTCCTACGGACAAGCAGGTGATACTCTTTATATGGGTTGATCTTGCCTCTCGTGTGGCCTTCTGAACGGGTACCCTAATTACGAACCAATTTGTGTAGAAGGCCAAATCCTGATCTATTTTGTTGGTGCAAAAGGTCATGTCCTTTGAAGTCGCCCCACGTTATACATGCAGTTTTGTTGTAGAGATGAAAAGTATGCCATGAGAGATTCATGGGTATTGATGCTTGGATGACTTGAGAAGTGTGTGCACTGTAAGGGGGAGCCTGTGTGGTCAAACATCTAGTCATCCATACAGAATATGCACAGCTGGATTCATCCAAGTGGGAACCCAACAAAATATTGTCTCTTCATCCTAGGGTGGTACATGTGCTTGGAAATGAAAAATACATTGTTTGGTTCTCAAAACAATTGAAACAACAAACATTCACAAGGAACTCCAAACTTCAAACCCCTTGGAGGAAACAAATATCCTTTGGAAAATTTAAGTACTCTTGCTTTCCCTAGGGATTATATCCTTAGAGGTTTCTAAGTGCTTGGGTTTAATCATCATTTATTTTCACTAAGGTAAACTTAGGAAACTTTTGCCCTAATTTCCTTGATTTCCACATAATGGACCTTATGGGATGAAAAGAAAGTGGTACATTAGACATGCAGTTTGAAACATAATCAAGAATGTGATTTTGGTAAAAATAATTCACTAAGGAAAGATAAAAGACAAATTGGACCTCACATGTGTTGTCTCAAATGATTTCCTGAAAAGTCAAAATCCCAAAACCAAGATTCAAAAAGATTAGTCTAAAAGCTCGCGAACAACGTCTTGAAATACTCCTTGAAGTCAGAGAAATATTGGTGTATAATTTCTATAAGAAAGCTTCAAGGAATAACTCGAGTTTGTATGTATTCTATTATCAACAGAAACCTGAGCTTTTTGAAAAGTTTTGTTTTTCTCACATAGGAAGTGTAGCATGTTCTTCAATATCGAGATCTTGTAAGAAAGATTCGTGTCTAAGTCAAAGTCTAGGATCAAAATCCTCACTCTCATCCATTCCAAACATCAATCAAAATTTCATCTCACCAACAAACTTTTGAGAAACTTTGAAAAATCATTCATGCTAAACTTAAAGGCTAAATCAACATCGTATTTGACTTAATACACCTAGTCAAATTATCAACCCTCTTGAACAAATTTATCTTTAGGATAACACAACTTCCTAAGGTCTACTAGTTCATGATAACTTTGATTGGCTTAACACACTTAGCCAATTCATTCTCTTGTGCAAGTTTTCTCTAGGATAACACAATTTCCTAGGGTTTATAAGTTCACCATCATCTTGTTTGGCTTAACACACCTAGTCAAACTAATCAAAATCAATCCAAGCCTTAAAAATTTTAGCATCACCCCTAAAAAAAATTTCTAAAAGTTTCGCTCATTCACTTCATCCGCTTATCTCGTCATCACCACCACCCCTTTTTGATCTTTGGACTTCCCTAGTTATTCTCTTTTGGGCTTAAAGATTAAGATCAAACGATCCCTATTTTTATGGTCCAAACAAGATCACAACACAAGAGGAACATGGAAAACATCAATGAAATATCAAGTTCTAGTGACTTAAGCCAAGTAATCATCGAAGTGAATCTTGTGGGATCAAGCAATCCCCCAAGCAACTCTTCTCTACCATTGCAAAATCCTCAAGAGGAAAGCTATGAAGAGGACTTCACAAATGGGGACTTGGGAATGACATAATCTGAAATGCTAGAAATGGTTCAAAATCCAGAGAATCATAAAATTGTCAATGCCATGTTTAAATACTTGCGCACGTTAAAGGAAGGAGGGGTCCAATTCCCTTCTGACCTTGACATAGGCATTAGTATGGACATACCTCTTGCAAACACATCTCCAATGTTGACTCCGAATATCACTCAAGAAATGCCCCAAATCATATCGATAAACGTACCAACCTCACCAATTGTGAACAAGGGAAGTGAAATGTTTCGTGAGTTACAAAAGCATCACCTTGTAAACAACAAAGAGGTAAATTTCAGCACCACATCGGATAACTCTGTCCCGGTGAATCCATCACACCCATATGTCGCACTCACCTTCCATAATCATGCAGATTCATCCTCATTCTATGCAACACCGGCTTATCCATTAAACATACAAACTTCTCCATCACAAGGGGAAGGCAGTCTATTTGGAACAGCTGGAATCATCAAACCATTCTCATAATCACTCTCCCAAGGGAATATACCATCATTTCCTCCATTTTCGCTCACATATGTATCACCTCTTGGGTTGGGTCTTCCCCCCTACCCATCGATAGCTTCTCAAATCAAGGAAATCTGACCATCACATCAAGTTCGCTCCTCTTGACAGCAACATCGTAACAACAAGTGGACACCACTCAAGCCACCACGATTAATACGTCAGTCAGTCCTCAAATCTCTCAAAACATACCTTCTCAAGGACCAAGCATCTCAACCACACCATCGACAACCCAAATCCCAACCATCAACACTACCCTCCCACCCGTCACAACGGTTAGCATCATTCCCAATCCACCACCAATCCCACCAAGAGCTTACATGATGAATTCATTCATCACCATGATCCAAGCCATCCAAAAAGCCAATCATCAAAGAGTACTTAAACAAAACCAACAACCTGCAAAACAGGCTGCTCAGCAAGCACGAGCACAACTAGCTGCCCAATAAGAAGCACAAGCCCAACAAGCTGCACAAGCATCTCAAGCAACCCAACAAGCACGAGCTCAAACCCAATCCCAAAACCAGGCTCAATAGGCGCGAGCACAATACCAAGCACAATTGCAAGCAATTCATCAGCAAGCATACCAACAAGCCCTGCAAGACTTTCAGGCACAACAAGCTAAGTAACAAGCATTTTTGGTACAACAACAACTCGACCAACAACAAGCATTGTTGGCACAACAGTAGCTAGACCAGAAACAAGCACTATTGGCACAACAGCAGCTCTACTAACAACAAGCTTTGTTGGAACAACAGCAGCAAGACCAATAGCAAGCGTTGTTGATGTAAATGTAGGCATATTAGTAGGCTTTGAACGCACAATAGACTCCCACCAGTACTCCTCCCACCAATCGAACCCCCCCAACATCACAAAACACATTTATCCCACCCCCTAATCCGTAAAACGATGTCACAACACAAATCAAACTTATCTCGCAACAAGTGTTGGACCTTCAATCAGAGAAAACAACCAGAAGACCGGGGAATTTGTGCCCCTATCCTTTCAATAGAAGTCTCACAATGGTACCGTTCCTGAAGGGATTCAAGATCCCCAAATTCGATAAGTATAATGGGACGGGAAACCCTGAAAATCACATCAAAGAATTTCAAGTGCATTGCATGGAGGTTGCATACGATGACACATATCTAATGCGACTTTTCCCTCGAAGTCTACCTAGTACTACCATGGAATGGTTTTATCATCTAGCCATAGGCATTAAGACATTCCAAGAAATTGTGGAAGCTTTCCTTAAAAATTACGCTTTTAACATGGGTGCAAATGTTAGTTTGGAAGAACTATCAATGCTCAAACAAAGAAAAGGAGAGCTATTCACATCCTTCTTGCAAAGATGGCGATCCAAGGCCAATCAGAGCAAGTGGACCATGTTGGAAGAACAACAAGTTTGCACAATCATATCCAATCTAGATGAAAACTTGGCATTCTACTTGAAAATGCAATGCATCACATCATACGATCAATTAATCCCAAAGGCGCTCAACATAGAAAGAGCCCTTACTGCGCGAGGAGGCGCATCAACATTCACTCCACCGCAGGATAACCGTTCGTCCAACAATTATAACGATAAACCTTGAACATGGTCGTTGAACAAAAATATCGCAAATGACGGCGTAGTTGATGCTAAAGTGGTCATCAGTGCCCCTAAGCAGAACACCCAGACTCATCACCAACCACTGAATCACAATCACAATAATGTGCACACTAATGCAGTAGTAGCACAACAACAACCACTTCCCACCAAACAAATCAATAACTTGGGAAATCAAGGAGGACCACCTCCCCGAGGCAAATATCCTCCCAAGCGGAAGTTCACAGCTCTTGGAGAATCAATTGAATCCATAATGAAGAAATTGGTCAAAGAAAACCTTATCAAAGTCTCCAACTCTGAACAATACGCGAAACCCATGACCAAACCACCATGGTACAATGAAAATCTCCTTTGTGACTTTCACAAGATCAAAGGACATACGACCATAAATTGCATGAGGCTGAAGAATATCATCCAATACCTCATCGAAGACAAGATCATAAATGTCGAACAACCCGTTGGAAACCACGACCTCAAGATATACACAAATCCGATGCCAAACCATAATCAAGGAAATAGTCAGGGGAACAACAAAGGCAAACAAAAATATGGTAGCACTAATCTAGTGTATGAAGAGATAGTCGCATGTGTCGATGAAATGGTCACGGTCATTAATTTCAAAGGAGCCAACACCGATTGTGGAGTTACCACACGTGGCAGGAAGGTCACCATTGCAAGGGCACCACAACCATCTAAGATGCCCACTTCAAAAGTCATTCCCTACGACTATAGTGTCATCGACCAGCTGAAGAGAACACCTGCCCAAATATCCATCATAGAATTGTTAAAAATTTCCACTGCCCATAGGAAAATCCTTGATGAAGCATTAGCAGCATTCACCATCTCCACCACCCTTGACACATAACAGTTTCAGGCTATGATTGGTAATATCGTTACCCCAAGTCTCCTTACATTTTCTGATCAAGATTTCCCCACCTAGCCATCTCATAACCGCGCACTCCACCTTCAAGTGTTGGTTCACAAAAAGAAAGTTAAGAGGGTCCTGGTGGATGGAGGCATAGCCCTTAATATTTTCTCCCTCAAACTTATAAAGAACTTGGGATTCACCAATGATTCCATTAACAAAAACAAAAGCATCACTATACGAGCATATGATGATCAAGAAAGAGTGTCTCAGGGCACTATTAAAATCCCAATCCAAGTGGGACCAACAACCATGGAGACTACCTGTCAGGTCTTGGACCTTGACCTACCATATAACATCCTCCTAGGACGCCCGTTGATCCATGGAATGAAGGCAGTTTCCTCAACATATCATCAATACATCAAATTCTCACACCAAAATGAGGAGGTCACTATATATGGGGATCCCGAACCTTTCGCTTATTGAAAAAACTTGGAAGCAAAGTTTTATAAAATCCCCCAAGTACCAAAAAATGATGAAGGCCCATCCACTGCATACATTGATCCATCTAACCTTTCCTCCACTTCTGCGACAGAGACACCCGCCATCCCTGATATATTCGACATTAAACTCATGATCCAAGACAATGGATGCAGAGACTACAGAATGAAGAAGAGTGCATTTGTTGTAGGAGAGTTACCACAATCTCCTAGGTCCCATGGACAACCTTGGTCAACCGAAACACCCATCCACACCCTTAGGGCAGATCCTTCTAGATTTTGTCGTTGGGGAGACCTAAGTCAGGAAAATGTTGACAAGGAAGATATCTCAAGCATGATATACCGTGATGAAGGACCCACACCCACACTACCCATGGATGAAACCAACAGAGGATTACAAATGATGTTTGGTATGGGTTATAACATGAACGAAAGCCTTGGAAGGAATAGTGATGGATGACTGGAGCCCATCATTGCAGAGAGAAGAATATGGAACCTTGGCCTTGGATGTACTCCCCCGAGTATAACCATACGTGGCAAAGGTACCCCCAGTAGGGCAGTCAGGTCCTCTCCTCAAGTATCGACAACCACCCTTAGGCTACACGTATGCACAAGTCTTCCCTTAGACAATTTTACCTTTGATGTGACTGATGTTTGCACCGGTAGTGATGATGAGGATGCCACAACGGACCTTCCCATGCTTTTCAAAAAAAATTCTTTACTCATGATTAGTGCCTCACCCACTGAGCCAAAAAACCAAACCCACAAAATCAACCTAGTATATCCTCAACTCATCGACTATGACCAACGAGGACCACCAATTCTTGATTCATTCGAAAACAATGAGGCACTCTCGGAATTTATGGGACTAAGGGATACAATTCCATGCAGAGATCACAAAGCAAGATTTGACATCACACTGGACACTCAGGCATATTATGGGGAGACGATTGAATCCTTCAGTTGCAAAAGGAAAAGAACGAGAACAAACTCAAAGTTATTGAGTGAAAACCACACCGTGGCACTCTCTAACTAAAGAATAGTAAAAATAAAGGACACATCTAATGGTGAAAACCTCTCTAAGGTGCTGGAAGATGAAGGATTCAATCTCCCCCCTACAGCACTGCATCAAGAGAAATCAACAGTTTTGGCAAAATGGTGTAATCCTGTCAACTTGGGAATGGAGGCAACACCACAAATCACCTTTTATGCAGAATCATTGCTGACAGAAGAACAGGAACTATTGGCGGAATTTCTAAAGGAAAGAAAGGTAAACTTTGCATGGACCTATGCCGATATGTCGGGTCTAGATCCAGAAATTATGGTCCATCATTTGGCTGTTTACCGAGGAGCAAAGCCAGTTAGACAAAAATTGAGGAAAATGCACCTGCAAATAGCCTTGCTAGTCAAGATAGAGCTACAAAAACTCTTGGAGGCTGGTTTTATACAGCCAATTGATTATCCAAAATGGGTATCCAATCTTGTACCAGTTTCCAAACCAAATGGGGGCATCCGCATCTACACCGACTTCACAAACCTCAACAAAGCATGTCCCAAGGATGACTTTCCACTACCTAACATTGATATGATAGTGGACATGACGGCCGGACATGAGATGCTATCACTGATGGATGGCTTCTCGAGGTATAATTAGATTATAATTGCAAAGGAAGACCAGCACAAAACAACGTTCACATGCCCTTGGGGTACCTACTGCTGGAATATGATGTCATTTGGGCTGAAGAATGCGGGTGCAACGTACCAAAGAGCTATAACTTTGATTTTCCATGACATTATTCATAAAACAGTGGAAGACTATGTAGACAACATATTGGAAAAATCCAGGAAAAGACAAGACCACATAGCAGCCTTGAGCTCTATTTTTGACATACTAGAAAAATACAACGTCAGGCTAAACCCCAAGAAATGTGTCTTCGGGGTACAATCTGGAAAACTTCTGGGATACATAGTGTCGATGTGAGGAATAGAGGTGGATCCTGCAAAGGTCAAAGCAATTCTTGACATGGAGGCAACAAGGACATTGAACCAACTCAGAGGCTTGCAAGGCAGACTCCAATCCATCTGGAGATTCATAGCACAACTAGTAGATAAACAAATTGCCTATTCACATTTGCTCCACAAGGGAGTAGTATATAGGTGGGACAAAAAATGCGAGCAAGCATTTGGCAAGATCAAGGAATATCTACTTACGCCACTAGTGCTAATGCCACCCATTGCAGGGAAACCATTGATTCTATACATCTCAGCAGCAACAACCGCCCTTGGTGCCTTTTTAGCTCAACGTGATGAAAATGGGACTGATTGGGCCATCTATTATATCAAAAGAACAATGGTAGATCATGAGCTCAATTACATGTCAATAGAAAAAGCTTGCCTAGAAGTTGTGTTCGCAGCCCAAAAGATCAGACACTACATGCTAGCCCATCAAATTAAGTTGATCGCCAAGATAGATCCCCTAAAGTACCTATTATCAAAAGCAATGCTTACAAGAAGGATGGCTAAGTGGGTCATGATATTATCAAAACATGATATTGAGTATGTAGAGTGAAAAGCAATCAAGGGACAAGTCATTACAAACCAGTTGGCAGAAGCTCCAATCTATTCAGAGAATCCACTTGTATCAAAATTTCTAGATGAGTCTATCTTTAATCTCAGCATAGCTGACCATTGGAAACTCTACTTTGATGGCTCATTCACACAACATGGATCAAGAGCCGGTATTTTCTTTATCACCCCGCAGGGAGATTATATTCCTAGATCCTACAAATTAGCATTTCCTTGCACTAACAACATTGCAGAGTAGGAGGCTTTAACCATAGGTCTCAAGATTGCAACACAGTGGCAGATCATGACACTTAAATTTTATGGGGATTCACAGCTTATCATCAACCAAGTCAATGGCGAATATCAAACTAAGGATGAAAAGCTCACACCATACAAGAAATTGGTAGAAAGCCTCAAAGAATCATTCATTGATATAACATTTTAGCAAATACCAAGGGCTAACAACAGAGCAGTTGATGCCATGGCCACAATCAAATCCTTGTTAGATATTCCTTGCAATGTATCAAAACATGAATTCTTGGTTGAGCAGCTTCTCGTACCCACATTTGAGGTACCAGAGTCAGAATATGCGTGCGAACTCGTTGGTCCCGGTGATTTCTGGTATCATGACATTTACACTTACCTAAGAATAGGAGTTCTCCCAACTGACATAACGCCAAACCTTAAAAGAACCTTTGTAAAAAAATCCTCACGTTTTGTCATCTTAGGAGAAACCCTTTACCGTAGAAGCATTGAAGGGACCCTTTTGCATTGCCTAAATCCTGAGGAAGCCTTGACTGCTCTAACTGAGGTACATAATGGCACTTGCGGTTCCCACTCGAGCGGTATGACCTTGGGCAAGAAATTGTTGAGAATGAGATACTATTGGCCTACCATGGAAAGAGAAGCACATGAATTTGTCAAGAAATGTCTACAATACTAGTAGCATGGAGACCTTATCCATGCACCAGCTCAGGAGCTCCACCCTATTGTGACACCATGACCTTTTTCACAGTGGGGGCTCGATCTCATTGGCAAAATCACACCCACCTCATCTAATGGCCACAAATTCATTATCACCGCCACAAAGTACTTCACGAAGTGGGTCAAAGCAATTCCAATGACCTACATAACCGAAAAATATCCAAGCTCATCCTGAACTATCTCATTTTCCGATATGGTGTTCCCTAATCCATTATCTTTGATAATGGGACACCTTTCAAGAATCAGGATGTCCGTGACTTTTGCGAAAAATTCAAAATCCAACATTGCTTTTCCACTCCATACTACCCACAAGGCAATGGCCAAGCAGAAGCTACCAACAAAACCATTATGAAAATCCTCAAGAAAACAATCAATGACTCTGGTCATGACTAGCATCTGCAACTAAATCCTACCTTATGGGTCTACCGCACCAGCATCCGCACGCCAACAGGCGCCACCCCATTCTCCCTGGTCTACGGATCATAAGCCATCCTACCCATCGAGATCGAGCTCCCATCATTGAGAATATCACTGCAAAACCTCATTACAGATGAGGAATATCTGGTTTCAAGGTTAAACGAGCTGGAGCTACTAGATGAACGATGCATGGATTACCTCAATCATCTACAGGTGTATCAAAACAGGCTTAAGTGAAACTACAACAAGAAGATCAGGTGACACACCTTTCAAGTCGGCGAACTTGTGCTAAAAGAAAACCAAAAGAACTTGCCAAATCTAGATAGCAAAGGAAAATTTGACCCCAACTGGTTGGGACCTTTCATCATCACATCAAGTTATAAGTCAGGGGCATATCAATTAGCAACACCATAAGGCGAGCCTCTGAACAGTTGTGATCTCAAAAAAATTTATGCCTAAAAGAGCTTGCAAGGTATAGAACCGAAAAATACAAAAAAAAAAGTCCTGAAAAATGGTTACCTTGATGAAAACCTGGCAAACAGGCATCTTGGTGACGATAAAAAAAATACAAAAATCAGAAAAAGGATTGAAAAAAAGCAAAGAAAAAAATTGTCGTCTAGTGAAAACCACTTCAGTGACGCTTTGGACAAGTACCTTGGTGAAAACCTGGCAAATAGGCACCAAGCATAAATAAAACACTCTCTATCCACCAAGATATGCATGACTCACTCACTTATCCATTACATTTTGGTAATCTTCCTTCCATCCATCCGTTCGCAACCATACCATAGCCTGATCTTGCGCTTGTATCATGTTCCACCATAGTACTACTTGACATATTCATAAGGTCATTTTGTCCTACCTATATCGAATTCATTTATCGCTTGACGTTGGGGGCATGTTCCTGAACTTACATCGAATCGGATTTGTGTATATCTTCGCGATTGTCTAGAACATAAAAAAATCCAAAAACACTTCAAAATCTCAAAAATCTTCAAAAGAATTCATCATTCAGTCTTGTCAGTCTTTCACCTTGTTCGAACTACGTCATCTCTGAGCTTGAACGTAGGTAAGGTTTATCTTTGATCATCCCCCGAGACATTTTAGGTTAGTCCTTAGGCGTCTATCGCATTGGCAATCCGTTTGTCCATCCATTTTTACAGTTAGGTTAGTCCTTTAGGCGTCTATCGTATTGGCAATCCATTTGCCCATCTATTTCATATTTTAGGTCAGTCTTTTTAGGCGTCTGTCACATTGGCAATCCATTTTCCCATTTATCTTATCTTTGAGTCAAGTCTGTTGTCAGTCGAACTACGTGGTCTCTGCATGTATAACGTAGGCAAGGCTAATCTATGGATCAGCTCCCGAGACCCCTAGGATAGGTCTTTAAGTTAGTCTGTTCGTCATAAATCACAAAATCCAAAAACATTGGAAAACATCTCAAAATACCAAAAATAGCCTCAAAATATCTGAAAAAGCCAAAATGGTGCACCCGTCTCATCTCGCTTTCACCCATGATAATCATCATTCCTAATAAAATCAATTGTCGCCTTCATCCTTTGGCAAATCAGTCAGAAGAAAGTCTAGTAGGTTCTAAAGTGAACACCCTAATCGTCAAAGTCTCAAGTCTAGGTCAGCAAGCAAGCAAGTTGATCAACTCTGAATATCAATAGCTTATCATCCAATTAGTCTCACCAAAACCCTAATCACAACATGTCCTAAGATAAATCCTTCCTACGATGGACATCAGCATCAGGTACCTCGCAGTAGTTTAGCCTTGGCTAGCGGTACGAAGAACATTAGCTTATTTGTTTACTTTATTTTGGTCTTGTTTAGACTTATCTTATTTTGTGCTCATTCCAAGGACCTCTCGATGATGCCTAAACAAAACAGGTTTAGAGAGAAAGGAATGGGGCGAACGATCATTATCTTTTTTATTTGTTGTACTTGTGGGATACTCTTGTAAAATAACATAGCCATGCATGCTTTGTTTGGTTTGTAGGGAGGATGTTTTAGGCATCTTGTTGACCACATAGGAAGGCTTACTTTTCTATGTTTTGGTCTGAGATGTTTAGAATGTTCGAACTACACCTCGAATAAAGTTTTGTATGCTAAGTGTGAATAGGGATACTCCTATCTAATTGTCGAGTCAAAGTCCATCACACTAGGTACAATGCCATCCTGGTCCTTTATACCTTGATGCATCATACCTATGTGTGTTATTAAACATAAAGTAACTAGCCCTTTGAAAATCCCAACTCTATGTAAGCAAATCATCATCATCATAACGTAGGCTTGTGGATCCTCTTTTCATCATCTTATTTTTCTTACTCTTCTATCTTTACTAACATTTCTATCTAAAATCGGTGTGTTGTATCAAAATATACACGAGGCTACCCATGGCCAATGATTGTCTATACATCATCAGCATTGTCTACGTCAAATAATTATCTCTCGTCCTCTAATCAATAGAAACCACTCCTCTCGCATTTTATCGCGAGCTCGATCGAAAAATTGAACATTTCCACTCAATCTCCCGAGGGGCCAATATACCAGCATAATCCTTTCACTGGGGGAATAGTGGGGCATTCGAAAAATCAAGAAATTTTTTACTTTGATCACATCAGTTATTCTTTGAACCAATGCAACAAGTACATTGCTTCAAAGAGGGGCAAAATGTAGACATAGAAAATGTACAAATTCGGATCGGCACACTTGATCCTGATCACTAACGACATTTCCTCCTGAATCATACTCTCAGTTTTTCATCATATTATGTCTCTTAATTTAATAAATCAGTGTTTATTTGATTAACTTTTTCTCCTCCATTGATTAAATTAATCAATTTAATTTAATTAACCTTATGTTTCTGTTTAATTAAATTAATCATTTTATTTGATTAAAGTCTCCAAAGTCCTCTTATTAAATTAAATAAATTAAACCTTATTTGATTTAATCTAATATTTTCTCACTTAGTTAAATAAATCAAAATCATTTATTTAATTAATCATTTCCTCTCAATTCTAATCTAAATCAATTCATCAATTTAAGTCAAAATTGTCAAATCATCTAATCCCTCATTAAATTAATCAAAATCTTGATTAAGTTAATCCCTATCACTAAAATATTCTAGAGAATGCAACTTGCACATGAAAATAGATTTAATTCATTCATTAAATCTTTATTTTCCCTCACATGGCATCAAAAAGGAATATTCCCTCAAGTTTGAATTCAAAAAGTCCAAGTGGACTTGTACATCCAAAAAGGCATTCACTCCTCTTACATGTCCTTGTGCATTGAACCAAGTGGCATTTATTTCATTTTTTTTCCCTCTCACATATCATTTTTTCAATTTTAAATTCCACCTAATTGCATTTATTGGAACTTTGGCCAAAATGTGCACAACCATCAACCATTCACATGGTGACATGTGGCATTCAACCATTGGTTGAAAGATAGTCCCACATTGCTTAAATCTTGTTTTCTCTTCCAAATTCAATTCTATAAGTTGGAGGCTTCTCTCCTCATTCTTCATCCACAATTTGAATATTAAACTTACTATACTCAAATTCATACACAATTTCATACAAAGTTACTCTCTTGAATTGAGAGCTAATTTTTCCAATTTTCACTCAAACATTCATTATTTTCACAATTCATAGTCAGGTTATGTTCAAATCTCATGGAGGAGATTTGATCAATCTATACATCAACATTGCAATTCTGAGGTTGGGAAAGGGCTCCTTCCTACACAATAGAGTGGCACCAATCCACTATGAGATAAGGATTTAATCATGTTTTTTGTGCTTCTGTTTAGTTTGTTTTCTGCTGATTAGCTGCATATTTGAACATGATTAAATATTTCATAGAGATGTTGAATTTTCTGATTTAAACTGACTTGTGCGAACAACATGAAATTGTTTAAGTCATCTCTCTCGCAGATTTCAGCATCTACATTGTCAAATGCAAGTAGTTGAAAGTTGCAAGTGGTGCAAATTTTGTTCTACAACTCGTGTGACCAAACAAAGTGTTCCAACACGTTCGAATAGGTATGTTTATGCTAAGAATGGTCCTCTTTCACACCCAAACACGTGGAATCGCTCTAAACTACGTTCAACCAAATCGATTCCTTAAGGGTCGAAAGTGCAAAAGGGATGCAAGCTTCAACATGGTGTTACTTGAATACCGTGACACTTAGAAAATTCTCATCTGATCTTATTTGATCATGTTGGGTCTCTCTATAATAACCTTTCTTGATTTTTTCTATCTCGAAGGAATTTTCCCATGGTGGGGAATTTTCACTTGGGGAAGAAGTTGTCAAATGCAAGTAGTTGAAAGTTGCAAAATGGTGCAACTTTTGTTCTGCAACTCGTGTGACCAAATAGAGTGTTCCAACGCATCTGAATAGGTATGTTTACACTATTAATGGTCCTCTTTCACACCCAAACGCGCAAAATCGCTCTGAGCTATGTTCAACCAGATCGATCCCTTAAATGTCCAAAGTGCAAAATGGTTGTAAACTTCAGCATGGTGTTACTCAAATACTATGATGCTTAGAAACTTATAGTTTGATCCTGTGGGATTGTATTGGGCCCCTTTAAAATAACCTGTATCGGTTTTTTCTATCTCGAAGACATTTTCTCGTGGTGGCAAATTTTCACTTGGGGAAAAAGTTGTCAAATGCAAGTAGTTGAAAGTTGCAAAGTGGTGCAACTTTCATTTTGCAACTTGTGTGACCAAATAGAGTGTTCCAAGGCATTTGAATAGGTATATTTATGCTAGTAATGGTCCTCTTTTTCACCCAAACACGCGAAATCACTCCAAGCTACGTTCAACCTGATCGATCCCTTAAGGGTCCAAAGTGCAAAATGACTGCAAACTTCAACATGGTGTTACTCGAATACTATCATGCTTAGAAACTTCTCGTTTGATCCTATGGGATCGTATTGGCTCCTATAAAATAACCTCTCTCGGTTTTTTCTATCTAGAAAGTATTTTCCCATGGTGGCAAATTTTCACTTGGGGAAAAAGTTGTCAAATGTAAGTAGTTGAAAGTTGCAAAGTGGTGCAACTTTCGTTCTGCAACTCATGTGACCAAATAAAGTGTTCCAACGCATCTGAATAGGTATGTTTACACTAGGCATGGTCCTCTTTCACACCCAAATACGTGGAATCGTTCTGAGCTACGTTCAACCAGATCGATCGTTTAAGGGTCCAAAGTGCAAAATGGCCGCAAACTTCAACATGGTGTTATTCGGATACTGTGATGCTTAAAAACTTCTCGTCTGATCTTATGGGATTGAATTGAGCCTCTCTAGAATAAATTCTCTCAGTTTTTGCTATCTCAGAGGCATTTTCTCGTGGTGGCAAATTTTCATTTGAGAAAAAGTTGTCAAATGCAAGTAGTTGAAAGTTGCAAAGTGGTGCAATTTTTGTTCAACAACTTGTGTGACCAAACAAAGTGTTCCAATGTGTCCAAATAGGTATTTTTACACTAGGCATGGTCCTCTTTCTCATCCAAACACACAAAATTGCTTTGAACTACGTTCAATCGGATCGATCCCTTAAGGGTCCAAAGTGCAAAATGGCTACAAACTTCAACATGGTGTTACTCAAATATCATAACACTTAGAAACATATCGTCTGATCCTATAAGATCATATTGGGCCCCTCTATAATAACCTCTCTTGGTTTTTTCTATCTCAGAGACATTTTCCTGTGGTGACGAGTTTTTACTTGGGGAAAAAGTTGTCAAATGCAAGTAGTTGAAAGTTGCAAAGTGGTGCAACTTTCGTTCTGCAACTCGTGTGACCAAACAGAGTGTTCCAACACATTCATATAGGTATGTTTATGCTAGGCATGGTCCTTTTTTGCACCTAAACATGCAAAATTGCTCCCAGCTACGTTCAACCGGATTGATCCCTTAGGGGTCCAAAGTGTAAGAGAGAAGAAATCTTTGATAGGTTATTAGTCAAAAACCGTGATGCTTATGAACTCTTTGTCTGAGCCTATGGGATTGCATTGCGCCCTTCTACAATAACCTCTCTCAGTTTTTGTTATCTCAAAGTCATTTTCCTGTGGTGTCTAGTTTCAGTGTCTTATCTATCATTTTGACTAAGTTTGAGGCGTTCCCATTGGGGTTATAGAATCTTATTGAGTTTACCCTGTAGATAGGTCTGAAACTCCAATTTTAAGGTTTTGAAGACATAAAAATGTGATTATGGACCATTTCACTGATTGTAACTCCTGTACCTGAGTGGAATGGGCCCAATATGGTAGGATTTAGTTTATTGAATGGTTTTGGGAGTAGGATAGGTCATTTGGGGGTTTGGGCATGATGCCTTAGTTGTCAAATTTGAATGTTTTGAGTGAAATTTGATGGTTAAAGGTGGGTAGGTGAGAAAAAATCTTGGGGTAGAAAATTTTGGTGATAGATTAAACATGTGCATGCCATTTGAAGCATTTTTTATGCATTGGTGAAGTGTGAAGATGTTGGGAAGTGGGATTTTCAGTAAACCCCTTTGTAACTTGCTAAAAAAGAGGGTTTTGTATAAAGAGGACTTAGTGAGTGGTTCACTAGGTAAAATTTTTAGATTTGGTGGTTTTATAGACTAGTAAATGACTGTCCATAGGTATTTGGGGTTGGCAGATTGTTTAGAGGAGAATTGCTTTGTAAATTAGGCCTATTTGGCTGAAGGGGACAACGTAGAAGCATCAGTTTGAGGGATTTGTTCCACAAGAGTTTTATGAGATTTTGAGATATGTTTTGGTATGCCTTAAAGGGTGTCTGAGTATATAATTGGTTAATGGGTTTGAGAGTGGATTTGTGAGATAGGTCCAAGAAACTAGATATGCAAACGTACAAGGCAAATAGTGAAGTTGTGAAGGGAATCACCCTAGTTAGGGTTTTGGAGATTGAAGGCTTGTTGAAACCAGTTAAATTTTTGATTGGTAATTGAAGTCCTCCTTGCTCTGCATCAGTTCTCTCTCGTTGCAATTTTGGGTGGATTATTACTTTCAAAGTATTGGGAATGCTTTGCCTATTTTCTAGTTGGCATTTTCCATTCTAGAAGGCTCGTCTCTTGATATATTTATACTCATCCTTAATCAATTATCAAGTTAATAATCAGTCTATTTATTTACAGTTAATCTTTTATTTTCAATTTGTGCAATTTTGGAATTGTAACTCACTAGTATTCCTAGAAATATTGAAGTTGTTTAGCATCAATTATTAAAGTTGTTTAGAATCAATCAATTAATATTCAAAACAAATCATGAAGGACAACAATGATCAATGCAAGGGATAACAAATTAATAAGTATACATGTGAATAAGTCAAGCATGTACATGTGAATAAGGGAAGCAGAAGTACTAAAAAACACATAAGCCTTGAAGTATACACATGAATACATAGTATACACAAATTAATACAAAGTATATGCATGAATACAAGGTATACACATGAAAACACGTAAGTTGCAAAGTATACATTAGAATACACATAAGTCACAAAGTATACACATAAGTTGAAAAGTATACACTTGAATACACATAACTCATATCTATTGAACCATGAATTTATAATGCAAATATGGACACCATCGATAAAAAAAATTTGTATTAACCAAATATCCATATAGGCATACATCAATATATGTCGATATGAGTATAAAATATAGGTACAAAATAGCCATATAGGCTTACGAGAATGCCATATAAGCATACAATGTCAAATATATCCAATACAAAATATATACAAAAATGCCATATAAGCATACAACAAAGAGCTCTGGAATCATAAGTCATCACTCTCCATCCCCTCGAAATAAACTCTTTCCCTTTGCTTGTCGATCAGATGGAAATACGTTTGTCACTCATTTATGTTGTGGTCGAGGAGTGCTCCTGGTGCTCCTCCTAGGGTTTAGTTCTTGGTCAAGTCTTATCTGTTACAATAAGAAGTAAAGACATTAATATTTAGAAACTATATTTAAAAAATGATATATTTAACAAAATAATCACTTACCTCCGTCTGATGATCTCTCTCCTTGAGGGAAATATTCAAATGCCCATGTTGAGGCGTGTTGAAGCCCTGTATAAACCATCCAAATAGAAATTAAACTATGAGTCAATAATGGTTTGATTTTTCACTAACTAATATCTATAACAACAAATGTAAATTGAAATTTAGTAATTTGCCTCATACCTCCCCTGTTAGAGCCATCGAGGATTCTATAACAGATGAAACATCGATCTCCATTGCCCTCTGAATATTCAGAGGTGTTTATGCTTGCAACAACTGAAAAGAAAACAAGTTATTCAATCACGGATAATGAACAAAATTTTGAGTACTTATTAAACAATATATTTTTGACTATCATGCTTACTATTTTCCCTATCCATATATTTTTCGAAAGCACATGTTTTTAGGCTTTTACCCATAGCAGCAAGTCGGTGAACCATTTGATAAAATGCTTTAATAGTCATGTACGATAACTGTGGTGGCATAGAGAAGGTAGTGAACTGTTTGGAAAAATGCCTCAAAGAAATGAGGTCTCATGGTGATGGAATGCCATTACAAACAAATGCACGTCATGACATTCCATCACCATAAGATTGCATTTCTTTCAAGCCTTTTTTCAAACAGTTCATTGCCTTCTCGATGGTATTATTGCTTACTATTGTGCTTTGATAGGAATTTTTCCAACCATCCATAGTTTGTTGGAAAGCACCTATTTTAGGCTTTTAGCCATAACAATAAGGAAGTGAGTAGTTTGATAAAATGCTTTGGTACACATGTATGGAAAATGTGGTATCATAGAAAAGGTGGTGAACTCTTTGAAGAAATGCCTCGAAGAAATGTGGTCTCATGGTGATGGAATGACATTCCATCACCATGAGACAGTATTTCTTTGAGGAATTTTTTCAAACTACTCACTACCTTGTCTATGTTATTGCTTACTATTATGCTTTGATAGTTTTTTGGAAAGCACCTTTTTTAAGCTTTTAGCCATAGCAGTGAGGAAATGAACTATTTGATAAAATGCTTTGGTAGACATGTATGGAACATGTGGTAGCATAGAAAAGGCAGTGATTTGTTTGAAAAAGTGCCTCAAAGAAATTGGGTCTCATTGTGATGGACATCACCATAGACCACATTTCTTTGAGGCATTTTTTCAAACAACACATTGTCTTGTCTATGCTATTGCTTACTATTATTCTTTCATATATTCCTTCCAAGCATCCATAGCGTAGACAAGACAATGAACTGTTTGAAAAGATGCCTCAATAAAAAGTGGTCTCATGGAATTCCATGACAAGCAAATACAATTGGAAGCTACTCCTACTTATTACTTATGCTATGTGAAGTAATTGCATCACTGCTTATGTTGATTTTCTAAACAACTATATTGTAGTTGAATTTTTTTCATCTATCAAAATCTAGTTATTAGTTATGGAGAATGTGAAGTAATGATTTGAGTTTGAAAGATGTGCAATGCAATGTAATCAACGATATGGATATAAACTATGTACACAAATCTATTAAGTACAATTCATTAGTTAAACTCTTTATTCTATTACATGCGTGAAGGTTTGACTAAATCCATTGGCACTAGGAGGTGTTCCCACAAAACCTCCAATATTAGCCTATTCAACATCCAAAATCACATATTAAAATACCCCTTATAAAACAGTGCTATTAACATGTTATAAATTTATAATTATTTACTTGTTACATACCTCAACAGTAGGTGCAGTGGAGAAATAAGCAGGTGTAGGGCTGGTGTATCCAATATCAACACTATGACCCTACAATTTTATTAAAATCATAAAACTAAATTAGTTAATCTTGCATTTCAAAATTGAAATTTATTAAATTAAATTCAATGAACATGCTAAATTTTGCCTGAGTATCAATGTCATAAGCCTCATGCAAAATGTCAGCTGCCCTTTCCATCTCCATAGGTGCAGACAGATCCTGTGTAGCAGCATCCTATGTGTCAGTGGGGTCATATGAACAAGTCACCCCGCAAGATTGACACAAATGAGATCAAAGCCCACCACTCAAAGACTCCCTTAGATGGAATTGTAGAATAGGGTTGGCATGTTGGATGATACTCTGGGTCAAAGAGTTGATGGCCTACAAAGTATCTACATCATCACTCTCTTTCACGATGGAAGTTATAACAATGTGCTCATGAGGTGGCCTAGCGAGAGGTCATCTCCCTTTCCATGTAGGATTCGGTTGTGCACCGGGTCTATCTTGTGCCAACCCCCCCACCTCTCCCCTGGAAGTCCCTCATATCAAAATAATTTGGGATTTTGTTCAAGATGAACTCACAATATAGTTTCCTAAGGAAATACTGCGAGACTTCACAATTATTGCATGGTGGAAAATCAAAAAACATGTACCACCTATCCCAAAAAAACTTCCTAACCTATTGGTGGTGGCACCAATGAATAGGAAACATATTCGCATTGAGGCTAAGATTTGCATTTGTGTGTGGGTCAGTGAATAATGAACACAAATCACCGTTTGTAATTTTTAAATCTTTTACTGCTTTATATGATAATTTATCTTCATAATAAGCCCTGGCCGCTTGCCTCCTGTCTTGCCAACCAGTTAATTGTTTACTAATTAAATCTACATGTTTTAACATTTCTTTCAATGAAGCTGCCAATGTCATTCTTTCCATGGTTGAACCATTTGGATCATTCAACAGGTCCTGATTAAATCCTCAGTTGTTTTTTATTATTGTCAATTTCACTCATTAATTTTTTATGAGTGCTAGGAGGATGTTGAGGGATTAGTGGAGGAGATTGAGGTTGTGGTTGATTAACTTGAGGATTTTGTTGTTCTTCTTCTTGCTATGATTGTTGAGGATTTTGTTCCTCTTGTTGTTGTTGTGCTTGTTCAGGATTTTGAGGAGGGTTTGCAGGTTGATTAACATCTCCTACAATTTAAAAAAAAAACATAAAAAACAACCTAAAACTAACAAATTCAAAACAAAAAACAAACAATCCTTACCTCTTAGACCTCCTCGTCGACATGGCGACATCCTGGCAATGAAACAACAACCATTGATGAACCAAAATTCCTCCTAGAACGCAAGCGTGAAATATTGGGGTTTTGGTCGTGGGAAAGAAAAAAACACAGTCAAGCAACAATGAATTCATTTTTTTTCTTTTAATAGGTCATAACGCGAGCGCGTTATAACACACTCACATTATGAGCTTTCAATTTATTTTTTAAAAGTTGGCCACAAAATTGTGACCCATCTTTCTGCACTTACCCCAACATAGAAAGTGATCTTGGGTGCTTTTGTTGTTCCCACATTGACTGGAGTGGCCTTTTCTGCTAAAACTGTTGACTTCTTTGGATGCATCACACTAAGGGGGAGATTGAATCCATCATCCTTGGGCACCTCAGAGATGTTTTCACCCTCAGATATGTCCTTTCTTTTTACTATTTTAGGATCAAAGAGTACCATAGTGTGGTTTTCACTCAAAGATCTGCAAGTTAGTTGTATGTCATCAAATTTTTGACTGAAGGATTCAATCATCTCCCCATAGTACACCCTTGTGTCGAGCTCTATGTCAAAACAAGCCTTGTGATCTACCCATGGTAAGTTATCACGAAGTCCCATGAATTTTGAGATCGCTTCATCATTTTCGAACAAATCTAGAATCGATGGTCCTTGTTGGTCCAATTCAATGAGTTGTAGGTATACTAGGCACATTTCATTTGGTTTATGGATCGGGGTGAAGAATGATGTGGATATCATGAAGAGCGATTTATTCTCAAATAGGCCAGAAACATCAAGAGGGAAGTCGTATATGGTCGTATCATGTGATTGTGGGAACCAAGAGGAAGCCTCAACCCATTTAGCGGATGTACCTTTTCCAATAAGGGTAACCTTACTAGTAGTACACCCTAAGCCAAGATTATTTAGACGTCTCTTAGGAACGATAGGTTCTAGAAAACCATTGTCATTTTATCCCAATTTATCATTCTTGTTATGCCCCATTCCCTTCATTAGCGACAAGCCTTTGTTGTCATCTTCCATGGGAAGAATAGGGACAGGTCATTCGCCTTGATATAGCAGTTTAGAGATATCCTCATTGACATCTTCTTTATTCAGGTCCCCCCACTTGGTGAAGGTAGTAGCTACCATCTTGATTATTTTAGGGACTATGATAGTGCTAGGTGTGGGTTTCCCATCATATTTAGGAGAAAGAGGTAGCTCTCCCAACACAAAACTATCCTTTGTTAGCTTATAATTTCCACAACCACCATCTTGGATCATTGCTTTGAAGTCGGGTATGTTCCGCACCATAGGTGTTTTTGTTTATGAGGTAGACGCAAAGGATGATGGGTAAACAAATTAGGTAGAAGGTGTAGGCCCTTCGTCATTCTTGGGTATTTGGGGGATCTTATAGAACTTGGCCTTAAGATTCTTGTAGTATTAAAAAGGCTCAAGATCTCCATGGATAGTAACTTCTCTACCCTTGAAAAGGAAACTTGACACATTGATGGTAGGTTGAAGCTATAGCTTTTAGGGCATGGATCCAGGGTCAACCAAGCAGGATGTTGTAGGGAAGATCAAGGTCTAATACTTGGTATGTAGTTTCTGCAATGATGAGGCCCACTTGGATGGGTAGTGCGATGATGCCTTGTGATACCCGTTCTTGATCATCATATGCCCTGATGGTGGTGCTCTTTGTTTTCTTAATAGTATCCTATGAATAGCCCAAAGTTTTGATCAACTAAAGGGTGCAAATGTTCAGACTAGCACCTCCATCTACTAATACTCTTTTAACCTTATTCTTATGAACGATGACCTCAAGTTGTAAAGAATGATTTTGAGATGGTTGTGACAGTAGGTCTTGTTCCAAGAAGGTGAGGAGATGATTAGTGGTATACCCTACCATAGCTTGAAACTGCTTGATATCTATATCCTTGGGGAAAGATGATGTAGACAAAGCTTCCTCTAGGATTTCCCTATGCGTGGGGGATAGCCTCAATAGTTTTAAGATAGAAATCTGTGCGAGGGTCTTCTTAAGTTGATCTAAGAGATTGTACTTGCTAGTGATTGTTTTTGGATGAGTAGGGTGTGCCCTAGATTGAGATGGGAATCCTTGGATGGTGACCTTACCATGTCGTGTGGTGACTTTACATTCCACACTAGGTCCTTTGATAGTGACAACGATAATGATGCTATCATAGGAAGTGACCACATTGGAATAGGTATGTTGCACGTTTGTATAATCCTTAGCTTGTCCAATGTTGTTTTCTTTGTTATGATTTGGCATAGGGTTCTTGTATATCTTAAGATCCTGGTTGCCAGTTGGTACCTCAACAGATATGGCTTCACTCTCTATAAGATCTTGGATAATATTTTTGAGCCTCATGCAGTTCGAGGTTTTGTGTCCCTTGATTTTGTGAAAGTCACAAAGATTGTTTTTGTTGTACTAGGGTGGTTTACCTCGTGGTTCTTGGTAGTTTAAAAATTGGGAAGTTTTATCATACCAGACTCTACCAACTAAGTATACTTGCATTTTGGATGGTTGTTCTTGTTAGGTGTTCGTCTCTATTATGTTTCAGTGTTATTGACCTGATTGTTTTGTGGTGGTGGTGTTTGTTGCACGGTTGGTTGAAAATTAGTGATTTGATTGTTGTTCAACCTAGGAGCACTTAGGACAACGTTAGCATCTACCACTCCATCATTTGTTACATTTTTGTTCTTAGACTATACACAAGGCTTGTTGTTTGAATTGGTTGATGGACGGTTGTCTTTGTAGGCTTGAGTATTTCCCTGTGAGATTATAGCTCTCTCGATGTTAAGGGCTCTAGGGACAAGCTCGTCATAAGATGTGATGCACTGCATTTTCAAATGAAAGGATAGATCTGGATCGAGATTTTCTATGATAATGCCCACTTGTTGTTCATCATGAATTGGCCACTTGCTTTTACTCGCTCTTTGCCTCCATCGTTGTAATAAATTGGTGAAAGATTCTCCCTTATTTTATTTAAGAGTATATAACTCTTCTAAGCTTGCGTCCATGTCAAGATCAAAGGAGAAGTTATCTATGAACTTTTCAATGATTTCTTGGAAAGTTTTAATACTTGGAGGCAATTGAAAAAACCAATCCATAGCAGGGCCTGTTAATCTTTGTGGGAAGAGGCACATCAAATAGGACTCATTATAGGTGAATTCCATACACATGACATTAAACTCTTTGATATGGTCCATAGGACTTCCTCTCCCTTTGTATTTGTCGAATTTGGAGATTTCAAAACCAAGAGGGAATAATGCCATTGTGATGTTTCGATCAAATGGAGACGGGCATAGGTTCTATGTATGAGGTTTCTTCATTTTTCCCATCTGGATGTCCTGCATTTCTTTTGTTAATGCCTTGAGTTGTGATGCCACATCGTCTGGTGGACTAGGTGGAGGAACATATGTTGCATATTGTGGGATGGTGGATGAAGTGTATATGGGATTTTGATATGATGATGTGTTATATGGTGTGTATGGTGGTGTAGGATAAGGTGATGATGGTGTAGGTGTATATGTTCCTAATGTGTTCGAGTTGACGATGTTTGGTTGAGGGTTATAGTATAAACCCTGTTGTTGTGCGAGCAATTGTTGTTGTTGGGCATTTTGTTGAGCTTGTTGTTGTTGTTGAGCGGCTAGGGCTACTTGTTGTGCTGCTAAGGCTGCTTGTTGTTGTTGTTGGGATACTAAAATCGTTGTCCAAAAAGTGTTGTGCGTCATTTTTTCTCTTGGCTAAAGGTTAAAAAAATTCAAATTTTTTTATCTTCTGCTTGCTGTGTCAAAAAACGATTTTTGGGTTTTGTTTTTAGCATCAAAATATTTTTGAGTTTCTATTTTTGTGTACAAAAATTGAGTATATTTTTCAAAAATAAACTTTTTTTTGCTAGAAAACCTGTTTTCTTGTAGGCTAAATTATGTTTTTTTGAAAAATTCATAACTTTTGGCCACGGCGTCCGTTTTTGGCAAACAAGATATCGACATAAAGCTAGTTTCAAGCACTTCACAATAGTGCAGACCATTTTTTCAGATTTTGTCATTTACACAAATTTGAGGTTATTTTTCATCATGGAGACAGATGTGAACATTCATTAGTGCATGCACTATTTCCTTTTTTGTGTGCATTAGGTTTGCATTTTCTTTGCACTTCATTTCAGTTCCAGTTCATTTGTCAATCAATTGTTGCTTCATAAATTCCAAAGTTGTGCCAATTTATGAGTTTTCAGTGTTCCTTGGCATCGGGTCTGCTATTGCTTTTCATGATTCTAACTCGAGTCCTTGAGTGACTCTAATATGGTTTCTAGCAAACAAAAGTATCTTTTCTTGCTTACCAAATTAAAGATTCTAGTATTACTCCACACTATACTTCTAGCTCTTCTCTTGCAACAAGTTATCTCATTATGAGGGTGACTAAATGGTCTCTCTTGTCATCCTTTGTGTGGATGGAGATTGATTGGATTTGTGATGGATATCATTATTGTTTTGCGTTTCATCTCTATTTTGGGGAGGAGTTTTGTCCCATTGGGTTTTCTCCTTTTCTCCATTTGTGAGAGATCTCATTTGCATTTGTACATGGGTACCTAACATGGCCTCATAGCCGAGACCTGTCATTGCATTTTTGCATCATTTTCATAATAATTTCCTTCCTAAGTTGCACTTATGGGGGAGTGTTGGTGTAATTAATTATTTAATTACACTTACATAAATATTTAATTATAATTTTAGGTATCATTTACTAGGTGATGGGTTCACATGTTTGCTTAGAATACAAGATTCCTTCTAGAAGGATGAGTTGTCTTTTCTAGAAGTCTTATCTTATCTGACATCATTTCCTATGTAGTTAGTTAGTTGTCACATGTCATAAGATTATGACACATGTCAAAATTATATTAACTACTACATTTCAACCTTTCCTATATAAGTAAGGCTTCATATGTACTTTGCCATATGTAATTTGGCATTCTTGCATCTTAATGATATCATAATATTTCTACCATTTCTCTCTTATGGAAGTTATTTTGTCTTGCGGGTAATTTTGGGGTGTTTGAGGAGTTCACCATAAACTCCTACATTACGTTGATGTGGAATGGTGACCCTTTCCCAATCCCTTGGATAATGAACTTGTTTCAATCAATTTTATTGAAAAAAATTGATGAAACCATTGTGAGATGTGTGATGAAACATGATTTAAATGTTCTCACATGATGAAAGCTATTTTAATATGATTTATGCTAAGATGATCAAGATGTGTGAGTGCAAAGCTAATCTAAATAGATTTTAAATTAAAAGGTTCAAACCTTAATTAACAAATAAGCTAAATGTATGCATCTATGTTAACATGAAAGCCATTAATGGAAGCTAAGCTAATATGCAAGTAAATAAAACTAAAATGATATAAAATATGAGTGCAAGTGAGAGTGATTTTAACAGCATAAATTTGATGTTAAAAGATGTATCCATTTGTCTCCAAATAGTGACCTATTTATAAGAGAGCCAATGAGAAATGGGGGGTTGAGATCAAAAAGGTTAATCAATGGTCAAGGATGGAAAAAGTTGGAGGCATGGATTCTGATGAGATTTAATCAAGGGTCCACCTTTATTCAAACAAACACACTTTTAAGTTGTACAAGAAGTCATAAGTTAACTTGCACAAGAAGTCAAGTAAGATTGTTACAAAAAAAGGAATATTCCTTTTTTTCAAATGAGTGAGGAGAGAGAATATTCTTTGGAATATTTTGATGGGTGAGGAAAATAGATATTTAGCAAATTAAAACAAAGTTTTAATGTGCAAAAGGGAAATGAATATTCCTTTTGGAGGAATGTGCAAAGGAGGAATATTCCCTTGCAAGTGGGGGGAATCAGATTTAATTAGGTAATTGATAATTAAACAAAGGTTTAATTATGCAATTAAGGGAATTTCATGATTTTCATTAAATAAAGTGATTTAATGAAAAGAGGGAAAGTGGAATGATATTTAATTAAATAACTTAGGCTTATTTAACTAAATATGGAGACTTTAGGGATTAAATTAAATAATTAATATTAGCATGAAAGGGGATGAATTAACCTGATTACATTAATTAGGCTAATAGATGCAACATGGTGTAATTGATTAAATATCTAGGCAAATTTAATTAATTAAATAAAAAGAGTATGGGTTTTAGGAGGAAACAGTGTTAGTATACTTGATTCGAGTGCATGATATTATTCAGGACATTTTTCAGTGTGTACAGTTACAACAAAAACTGATCTAATTCAACACAAAGAGGAGATTAATACCAAAAAAAGCAGTAAGCCTCCTCCATTCTACATGTCTTTGATCATTGGTGATTTCATTATTTATAATTTTATGATTGATTCAAGGGCTAGTACTTCTGTTATGATTTAAAAAGTAGTTGATCAATTGGGTATAAAATATGAAACCACCACAAGGGTGTTGTGCAATTAGATGGCGATGTTGTTAGGACCATAGGAGTCATTAAAAATCTAAAGTTAACCTTACATGCATGCCCAAATTGCACTGTTGTGCAAGATGTATGAGTTATAGATCTTCCTCCCTACTTTTCCATGTGTTTATCCAAGGAATCTACAACCAAAATAGGAGGATATATATCATCTGATTGGTCTCATATGCTCTTTAGAACTAGGTATGGAACTAAGGTTACTATCAAAGCTGAACCTATCTCCAAAGACCATATTGAGCCATATACTTCTCCAATTAATATGAATTGCATTATTTTAGACCAAGAGGAAGGAATTGATGATTTTGAGGCTACCACTCCCATAGAGGAAATACTGGATTTGTTGCTTGATGAGTGGGCAACCTACTCCACAACTAAGTTGTATGTTGACATGGAAGATACAAGTTTGAACACACATTGTATCCATGAGGAAAAGACATAAATTCCAACTCTGCTAAAGGCACAAGAGGCTAAAGATGATATATGACAATTATATTTTGATGGATCTAGGTCCAAGAATGGTGTAGGGGCTAGTATTACTCTTATTTATCCCTAAGAAGAGAAATACTTCTTTTCTTTCAGATTTCATTTTAGTTGTACTAATAATGTGGCCGAGTATGGATCATTGATACGAGTCTTCGACTTGAAAACAAAAGAGGAATCAAATCATTGTAGGTATTTGGAGATAGTGAGCTGATTCCACATTAGGTTAGAGGCAAAAGTGCCTCCAAGAATAGCTTGTTGAAATCATACAAGCACATAGTTTGGGATCTTATTGAAAGTTTTGATGCTTTCAACATCCAAGCTATCTCGAGAGCACAAAACAAAGATTTTGATCACCCTATAGTAGTCGGGGCACAATTTGACATAACCAAGAATATCACTAAAGATAATGAACAACGTGTTAAAGTGCTAGTTAGGCATGTTGTCTTGGATAATGTAATCAACTGGCAGGTTTTTGAGGATGATAAAGAAATTACCAATTTTTTGGTAGAAGAAGAAAAATTTGTTGCTCAAAATCAGTCAAGCTTGGTTCAATTGTATGGTGATCCAATTATCCAATTGAAAACAAACAAGTTGCCAAAGGGTTTGGTCATGTTGGAGAGCATCTTCAATAGTGACGATCAACTTAGGAAGGAGAAAATGACCATGTCTATCAAGAAAAATGACTATGAGGAAGTCCAAATTGTTGAAGACAAAGTTCTCAAAGTTGGTAAGGCATGTTCCAAAGCTAAAAAAAATCTTTTCTTAGTCTTTGTAAAGAATTTGATGATATATTTGCATGAACGCATAAATATTTGAAAGGATTTAATACTGGTTTAGCCCAACATACTATTGATTTGGATCTTGTTGTTAAACCAGTTAGACAAAGATAAAGGCCTATAAATCCTAAGATAGAGCCTGTCATGCTTAAAGAGTTGTCCAAACTCTTAGATGCCAATATTATCTACCCAATCAAACACTCATCGTGGGTAACCAATCTAATTCACGTTAGGAAAAAGAATGGTGAAATCAAAATTTGTGTAGATTTCAAAGACTTGAATAGAGCATCTCTTAAAGATCATTACCCTCTTGCCTCTATGGAACAAATTTTGCAAACAGTTGCTGGGCTAAGAGATTTTCTTTGTTAGATGGTTATTTAGGTTATAATCAGATGCTTGTGCAAAACAGAAGAGGGGGAGAAGGAAAAAAAGGGGGGGTTTAAGCAAACCCCCCTTGACCCCTTTGAGCGAAAGGGGGGTTTGCTCGAACCCCCATTTTTTTGAAAATTTCCTTTGTTTTCATTTAAAAAGTGTGCCAAAAAGATGGCATCACAAAGGGGTTAAGCTTGAAAGGGGTTTGAGCGAACCCCTTTTTGGGTTCATGCAAACCCCCCCTTTGAGTGAAACCCTAAAAACCCAATTTGTTTTTTTCTTCGGAGCGTTTTTGCAATTTTCCTTCCTCAACAAAATTGTAAACTAGTATTGTGGGTTTACCCTTTCACTAGGTGGACTGAAGTTGTTGCATTGAAAGATGCTATTGAAGCTTCCATTTTAGAGTTTCTCAATGGGTTGGTTACAAGGTTTGGTGTTCCTTTCACCGTTATATTGGATAATGCCAAAGCTTTTATAGGTATTAAAATCAATGAATGGGTTGTCCAAAAATGGAGTATATTTGAAGACATCTTCCAATCATTATCCTCAAGGTAATGAATTGGCCGAGTCTACAAATAAGAATTTGATTAGGATCATCAAGAGGACCATTGCAGATAATCAGAGGACATGACATACCAAGCTTTGAACAACCCTTTGGGTTGATATGATCATGCCAAAGAGGGTTGTAGGTAACTCTCCTTTCTTGCTGGTTTATGGTAAAGAGGCAAAAATTTCATTATCTTTTGAATTACCTTCTCTTGAAATTGCTCGACAATTGGAATTGTTGGAAAGTGATGCTATGACAATAAGGTTGGTAGAATTGATGGAGTTGGAAGAAGTTAGAGATCAAGCTTTGAAAACCCTTGAGGTTCATCAAGCACATGTCAAAAGGATATTTGATAAGAAAGCTATTGGAAGAGTTTTAAATTCAGAAGGTGACTTGGTTTTGAAGTGGGATGTTGATAGAGAAAAGACAGGTAGACATTCTAAATTTGATGCCTTATGGAGTGGTCCCTACATCATCACCAGTTGAAAGCAAGCTAATGCATTCCAAATCTCAAGGCTTTATGGTGAAGTTCTACATATCCTAGCTAATGGGCTACACCTCAAACATTGTCATTGTTACACAATGTTTGAGGTGCCTTGCATTAGTTAATTGATTGTTTAGTTTCAATTCCTCTAAGTGCATATCACACATTGCTATTATTTTTCAATTCCATAAGTGCTTTCATCACATTGTTGCAGTAGTAGATTAGATTTTTTATTTTTATTTTTCCGATAACTCAAGAGGTCATCCCACGTTTCACAGGATAGATGGATTCAAGATTCAACCTTTCAAAACATTTTGCTTAAACCTCTTGATTAACACAATTCATATGAACATCTCTTTATTACCTTTATGTATGCAAGCTTTGTGACTTTATTAGGTATGACAACCTTAGATTGCTTAGTCTTATATACTCCTACAACTTCTTTTGATCATCACAACCATTGCTCTTTTAACACCTCCTGCAACTCCTATAATAACTCCCACAACCACAACCACAACTCCTCTTATAATAACTTCCATAACTACTCTCACAAAAACACCCTCACACACTACCATTGACCTAATATTTAATATGAATGAAATTCTATCTTAGAAGTTATTTTCTTATTCTTATTTCGAAATTTTTTGTGTCAAGTGATCCTTGATTTGTTAGTGAAGTTGAATGACTCACAAAAAATCTGCTAAAATGAAATCTTGTTGAATACAAAGACTACATTGCTTCAAACGAAAATAAAATCATATCCTATATAATTTTAACAAAATAAATTCATGTGAATCCTTTATGCAACTTTCACTCATACTTTTTATATATAGCACATACTAAAAAACAATCGAAAGGGTTATAAAGTCCCTCAACCAAAAAAATAAAAAATGTTTATGCTTATAATAATGTTATCCATGCCGCATTCTCAAGGATGGAGTTGGTCATAACAATTAAAAGGATTCAATTTCAATTTCCATAGGCCTCCGTTTGATCTTCTTCATTTCGAATAATTTCCATGATGACACAGGATTACAAAGATAAGAGCCACAATTTAAACTTGTGGGAATTCCTATAATTGTTGGCATATTCCATGGTGCTATGAATTCTGGCGCTGAGCGCCCTCAATGTCTGAACTCGAATAGAAGGGAGGCTTGTGAAAACACTCATCTCCAAAAGACCTCTGGACGCCCATATGCGTGGATGCCTACAACATTCCGCTCTTCAATTTCACATCGATGCAGAATACTGCAATGCAATGCATTTCATGGCAAAGGTTTACTCAATACCCAGTGCATAGAAATCCCTTTCACTCAATTACAACGTTAAGCTTGCCTTTAGAAATCTCATATCTGAATTCGACCTCTCTAAATGGCACGAAGCTGAAAGAACTATTGCAAGGATTTTCTCTCGATGGGTTAAGAATTGCAAAGAGCTGCAGAGAGAGGAGGGGACGGCTTGTTGCTGTAACAACAAGCGTGGGTGGGGAAGATATAGTGACTAGTTCAGGAACAAAAGCCAGAGAAAGGAGGATGGAGAAACTCAAAGAAGAAAGGAAACGAATAGAATTTGAAAAAGAAAAGAAGAAAAACGAATACCCAGAGTGGGCAAAGTAAGTTCTCCGATATTTGTTTTGTTTACTTTATATATATCAGTAAACAGTGAAACTTATGTAATGTCTCTCTGAGTTGGTTAGTTGTGTAGGTGGGGTGGGTATTAGTTTCTTTTTTTTCAATTGCGCATTTCCTTATTTCTGCTAAAATGGTGTAGGAAAGTTACTTTGGCCAAGTGGTCGATATTTCATAGTGGGTTGTTTAGAGTGGTTGCGTATATAGCCGATAAACTTTTGGCTGTTGTTGTGTGTGAGGGACTCGGTGTTTTTCCTTTTCCCGATAGTAGACAAATCTCCTTTTCAGTAAATTGCGCACAGGGAGGGCAGTGAGACTCGGGTTTCATTTCTGGAAATTCCCTTACTAGGTAGAGCTCTTCATTTCAAAGCAAGGGCTTTGCGCCTGCTGAGGCTTGAACCTGGTACAACGATGCCTCGTATCAACCACAAGAACACAGCCCACCGGAAAGGGGGGATGGGCGTTGTTTGTATAGGTTGATTGAGCATTGCTTTCTATCACATTATATAGTCTTCCGTTGGACACTCCCAGTTCTTTTGACAAAACGGGGTAGAAAAGTAATTTTAGCCCTGTGGTCAATAAATTGTAATATGTTGCTTAGAGTGGTTGCCTTTCAAATATATGATATTAGTCAACTGGAAAACTTATGAATGGAATGTGTGGGAATGGAGTGTTATTTGTATAGTTTGGCTGGGCATTAATTTGATTCTTACATTGGACACTCCCAGTTTTTCTGTCAAACTGATGTAGCATAATGGTGGCCCGGTGGTCAATCAGTTGTAATGGGTAGCAAAGAGTGGCTAACTTTCAAATATGTATATTGGTAAGTTAGGAAATTTTTGTATGGATTCTGTAATGAGTTCTATTTGTATATGTGGGTGGGGCATTTATTTTTTATAGACATTGTGGATCCTTACAGTGGGAAGCCCCATTTCTTCTAGTAAAATGGTGTAATGCAGAGGTTTTGTTTAGTGGTTTAAATGTGTGATGGGTAGCTTAGGGCAGTTATTTTTCAAATACATATATGGTGAAAAAGAAAATTTTGTATGGCATTTGTGGGGATAGGTGTTATTTGTATTGGTAAGCTGGGCTTTAATTGTTGATATAGAATATGGTTTCTTATTTTTTTCCACTGGGCACTTCCAGTTCTTGTGGCAAAACGGTCTACTACAGTAGTTGTGGCCTGGTGTTCAATATCTTAGAATGGGTAGCTTAGAGTAGTTAACTTTCAAATATGATATTGATAAATTGGGAAACTTTTCTATGGCATGCTTATGAGAATATGTGTTAGTTGCGTGGGTGAAGGTTGGGCATTAATATCTATACTCATTGTGGATTCTTCGTGCTTGCATTAGACAGTCCCATTTCTTCTGGAGAAATGATGTAGCAGAGTAGTTTTGGCCTAGTCAATATCCTTGTAATGGGTAGCTTAAAGTGGTTAACTTTCAAATATGTAAATTAGTGAACTGGAAAACTTTTGTATGGCATGTGTTTGGGGATGGCTGTTATTTATTTGAGTGGGTTGGTTACTAATTGTTTCTATGCATTATGGATTCTTCCATTAGGGAATTCCAGTTCTTCTGGAAAAATAGTTTAGTGCTGCGAAGTGGTTTTGGCCATCTGGTCAATTGGTTGTAATGTGCAGCTTGGTTGGATTGGGTTTTGAATTCCATCCAGTTGATTGATTTGCACCCACAACATAGTCATGGATTGTTATATTAGGTGTGTCCAATGATCCTTATTGAAATTGCGTCTCCGATAACAACAGCACAGTTTAGTTTTTGAGCTCTGAGTCTCATCAGCACAAGTTCATAATCTTTAGGTGGAGGGTTATTGCCAGCCTCTTTTTTGGATTCATTGCATTTTCTGTAGGATGGTTAAGTTTGAAAAGATAAAATAGAGGTTTAACTATTAAGTAATCCAGAATTTGGACAGTCTCTTTCTCTCCAGCACCAACGTTGCTTGATGGGTATGTGTGTTGGATGGATCACTTCGTCTTCATGGTAATTTTGCTATCCAATTAAACTGACCCTAAAATCATTTGATGGCTCTGAATGATAAGCGAATCATTGTGGTTTTATGGTTGGACTAGTTGCAGTTAGTATTTGTGGATATCGAATTTCATTGTTATATCTTTTGCTAACATTGCCTGATGGTTCCACATGTTAAGTGGATAAGTTTTGCTTAGTTTTTAGATTGATTGTTGGCTGAGGTCTTTGGAAATCCAAGTCGTCTTCCATATCTTTTCATTAGATTTGTTCCTAAATTTGGAACTGGGGACCTTAACTTGTTTTCACGAATGGTTTTGTGGTAAAGATAAACCAACTCAATACCACACAGTTAGATTTAATCCCTAAAATGGGAACCTCGGTATGTTGTGGTTCCCTTTTATAGCTTTGCCAGATAAATAGGATGTAAGGTTGCATAGAAAGTGTGGACTATTCTGAACATGGATTTTTCTGGCAGGATCCTTGAGGATGGCTGCAAGCATGATGCAGAACTTCGTGAAATAATTGGTGATGCTATTGGCAATCCGGAATTGATGAGGGAGCGTGTATGATTTACTCTTTTAAGAAGCTTGCATTTGCATTTTATTTTGCTCCTATTTATGTGCTGTTCATTTTTCTCTCTGTTTTTATCATTTTCAACAGATCTTGAAGAGGGGAAGAAGGAAAGGGAGTGACATTCAGAAATCCACTACTGGATCTGCACTGGCCATGAATGTTAGCTTTAGAGAGTAAGTGTCTTTTAGTAACTTGTTACAAACATTTTTTGGGACTTGTCTCAGATATGATTTACATGTGTCATAACTATGCGATTCATGGGTACAAATTTAAGCTGAGATTTTACTGGTAAAAAGTGAACTGGTTTCAACTTCTATACTGTTTTATGGCTGTTGGCAGCACACAACCATGAAAGTTATTCTTGAAAAGCCTTTAAAGATTCACACAAATCAACGTAGATAGTATAGACAACCAAGCAGATTATAATGTACATGCAATATAAAAGCATGTATTTAATAAAACAAAGTTACAGCTGTTGTAATGTCTAAAGACTACATCAATGTTTCCATTTGAGAAAATGCCTACATTCATGCTTAACAATGAAAGAAATGGAGTTGAGAATCTTGTTATGTGTCACAACGGACAGGCATTTTATGAGCCTTACTGTATGAGAACTTGGTATTATTATGGTTAAATTTTGTAGTATAAAGTCAGCTATGCAATATTATCTTATCTCATATTTGAAATGTGGAAAAGGATTTTTTTTTTTAATAAGCCTTTAAGCCTCAAAACAGAATGTTTTTATAGGAATATTCTTGGCCAAATGCATGGAGAGCTATGCTCTTGGAATATCTAGTCCCGAGTTGGTCCAAATCTTGTTATAAAGACTGTCTTATCTCATATGCTGTTTAAGATGGCATTTTTCGTATTATTAAAGCTTTTGCTTAAAGATTTTTCCCACTGTTTAGAGAAATGCATCTTATAATACATTGGGGAACATGAAAATTACATCAATTTCTTGCTTGAAATATGTAGGTCTTATTCTTTTTTGTTTTTCAATTCCGGATATCTTTCAAAATTCAGGCTTTAGTTTTAAAAATTCAGGTTTTAGTTTTCATTATTTAGGGTTTAGCCATATATTTTTCGAGTCCCAATATTAGATTCCCAGGTAGACTGTGATGTATATTGTGCAAAATTTGTCATACCTGTAAGGAAGGAGCAGACAGAAAATCGCAGCAGTAGATTTAAATACAAATAAATAAACAAAACAAATTATAATATTAGGAGGCTTACCAGAGTGAAGGGTTAACTGCCAGCAATAAGGAAAGAGGCCAACTCAGGAAATCTTCAGCAATTAAATTAAGGAGGCCGACCTTCATCATATGAAAAATAATAAAACAAAATAAATTAGATTTAGCTGATCATCTTTGGCGCCCATGACAAAGGCATATAAATGATCAATTGGCCCAAGTTTATGCATAGGAAAAGGTAGCGATTATGGAAGGAGCAGATTTGTGAAGGCAGCGATTCATTATCTAAACAGTAATTAGTTTTAAAAAGACATGTCCTTTTGATAGGTGATATATATTCCAAAGGATGCACCCTTTTAAATAAAGACATGGGAATATATATATAGGAGAGTCAAATCAGTTGCAAAAGAACATCAAGGAATCATCTTCAGAAATATATTTACATTCAGGCAACGAACATATTCAGAATATTAGGAAGAACAAGGCAGTCGAGCAGATCTGACTTAATGATCTGCACTCAGGGCAGAATCAGTAGTTATTACAGTTGCTGTTGTGAATATAACCATCTTATGTGTTAGTAGATATTGTGATTATTGTATGCAATGATATATTTATTATTGATATATTTTGTGTTTGTTTTCTCATCAAGCAATCAGGTGGAGGAGAAAAGGAAATACAAGGAAGGGGAGCAGATATGAGATCACTATCTAAGTAGACCACCCCATGTTGGATGTCCAATGTGCCTGCCACTTGGGGCCAAGAGGGTGAGTGTCCACTCTTGGGCTTAGATAGGAGGATTTCCGGACACCCTATTGCGATTTCTTTTCCAACCTCTACAATGGTTGATTGTTGGAGAAATCACAAGTCATAAGAGGATGAATATGAAGATATGAATAGGGAGGGCAGATACAAGCACCCCACTAGGTACTTGGTAGACCACCCCATGCTGGATGTCCAACGTGCTTGCCTCTTGGGGCCAAGAGGGTGAGTGTTCGCTCTTGGGCTTAGTGCGGGGTTTGCTTTGGGCCAACCTATCATACTCCCTCATTCAAACCTATTGTGATTGAATACTAAAAATAAGTATAGATGTAACATGGCTTATCTAATGTGTTATAATGTTTTTTCCTATTTATACTCATATGTGCAATTATTAACCCTAATAGAAATATTTGAATTTATGAATTATATACACATATGCAATATTGTCTAATATGATTGCAGGACCTAAATCAGGATTTATCTTGTTAAAAGACATTTAATTGGTAGGTTATATCTCTAGCTATCTTACAATTCTTATTTTAATGAAATTTGTGATTGTAGGGAAAATTTTATGGTAATTCCCAAAAGGGGACATTACAATTGGTATTAGAGCAATGTTTTTGCCATCCTGAGGGTTAGGAACAATATATGCAACTAAGTCAAAGGGCTCAAAGAGCCTTGGAAAGGGAAAAGAGGAAATTTATTAATATCATCCCCCCCCCAAAAAAAGAGCAATATTTAGTTATAGATCTTAGTTTGTGATTGCTTGAGGACAAACAATCTTGGGCAGGGTGGACTGTCATGCCCCTGAAATGGCAAATTATAAAACATTGAAATACAAATAAATAACTAGCAAATATAAATATAAAAAATATGAGTTTTTCGGGCTCTAGGTGTCCGTGTTGATCCTGCCCCTGGTACTCTAGTAGAGGAAGATGAAGGCATGGCGGTGGTGGTGGGTTGCCTTCGCACACGTGGACCACGAAGAGAGCCCACTATGTCGGCTACTACATCATCATCATCTGACAGTGAGTCAAGGTTGACTGCACTTGCAACACCTTGAGAAGAAGCTATGGCAGCTTGCATTGCTGCTATTGCCTTCGCTTTTTGCATCTTTTTTTCTTCTGCAGCGGAAAGTATTGCATTCATTTGTCTTTTGATTTCCTCATTGGTGTTTATGCAAGCCTTAGCATCACGTCTAGGGATGCCTGTAAGGTGGTATTTGAGGTGATTGATGCCTCCACGGTAAATTTCTTTACATCTAATGCAATACACTGATCCAGGTTCTGGTCCTTCATATGCATATCTCCAAGCGGGATCTCTAGCTCCTTTTGGACGAGTGCCTACATATTCCCCACTCCTAGGCACGGATGGGGCTGAGGTAGGGGTAGAAGCGGATTCAGAAGCCATGATCAATTAACCTGTTACCTACATAGTACACACACAAAGTGAAATCACAACTTGTTAGTTTTTTGATAGAAATTTTAAAAACAAGCTAAATTAGATTAAATCAAAATTGAAAATTTCAAAATAGATTCTAAACAGTAAACTAATTTAAGATTCTAAAGTCTAAAGTCTAAACATTTTCAATTTTTCATCCAAAAAAATGGATTAAAAAAAGAAAATAATAAACTAGGGTTACAAAAAAATGCGAAAAAAATGTAAAAATCAGAAAACTACTTTAAATTAGTAACAAATTAAGCTAATATATAAATTTAAACATGTTTTCAACAAACAAGAAGAATCAAAATTACAAAAATTAACTAGGGTTTGAAGAAAATTTGAAAAAAATGAAAAAATCAGCAAAATATGTAAAAAAATCAGAAAAAAGTGTCACAAATTCTTGTTTTGTTGAATCTAAATCTTCTTTTAAACATATAAATGTACTTGAATTTGTTTTATAGTTCATTCATGATGTTTTTTAAACATACAATCAACAAACAAGAAGAAAAAATGAAAAAAAAAGAAAGAACAAGAAAAATTAGAAAACCTACCTGGAAATCCAATTTGCTTTCGAAATCTGATGAAAATCCCCTTCAAATCTCGTCTCCTCGATGCAAAATCACAGATAAATGGTGCAAGATGCTTTGGGCAAAGTTTTTCCTCTGCTAAGAGTGAAGACAAGTGACAAAATGAAATGAAAATGACGTTTTGGCTGGCCGCGGACATAAGACATAGGTCGCGCGGGTTTTTTTAAAAAACTCGCGAGTTTTTCGAAAAAGTACGGACTGTAATTTCTGCGAGTAAAACTCGTAAAAACTCGTTTGCGAAAAAAACTCGCGAGTTTTTGGCGAGTGAGCCAACTATGGTCCAACGTGCTTGCAACTTGGGGCCAAGAGGGCGAGTGTCTGCTCTTGGGCTTAGTGGGGATAGCTTTGGGTGGACTTATCATGTTTCCCATCCAATTCCATTTATTATTAAACTCTCATTATGCATTTGAAATATTTGAGAATTTGCATGGTTCAAATAGATGAGACATTTATGTTGATCATATGAGTTATATTCCAATAATAGCTAACATGATTACAGAACCTAAACCAAGATTTATCTTGCTTAAAACATTTAATTGGTAAGTTATAACCCTAACTACATTAAACTTGTGATTCTAAGGCAAGATTTAGGGTAATTCCCAAAAGGGGACATGATAATTGGTATCAGAGCATTGTTCCTGCTAGCTTGAGGGATGAAAGCTAGGGGATGCAAACATTTTTCTATCATTATAGAATTCAACAAAAGGTAATGAAGAAATTGTATCATTGCCTAGGATCCTTGTGGTCATGAAATGAGAGAAAACTTGTCTTAAGTAACAGGTTTAGTCAATCTCCAACTCTTGGTTTTGTTGTTGAAATTGGGTAATAGTAGTACACAAGCCAAGAAGAATATTGGACAATGAATTGTTCTCATACTTTAGAGGACGGTATTAACCCTATTGTTAGTAAGTTGAGGCAAGTATACTAACAACTACTTTGATTGCTTGAGGACAAGCAATCTTGGGTAGGGTGGACTGTGATGTTCTGTATATATTATGCAAAATTTGTCATACCTGTAAGAAAGGAGCAGACAAAAAATCGCAGCAATAGATTTAAATACAATTAAATAAACAAAACAAATTATAATATTAGGAGGCTTACTAGAGTGAAGGGTTAACTGTCAACAATAAGGAAAGAGGCCAACTCAGCAAATCTTCAGCAATTAAATTAAGGAGGCCAACCTTCATTATATGAAAATTAATAAAACAAAATAAATTAGATTTAGCCGACCATCTTTGGCGGCCATGACAAAGGCATATAAATGATCAATTGGCCCAAGTTTATGCATAGGAAAAGGTAGCGATTATGGAAGGAGCAGATTTGTGAAGGCAGCGATTCATTATCTAAGTAGCAATTAGTTTTAAATAGACATGTCCTTTTGATAGGTGATATCTATTCCAAAGGATGCACCCTTTTAAATAAAGACATGGGAATATATATATAGGAGAGTCAAATCAGTTGCAAAAGAACATCAAGGAATCATCTTTAGAAATGTATTTACATTCAGGCAACAAACATATTCAAAATATTAGGAAGAACAAGGCAGTCGAGCAGATCTGAGTTAATGATTTGCACTCAAGGGCAGAATCAGTAGTTATTACAGTTGCTGTTGTGAATATAACCATCTTATGTGTTAGTAGATATTGTGATTATTGTATGTAATGATATATTTATTATTAATATATTTTGTGTTTGTTTTCTCATCAATCAATTAGGTGGAGGAGAAAAGGAAATACAAGGGGAGCAGATATGATATCACTATCTAAGTAAACCATCCCATGTTGGATGTCCAATGTGCCTGCCACTTAGGGCCAAGAGGGTGAGTGTCCCCTCTTGGGCTTAGATAGGAGGATTTCTGGGCATCCTATTGTGATTTCCTTTCCAACCTCTACGATGGTTGATTGTTGGAGAAATCACAAGTCATAAGAGGATGAATATGAAGATATGAATAGGGAGGGCAGATACAAGCACCCCACTAGGTAGACCACCCCATGCTGGATGTCCAACATGCTTGCCACTTGGGCCAAGAGGGTGAGTGTCTGCCCGCGGGCTTAGTGCGGGGTTTGCTTTGGGCCAACCTATCATACTCTCTCATTCAAACCTATTGTGATTGAATACTAAATTTAAGTATAGATGTAACATGGCTTATCTAATGTGTTATGATGATTTTTCCTATTTATACTCATATGTGCAATTATTAACCCTAATAGAAATAATTGGATTTGTGAATTATATACACATATGCAATATTGTCTAATATGATTGCAAGACCTAAATCAGGATTTGTCTTGTTAAAAGGCATTTAATTGGTAAGTATATCTCTAGCTATCTTACAATTCTTATTTTAATGAAATTTGTTATTGTAGGGCAAATTTTAGGGTAATTCCTAAAAGGGGACATTACATAGAATCATAGTAGTGGTTATTGGAGTTCTTTACTGGGATTTTGGGGGGACAATAAAATTATCTGCATCCTCATACATTCATGTTGATGCATTATTTGTGGAAGAAGTAACAAAAAATTGCTTGGACAGCATAACCAAAACCATTAACAAATTGGGCCAAGCCTTATGCTAGTTGTCTGTGTCAACCAAAAGAAGGGAACAAGCATATGATGGCAGCGTGAGGTTGTCAAAGGCTTTGATATTGGAGAAGAAAAGATGCCTGTTGTGAAAATCCTAGGAATCATGATAGCTGAGAGAACATAAAAAGGTAATGAGAACAATCAAGTTTACATAGAGAATTCTATTTGCAAATTTTACCTGGTAACCAGAAATATTAAAATAAGAGCTTGGATAGGCCATATAGTTGTTTATGATTATCTACAGGGATTCTCAAAAAATATTTTGCTTCTTTACACCTTGATGGGCTTGCATTTAAATATTGAAATTGATTGAACATGGGCGGGATGAAGATGAGGAAGAAACATAACAACCTGTGAGTTCATTTATACATAACTTGAACTCTTGTACATTATTTCTTGGTCTTGGAAGCCATGAAACAATGATGCACCTTGATGTTGATTTTGTTAGTTTTTATGATTAGATATTTAAAATTGAAAGCAATCAGAAATGCAGCACTTAAGACAATGAACACAACAAGATACCCTGGGAAAACCCTCCAACTTGAGGGAGAAACACCCAGCAAATATATCTCTTATATATTGAAGAAATAAGAGCAGAAATCTGCTTACAACTCAGGCACAACGCAATGCCGATTTTGATACAAAGAATAATCGCACCTCTCCTAGATGCAGATACAAATGAATATGTTTCTACTTGAAGTTGATCTTCTGTTACAAAATGATGATCTGCTATTCAGGCGCAAACTTCCTCTTGAATGCGAATTATGATGAATGAACTTTATGATCAAATGAGTGATCATCACTCGTATATACATGCCGATGGAAGGGACGCATCTTCTCAAGGCATGAAGTCGGCCTCTAAAGAGACGTGCCTCTTAAGATCTACATGTTGGCCTCCATAGAAAATCATGATTCTTCAAGATGGCCACATAATTAATTATTAACAATAATTAATATTTATTTATTGCTTGTATGTGAAGCACCTCTTCATATTGCATATCGATCATATAAATTAAATAGCCATTAGGCTACATTTAATTTATTGCCTTTAGAGAAAATCGTGCCTGGAAGTAAGAGATCCATGGTTGCCAATAACATCAACACCCCCTCTCAGCTAGGGAGGAATACTTCTAGTTGAATAAGACATATCACCTCATCGTGATGTCAACCACCATGGCTACACCCATGTGTGGAAAAGAGCATATCACCTCATTGTGATATCAATCATCATGGCTACACCCATGAATGGTATATGTGCACAAGTGCCCATCACTCAACATGATGTCGTCATCTCATCATGACGCTCACCATGGCTACTCCCAAAGGGTGAATAACACAAGTACAATAAAATCATCACAGACTCTCTCACGTGATGTTGTCATGGAGTCACACACATGACATCCACCTTGGCTACTCCCAGAGGGTGGAAACAAGGGCTTGCACCTCAAATCTCTCTCATAGAGAGAAATGCACTAAAGAAAATCATAGAAGATCACTGAAACTAAGTCTCCCTCTCAGCTAGGGCTTCATTCTCCACAATACCAAGCTTGTCTCAGAAGTACACAAAATTTACTCTGGAGAGAGGCTTGGTGAGAATGTCTGCCGTCTGCTCATCAGTGCTAATGTATCTCAATTGGGTTGCTTTCCTCAATACCATATCTCTGATATAGTGGTATTTGATCTCAACATCTTTGGTTCTGTCATGAAACATTGGATTGACAGAAAGCTTCACACAACTTTGATTATCACAATGAATGATAGTTGGCTCCAATGATTGTCCAAACAATCCTGCAAGGAGCTTCCGAAGCCACACTGCTTCTCAAGTTGCCACACATGCTGCAATGTACTCGGCCTCTGCGGTGCTTAGTGCCATTGAAGATTGCTTCCTGCTACACTAGGAAATCATCACAAACTCCAAACTGAAACAACATCTAGAGGTGCTCTTCCGATTAGCAACACAACCTGCCCAATCAGAATCTGTATAACCATGCAACTTCAAGTCCACACCAGAAGAATATCTCAAGCCATACCCAACTGTGCCACACAAGTATCTCAGGATATGCTTCGTTGCAACTAGATGTATTTGCCTTGGTTCACACATGAACTGACTAAGTGCACTCACTACATAGCAAATATTTGGTCTAGTATTGACTAGATACATCAACGATCCAATCAACTGTCTGTACATAGTAGGATCCACCAGATCTGAACTAGCTGCAGCCTCCTTAAGCTTCTGAAAGTTGGTCTCCATAGGCGTAGACATGGATTTGCAATCCATCATACCAAATCTCTTCAAGATGTCAATTGTATACTTCCCTTGACTCAGAATGATTTCATCCGGCTTCTGCCATGCTTCTAAGCCAAGGAAGTAGTGCATGAGACCAAGATCCTTGATTTCAAATTCAGAAGCTAGCTCCTTCTTGCATTTGATAATGAGGTGATCTTCTCCAGTAAGAATTAGATCATCAACATATAGAACCAAGATCAATGCTTTGCCATCAGTTACCTTGAAGTATAGGTTTGAATCAACATCATTCTTGGAGAAACCCAAGCTCATCAGGTATTGATCAATTCTTTTGTACCAAGCACGAGGAGCTTACTTAAGGCCATACAACGCCTTCTTCAGCCTGCAAACATGAGACTCCTTCCCATGAACCTCAAAGCCATCAGGTTGCTCAATATATACCTCTTCCTCAATTACATCATTTAGAAATGCTGTCTTCACATCCATCTGGTGTATCTTCCATCCCTTAGATGCTGCAATAGCAATGATGGTCCTGATGGATGCATAACGAGCAACTGGAGCGAAGGTTTCCTCATAGTCTACTCCCTCTTTCTGAGAGAATCCTCTAGCCATGAATCTAGCCTTGTACTTTTCAGTGCTTCCATCAGCTGCATGCTTGATCTTGAAAAGCCACTTGGAAGATACAACAAATTTGTCTTCAGGTCTAGGTACAATGTCCCAAACATTGTTCTTGAGGATAGATTGATATTCTTCAGCCATAGCTTCTTTCGATACTTGCTGACTTGTAGCTTCCTCAACACTGGAAGGCTCAGACTCAATCATTTGACTCATCAATGCAACATAGTTTGAAAACTTCTGAGGTCTTTTGCTTTCTCTGAATGTTCCTCTAGGGGCTGTAAACTTTTCTGCCTCCTGCATTGTTTTCCTAGCCCATAGAGGTCTCTTCCGACCAATAACAATGTCTGTAGGCCCATCAGTAGGTTCCATAGGCTCAACTGGATCATCATCTTCTTTAGAATCAATAGCCTCCCGCTGAATCTCAGGATGGTCAACTTCCATATCCTGAGGAGACTCTTGGTCTTCATAGTCTATCTCTGTGTGAGAGCCTTTAGATCTCTTGAATGCAACGTCTTCTTCAAATGTAACATCTCTGCTGATCTCAATCAGTTTCTGACCTGGAATGTAAATCTTGTAGGCTTTTGAAGACTCACTGTAGCCCACAAATATTCCTTTCTTGCTTGATGGTTCCAACTTTGTCCTTTTATCTTTAGGGACATGAACATACATAGGACAACCAAATATTCTCAAATGGCCGACTTCAGGCTTCACACCTGTGAAAGCTTCTTCAGGAGTCATGTTCTACAAGATACGATGAGGGCTCCGATAAGATGTAGGAAGACCATTGAGAGCCAACATAGTCAAATCCTTGTTTTCAACAATATGCCTAATGGTAGAGAGCTGATCTCTCAACTCGGTGATCTTCATGAAGTATGAGATGACAGATTCTCCTTTTGCCATCTTGATATGATGAAGTTGCTGCTTTAATGCAAGAGCTCGACTTGTGTTGTTGATCTCATACATCTCCTCCAAAGTCTTGAACATATCTCTTGTTGTTTTCAACTTGGAGATGATTGGCACAATGTGATCTTTCACGGAGTCAACCAACATCTTTTTCGCCTTAGTGCCATTTCTCTTCCATTGAGGCTTCTCATTCTCTTCAATTGGTTCGGGAACTTTGCCCTCCACGAACTCAGCTAACTCATTTTCCTCCAAAGCGAGCATCACTCTAAACTTCCAAGATGTGAAGTTTGATGCGCCCTCAAGTCTATTTTCGATCTTGAGCCCGTTCACCATCTTGACAATAAGACAGATGTAATCTAAAATGAGAACAATAATGGAGGATAACGCTGCTTATATAAATTTGATCAGATCTTTCCTTAGATCCGCTTTGATACCATGTTAGTTTTTATGATCAAATATTTAAAACTGAAAGCAATCATAAAATGCAGCACTTAAGACAATGAACACAACAAGATACCTTGGGAAAACCCTCCAACTTGAGGGAGAAAAACCCAACAAATATATCTCTTATATATTGAAGAAATGAGAGCAGAAATATGCTTACAACTCAGGCACAACACAATGCCGATTTTGATACAAAGAATAATTGCACCTCTCCTAGATGCAGATACAAATGAATATGTTTCTACTTGAAGTCGATTTGCTGTTACAAAATGATGATCTGCTGTTCAGGCGCAAACTTACTCTTGAATGCGAATTATGATGAATGAACTTTATGATCAAATGAGTGATCATCACTCATATATATACACGCCAATGGAAGGGATGCGTCTTCCCAAGGCATGAAGTTGGCCTTGAAAGAGACGTGCCTCTTAAGATCTACATGTCGGCCTCCATAGAAAATCGCGATTCTTCAAGATGGCCACATAATTAATTATTAACAATAATTAATATTTATTTATTGCTTGTATGTGAAGCACCTCTTCATATTGCATATCGATCAAATAAATTAAATAGCCATTAGGCTACATTTAATTTATTGCCTTTAGAGAAAATCGTGCCTGGAAGTAAGAGGCCCGTGGCTGCCAATAACATCAACAGATTTTATGATCAGAAATGAATTAAACAGAAATACAACAATAATGAACAATAGACACAGCAAATACCCTGGGAAAACCCTCCTCCTTGAGGGAGAAAAAACCCAGCCACAAATATATCACTTATATATTGAATGAAGAAGCAGAAATCTGCTTTACAACTTGGCCAAACACTAGGCCGATCTGATGCAATTATGATAGCACCTCTCTAGATGCGAATTTTACAAGCAATAATGAATTCTTCACAATATCGATCTCCTTGAAGCAAGATATCGATCTTCCGTGAGAATGCGAACTCCTCCCTAAAGTATGCGAACTTGTCTTGAATTGAAAAATTACCAAAACTGAAGTGAATCGCCTTGTTTATATACACATCAAGACGTCTTTCCATGAAGAGTCAGCCTCTTTCTCATGAGAGACGACTTTACAAAAATGGGACGACTTTTCATTAAATCGGCTTTAATAAAAAATATAAATTATTATTTGAATTGAGGCGTCCCTTCACCTGGTCGGCCACAAACAAATAAATAAGTAGCAACTTGCTTTATTTATTTGTTCGATATTTATTATTTAATATTTGAATTCGTGGGAGAAGAAATCTCCAGCCGCTATAACATCAACACTTGATATTCTAATTGTCTGAGTTTCCCTAGGAACTATTTCTCACCTTTGTGTAGTTAGTATGTATATCAATGATTCAATAGTCTTCATGTTGGAAATGCTTCTTCTTGGAAAGTAGAGACAGTGTAATGTCTCCAAACTGAAAACTAGAAACTGAATTGACAGAACTTTAAACTGACAGGCAGACATCTGAGATTAATAGACAGAGATCTGAAATTGGAGGAGTTGAGATTTAAATAAAATCATAATCTCGAACTGCGAGAAACAACAGAAATCTGAAATCTGGGAGTGCTAATTAGTAAAAATTGAAATGTGATATGGCTATAAAATGAAGGACAAACCCTAGATTTGGAAAAGAATACAATTCTGAAAGATCTGGAACGTTTATACAACTGAATTCTGATTACTAAAATTATAAATTCGCTGCTGAAATGGAACTGAACTATCATTTGGCTTTTATACTTAAAAAAAACAGAAAACATGACAAGCCATAACATTACTAGCAATAATTCAAAACGTTACACAGAAAATAAAATGACTCTCCTAAGAAGATCTGGTTGCTGACTCAGGCTGGATCCGGGACAGTATGATGTTGCTTTGGCAAACACAGAATCACAACCTGTGCACAAGCGCTGATTTCTCCCAAAAAATCCACTACTAGGGCTTAGGGGTCTTTTGTATGGTGACTTCCCCCTTGTCAACATTTCATTTTATTCATGTGGGATAACTCAAGTTAGCTTTGTATGGGTATTTTATCTTTCTGAAGCTTTCTAGTTTGTGCAATATGAGATACGTAATTTAAGGTTGCTTTTGTTATTCTAACTAACAAATACTAGGTTCAAACTTGAATATGCTTGAGCATCTAGCAAAATTAAGAGACTAACAACTTCTAGAATACCCCAAACACCAAGATACGTGGCATCATAACATAAACCCCATTCCTCCACTTTTCAAATGCTATGCTCTATTTTTGCAGTTGCTTCCCTAATGATATCCTTAGTGGCAGGAATGGTTTGATGGTAGAGTCCCATCATTTTTAGGAGGCATTGCCAATCCTAGAGAATGCTTGCTCATTTCCAAACAGAATTCAGTTCCTCCTCAAGTGATTGATCAATTCCTTGATAGAATGTTTGTGAATGGTGCCTTGATTAGCCTTTGTCTTTGAATCAAAGGATTCCACTTTTACTTGAGATATGTTTGAGGAAGTATTCTTTGAGAAATGGTGTTGGCCCAATGGTTGCTGTTGCGCCAAAAGGTCGTCCTTTTAATGCTCGATACAATTGCTAGAGTTAACGGATCCACGGGAGGCGGTTAAGCTATGTCACGAATCTCGAGGGGAGTGCTGACCATTTGCCAACAATCTCCCCCTCAACGTTACTCGAGGGGATTCGAACCCGACACCTTTGGCTCTGATACCAATTGTTTGGCCCCATGGTTGCCGTTGTGCCAAAAGGTTGTCCTTTCAATGCTCGATACAACTGCTAGAGTTAATGGATCCACGACAGGTGGTTAAGCCATGCCATGAATCCCGAGGGGAGCGCTGACCATCTGCTAACAAATGGGACTAGAAATAATGAAGATTGGAGCAAGTAGTCACATTGCAGGACAACTGTAATGATGGACAACATGATGTGGCCTCTCATAAAGATTAAACACAAATTAATCTTGCGTATAAGAAGGATCTATTTCATATTCTAGTTTGAACACTTTTCTTAGGTTTAGTGAAACCATCTTCTTCGTCCTTTGGCTTGTCTTTCTCCTTTGAATTTTTTGGACAATTTATGTAATTATAACATTATCGAAATTTGAGAGTAATACATCCATAGTTTAGTTGATAAATCTCTTCCACTTCATCAACCTTAAGGTTGACCATTTCTAGCTAGGATCATTCATGTGCAAATTAACACAAATTTGGTCATAAGTAGCTATTTGTCACAAATATATTCACCGCTATTGGTGATTCTCAACAAAGCATTCTCATTGCAAAGTTCATTGGCAATAAAAAGAAACAAATAAGCCAAAGAAATTGGTTGCATTTAGGGAAGTGTCTATGCTAGTATTTTGTGTACTCCATTTAAAAGAATCCAGCTTCCAAGGGAACACTAAAAAGTTTCTGCTTGTCTTCTTGGTTTTCAACACTGAGAAGTTTTGATGGTGATGATTGATGCTATGCAATGGTTTGTTTTGTTGGTTTGTATCACACCCCTTCAACCCTATGAGTGTTGCTAGGTGGAATGAGTGTCGAGTGGACCATTCAAGCTCATGTAAGACAGGTAATTGAATGAGTGATTATCCATGAATGATGTGTCATTGAAAGAATGATTACATATGAAAGGGGTCATTGAAGGAATGAATCAAGTAACTAAAACCGCACAAAGTTGATCCTAGAAAGATATTAAATAATGTTTGACTGTGAATACTCCAAATACTTTCAGAATGAAAAAGCTAGAGTTTTCAATTAAGTTTACTGTAAGATAAATGCTTGTTAAGTTTTACAAATGTTTTAGCAAACTAAGCAGGATTTAGAAACACCCACAACTAAGCATGCTTGAGTAAGGGTGATATTGGAATGGATGTCCAACTATGTATAATGCAATGGCTATCAAATGGAGCATTGTGACCATTTAGGCTAATGCGAGTTGGGTCACTAAAGCAACGAATACTCATGAGAGATGTGTTGTTGAAGAAATTGAGTGGTAGGGGAGAGGATCTGATAGTCATGCACACTAATTTTGTGCATCTCAAGCTCGTAAATTGTACATTGCAAAAATTCAACATACCTCCATATGTGACTTAAGAGCTTAAAGCTATATTGTTTGGGGTTTTGGGCATCAATGATGTAGCTTCATCAGCTATGTCTTCATTGAGTTGTCCAAGAACACCCCAAAAAAGTTAGACCAAAACATTTGCATCAAGGCATGTATTACCAATCACCTTATGTGTCACCATGTGATTGGTTTTTCTTTGATGTGACTTGTGAAAATGGATACTTTGTGCCCATTTTTTATGTACAAACATAATGGCCACTAGTGCTTAACATTACAAGTAATGGGTAAAAGCATTAAAAAACAAAGGGCCATTTCTGTGCTTCACCATGGTGGTTATTGGAATGCACTAATCTATTGTGTTCTTTCCCCTAGATACTTCATGCTCTTGATCTTGAAAAATTGTATTTAAGAAGCATCAGCCTGGAAACATTTGAACTTCGTACTTTCTTTGGGCCCTCTAATTCTTCTTGTCTCATTTGTAGATTTTTCTAAATAGTTGAATATAGGCCCGAAAATCAATATATCAAGGCCTAAGTGAAGTTCTTAGCAATATTCACATTAAATTGAGCTTGATTCAATTGGGTCATTGGACTTGTTTTAGTGGCTTTGAGGTATTTGTTATCAAAATATTCTTCTTTAGAGTTTAATATTTTAGCTTCTATTGTAGTCTTGAAAAGATCTAAAGGATTTGCACCTTTAGTTGCCAAAACTTGGATGATTGTGACTAGCTTGCAAGGTGGTGCAAGTAAACACTCAATAGTTTCCAATGGGTGTATAGAGGAAAGAAAGAGAAATTATATCAATATCCATAGATGACCAAAAGAAGGTCAATGGGACTAGAAGATAAAACAGTTAACAATGGAAAATTTTAGGAAGAGAGAACCTTGGAAGAAGATAATAAAAGTAGAAAAGAAAAAATAATGCATTGTGCCACTAACAAATAGCAAAGAAGGCCAAGCAAGAGCTCCAATGTGCTAACCCACCCTTAATTTTTTTTCAAAACATCACAACTCGTTAGCGTTAGCCAATAATCAAAGATAATCAACTGAAGTAAACTCTTTCCCACTTTTTGATCACCCAAATCCCGATGTGGGCAAGGTGAGAGCATATGGTGGTAAGGTTACAATGCTACATGTGATGAGCCTTGCCCAAAGCTGATCAAAAACCCTTGTTCTTCTGACTTAGGAATTTTAACAAACACTTTGCTCGCAACCTTTATGCTAACTGGTTCTGTATTTCAGTCTGATTGTTCTTGCTTGTATGTGAATTGAATGCTTTGTGAATGTAATTTCAATGCTACCCAAACAACTAATATGTAAACTGAAATGTTGTGCAATATATTTTGTATTTTTAATGCAATTAAATGACTGAAAAATCATGCAAACTACACCTACAGCCAGGAGGTATTTTATCAAACAGTTTGCAGCAAACTCCATATGTCTTCATTAAGATATTGAAATGCATTGAAGATGTTTACAAGCTGGAAATGAATGCAAATGGCCAAGACTCTTGGTTTACAATGATTTTACCAATGCAAATATAAATCTGATATGAATGTGCATCCACAGCTGCTCAAGGGCAGCGACTAATACAACTCGAATGATGATGCAAAACTACACTAAAAAAAAACATGAAAGAACTTGATGCAATGAAGCTCCTACGATTGTTGAAGATGTGGCAGATCCTTGTGCAAAGAATGGAGTCTCTTTAAGCCAAATCAAACCTCTCATGCAGCCGCCCCTGTTCTAGCATGAACTTCTGATATAAAATCGTAGCAGCCTTCAATCGCCTTCAATAAGCATCAAACATCATTGCCAATACCCCTAGAATGGAGCGATCCAAGCCTTAGATGAAATCGATGCAAGGTATGGACTGTATGAGCAAAATCGTGGCTTTCTAGTCTGCAGCCAAACCTGGCAATGTCACTTCCAAACTGATTTCTATTGCAGCAATTAATGTATTTCTGATCTACAACTAATAAACCTTCAAATGCTGCTCCAAATGCTTGTATTAGCTTCTCTAAAATGCCTCAACACTGTAGCTTTTACTGTACCGATTACTGTTCACGTGCACGGTAGCATTTACTGTAGTGGGTACTGTAGCAGCCAACAATAAATATATTCCACAATGAATCCTCAATGCCTTTGTAATCTGCAGGTAGATATGCATCAAACTCTTGTATTCTTTGTATTTCTTCTCCAATTTAAGCACAGATTGAACCCCTGAATGAAGTCCACAATCAGCAATAATATCAGCTGGTATTGCACAGCTTCAAAATTGCATAGTCACTGAAGAGTTTTCGTTCTCCAATGCTGAAGAATGGCAGAAACCCTAGCTGGCTCCTTCACTGAGCACGAACTCCAAGAAAACAAGTTTTATAATCTTTAAACATAATGAAAATGAATGCCTTTGGAGCCTTTTTATAATCTCTTCAAGAAGTCGACCTCTTAATTATATTTAATTTGCTTTTAAATCCATTTTAGGTTTTTAATAAAAACCTTATAATATCTCCAACTTTGGCGCCTAAACCAATAATATAAAATTAATGTACTTTAAGTGATTTTAATTGAGGGTCATGGCCTCATCGGACAAAAAGTACATTTTTAACTTTATAATTTAACTCTATATTATTTAATTGTCATTAAAGTACCTTTAATGATAATTTTTCATTAAACATTTAATATTTCGCCCATCCAACTGAATAAGAGGTCAACACTACATCTAAGACCTATCCAGGTGCCTTACTAAACTTAGTAACCCCGACTCCCCTGAAATGGTGACTTACTATAAATAGTAAGTATGAAGAACTGAGTCTAACAAAGGCCAAACTTGAACCCAAATTGAGCTCTGAAGGAGAAAACACCCTGATTACTGCCAAGAAGGACCCTCTAATCATTTGTGTTTGCCTACGAGGGCCAGGAATAGGAGAAACCATCGAACTTTGGTGCTAACGAAGGCAAGGTGAGAGCATATGGTGGTAAGGTTACAATGCTACGCTACTGAATGAACCACTTGTTCAATGGGGTGAGTATGAAAACTTCAAACAAGAAGGAAACATCCACTTCTTTAGTGGGAATTACAAATTGCAAGAAAGCACTTGGCAACAAACCGACTAATCAAGAAAGATCCTCCGCTTATTCAACGAGTATGACAAGAAAGAAAATAAAGAATTCGACCACTTATTTAGTAGGAGTAGCAAGTAACATAAAGAAAGCCCAACCATTTATTCAATGGGAGCACCACTTGTTCAGTGGGGTGAGTATCAAAGACAAATACAGGAGCATTCACCAATGGTACTACCAATGGTGTTACAATAAGCTCAACATGAATATATATCAGTCCATCATATGCTGTTGTTGTTTACTCACAGGAATAGATTTGATGTACTACGAGAGTAAACGGATTAAACTCACAGAACATAGACCCCATAGTGCACAAAATAAGATATTGCACTATGGGGTCACGAACCCATAGTGCACAAAATAAGATATTGCATTTATTCATCAATGATCAACAAGTACAATAGCATAATGTCATCCTCATAATAGCATATAGTGTCCTAACTACAATGAACCCAAGTACATATAGTCGTTGGTGGTGGTTGAGAGATCAACTGCCGTGACTCCCCGTTACAACTATCCAACTAGTCAGGGACTTAATTTCCCGAAACAACATGTAATATAAAAGTATATAAAATATTTGCTATCTAACTATAGTTTTATTTAATTATATTATTTGGCTGACTAATAACACTCTCGGCCAACTACATCATCCCCCCCTCCCAAATTAGTCGTCTTCTAGACAACACGAAACAAAAACAAGGACCATAGAAAGGGAAAATCAAGAAGAGGGAGCGTGAAAGGGCGCCCCTAGCTATACTGATGATGTAGAGGTCGTCGTCGCTGAGTGCTGTTGCTGGAGGCGTTGAAGCTTTTGGTTGGCTGCCGGTTGCCTCTCATGTGCAAGCTTCACCATCTGGACTACCTCAGATAATTTGGCCTTCGCCTTCTTGAGCTCTCGACCCTTGTCCTCCAATTCCTTATCCTTCGCTTGTAGGTGATCGTCCTTTACGGCTAGGAGTCCTTGTACCTTGACCAACTGTGTATCTCGTTTCGCTAGTTGCCTCTCCTTCTCCCCCAACTTCCCATCTCTCTCTGCCAACACTCGCTCCCTCTCAGCCAATGACTCCTCAATTGCTGCAACTCTCGTGTGTTCGGCGACCAACTGCTCTTGTGACTTTTGAATGTAGTTCGCCAACTCTTGCCTAGTAGTCTCGACTGTCTCTACTCTAGCCCACTCGCGTTTGCATTCCGGTTGCATAAACACCAAGATCCTCTTGGCCTCATGTACCACTGAGGGATCATATCCCATGTTCAACTCTTGTCCAATTGCACTAACTTCGTACAAAACTCTCGCCCTCTCCTACAATTCACTCAGGTACCTCTGGACTGTATCGTGAGGGTCATCAACTTCTGGCTTATTGATCTCAATGTACACTCTATTGGATTCATCACTGGGCTCCTCCTCTCCTGACTCTTTTGATGTGCTAGCCATGAGGCTGGGCAAACTGACTGTGATACTTTTGGGCATGAGGTTGGCTACACTGGGATTTGGTAATTCAAATGAAGTGTCTCTTGCCTTCGTTGTTCTTGGTCTCTCTCAGCTCGAAGATATTGTAGAATGATGAAGTGATGTGCAATAAGTCTTGACAGTTTGTTGAGAAGACGATCAACCTCTGGGTTGGTGGATAGGTTGTCTCAGATGGTGGCTTGAGGGACCTCTCTCTTGAGAGCTTCTCTTCGTATGTGGTCTCTTAACGAGATGTCCCACTGATTCACCAAGTCTTGTGTCAAGCCATCTTCCCTTTTGTCGTTTGTTTGCATAGGTTCTTCGGTTGGCTATCCCATTACATTGCCATGATTCTCGTTTGTGAGTTGTGTATTGCTAGGGTTCATATTGGCAACACCACCAAATGTTTATCCGGTAATGCTAATTGAATGATTAATAAAGAGTAAACAAAAATTCATAACAACAATAATAAAATATATCAATCACTCATAATAATGCTTAGAGAATATGTTGTGTACTCCTTCATTCATTGGATCTGCAATAATCATAGGATAGAAAATGCATGTGGTCCTTGATGGAGTAAACAAACATAGTATATATAGAATAGCCAACAGTTGTTGAGAACTGCCAACTGTCGACATCTATACTCCGACTACCGGGAACTACTTCTTGATTACAACATCTAACAATTATTTATTTTTGTTGATTACAATATTATTTACTTAGTGTGTTCAGCCAATTACATTACATTCTTTATAGCTTTCTATACTGTGATCTTCAAACTTGTCAACATCAAACCAGCTTATAATGTCAAGGTAGCCGTTGATGTATTACATGTGTGTTGATTTCATGTATTGGAATATTTGGAAATGAATTTATAAGTGCAAGTTGTACCCGAACTGTTTATTGTCATAACACTATTTTGGATAGCAAGGATTTCATTATTGTGTGTTTAGTTTTGAGCTTGCTTATTGTCAAGAAATAAAGAAAAGAGTAGGGTGGTCATTATAGCTGAAAATGATGATGAAGTTGATTTTTTAAGAGCTTTTGCAAAAGAGGAGTACACGAATTTTCCTGAGAGTGATGAGATAGAAACAGATGGGCGCACAATTTTTTTTGACAATAGGCATGTTGACCTTCTAGAGAATTCATTACAAGGGTATGCTGATTTGGAGCTTGCTGAAATTATCAAATCGGCAATTGTTGTTGATTCATGGCTTGAGCAAAGTGTTATCATGTCATCTATTTAAGGAATTTGCAATGCAACAATTAGAGAGGTAGTTGATTGTGAAGGTGATATTGTTCCTACAAATGACGATAATTCAGAAATTTTATTGTGTGGTGAGCCAAGTCACCTTGCTGATATAGATTGAAGGCCTAGAGAATTGCAAGACTTGAAGAATCAATTTTTGGTCACAAAAGAGAAAGTGGTACAATTTTTGACAAGAGTTTATAGAACACACAAACTCATTGAAGACCTCATTTGGAAAGCCCAAATTGAGGAGAGGCAAAAAGGCATTGGGGGAGGAGCCTATAATATCCCCTTTCTAGTCACCACTAGGAGATTGATTATTTTAGCCTTTATTTATTCTCGAGGCTAAAATTGGAGAAATAAGGGAATTAATTATTAAATTAATTATTTATAAAGTCATCTCAAAATTATAATATCAAAAGGTGATTTTATATTTAATTAATTTAATATTAAGTGACTAAACAAAATGATAAATCATAAGTCACTTAAGTTAAAATATATCTTTTATCCCACATTGACAAGAAAAGTGTGTGGGTTCTCCTTAGAAAAGTATAAAAATAAGCTTGGGCTGGGCATTTGGACATCCAGGTATTTGACATTTTCTACTACATTGGTGAAGGCTTGAATGCCAAAGCTAATTGCTCAAGGGTTTGAATACTCTAGAGTGCCAATTTCGGTTGTGAAATATCAACCCTAGTTGGATAGTGGAGGAAAATACTTCAGTCTTTCTCATTGATATAATTGCAATCATTTTGGAGAAGTTTGGTGAATCATTTGAAGTCTACAATTTTGTTTCTACCTGCAGATCAGCCATGAGAGGAATGTCATTTTCATTCGATGCTCTTCAATAAGGAGATATAATTTTGTGGGCATTTGAGGGATTGCTTCCTTTGGTGTTGGCAATCATTTTTATAACAAGTTGGAGGGGCTTTGAGCTGTGTTTATTTTTATATCTACATTTCTTCCTAGCAGCAGGGGCGGCCCTCTTAGGAAGGGGCGATTTTGGTTTAGAAGGCTGCAAAAATTCAAATGAAATTCATAGAGGCTCGTTGGGACCTAAGGAGGATAGGCACAACACTTTTGGAGGTTTTGCAAGCACCTTTTGGAAGAATCAAACTCCTACTTTTTGCCATTCATTTCCAGGTTTCATATTTTGGCATATGTAATGCATTTTAATCTAGTGGTGTCATTTTCAGTCATCAGCATTATAAAATCAGTCATTTTCATTCAGGTAGCATTGCATAGGGTTGAAGTTGTAGATGCTGTCCTAGGACAGCCATTTGGCATTGTAATTTCGGTCCAATTTGAAGTAAGGGAGATTTGCATTGAGCAATATATTGGACATTGTAATCACTATATTTGGCAAAGGGGAATATTTGAAGTTGGCTGCAAATCATTTGTCAAATTGTCAAGTAGATTCTTTCATATCAGCATATGTTAGTTTTCATGCCAAGTGTTTGTAAAAATGTCTCTTGGCTGTAGGTGTACATTTCACTTTAGAATTTCATGTATTTGCATATGAAAATACAAAAAGATTTGCATATCATCTTAGTTACTTGGTTAAATCAGCTTTTCAAGCATTTTTATGTCATTAGCATTAAACCATAATCAAACAAAGCAAACTGAAAACAAAAACCAGCAAGCAAGAAGGTTGCAAGACAAGCGTTTGACAAAATTACCAAGGCTGCAAATCGATGTTTTATATCAGATTTGGTCAGGCACATTACAGCCACTCTCGCAAATTTACAAATGGTCAAAGATGAATTGGAAATAATGAAATTAGATTATTTGCAATTTCTCATAGATGGGGATCATGCTATCAAGTTTGCAGAAGATGATAAAGAGGTTGATGAGGTCAACCTAGAGTTAAGTTTGTCCCACTTTTCACTCTACAAAACAAAAAATCGGTCATCTATTGCAGCCACTTGCAAGGGACAAGAATCTAACACAAGGACTATGGAGGTCAAGTAGACAATTGAAGGAATTGATGATCTTCAAAAGGACTACATTTTAGAGCCAAGCTACCCTTGAAGACACAAAGAAGAAATCAAGGAGGATGAAATATTGCATAATGATTTCAGCGTTCTTCATACCACAGAGATTTAGCATGTTGATAGCATTTGGGAAGAACATCAAGAGTGCAATCTCATGGTTGCTAGAGGGGCAATTTTTGCATGATGTTTGTGACAATCATAGAAAATGGTATCTAGGTGAAATTTCTAGATATGAGATAGTGCCTTGTGATATGGTCAAGGAACCATCAAAGACTGCTTTTGCCAAGCAAATGGAGAGGGCTTCCCACGATCGGTTTATTTGGTCACAAGAGTTTTTCCCTTTTAAGGACAAGGGATCATATCATGAAGAAGTGCAAAGCCTTATGGTCAAGCGCAATAACCTTCTTGTTGGTAATCCTCTAGGTAGATCACCTGATAGAGAATGCATAAGTGAGGTTGAAGATGAAGTTTCCATATGGAATGTGATGATACATGGAGGCTTCATCACTCCTAACTTTTTGAAGACACAACCATAGGATGATTCATGGAATGAGATCAAGTTATGGAATATTTTGAATCTAGTTAAGGTATATTTTCATGATGAAGCTTGCTGTGTGATGTATCAACCTTGCATGGTGTTTAAACTTGCATGTTTGACTTTGCCAAGAAGTAGGAAACACCATTACTATTGTGATTTAAGGAGTTGTGTTGTGTATCCGTCTATCTATGGAGTCATCATGAATCTCAAAATGACAAAGCATAAGTGTGGGTATGCTGCTTCAATAATCAGTTTTCATAAAAGAGGACATCAGCTGATAAGGATAGAGGCTGGTAGTGATAGGAAGAAGATTGCATGGAGATCTACAAAACAAAAAGTCTTCATCAATGCTGCTGTTTTCATACAAATCAGTCAACATGAAATTTCATATGTATACTTACAAGTTACAAGTAACTTGGCAGTGGAGCAATATTCAGATGGTGGTTGAATGAGATGTTTTTCTAGCTTCTATAGAAGCATTTATTATTGTTTTATTGTTCACATCTCTAGTGCATATAGGAATAATTTGTTATTGCAGCTGTTCCAATTTCGAGTTGCTGTTTTTGATAAAATCAGCGAATGAGCTGCTGATTTCAGATCTTAACCAATGTAAAAATAATTATTGCAAAGTCACTAAATCATGGAATCATTTTGGTGAACAGTTTCACTTGAAGAAATCAAAGTTTCCAGCTCACAAATCTGTGGTTTGGATGGAAATCCAAATGGATTGTAGCTGTCAAAATGTATTTTCAGTTCGAACTGATCTATTCCATTTCTTGGAGAGAACAACTTACAACATTCTTGCTAAAGATCAGTTTGAGTTGGTTTGCTTTGAGTACCATGCAAACTTGTTTTCTTAGGTGACTAGGATCATTATTGACAGTGGAGGTGGATGTAATGTTTCCATTGATGGAATTGTGAGTGGTGTTTTAATCTTTGCTTACTGTCCACATGGGAATAGAATGGTTAGATTTCAAATGATGCAAAAGGGGATGGTGTATAAAGTATTTCACAGAACACTCTGGTACGAGGTGCTCTGTTATACAGAAGAACAACTCAGATTTTGTGGGCATCTCAGCTCAGCTCATCATGATGGCAATCATTTGGGGTATAGGAAGTGAAAATAGAAAAGATTTACATAGATTTTCCAATTTGTATCAGAGTGGTGCAACGAAAACATGGTAGAACATTCTTTAGGTTGATTTGGGATTTTGCAATCAGAGTAGGTTTATTTGGGATCAATCAGTGATTGAGTTGGCATTGCTTGAGGACAAGCTATTTTGGGAAGAGAGGACTGTAATGGCCCTTTATCAGTCCATTCCAACATTCTTGGAGATGCCAACTTTATCGAAGAGGAATTTTGACGGTGGTTGTGAGTTCAAGAAATCAAGATGAGTCCAATGGTACTTTCCAGATGCAACTTCGTCATTTTGGGAGCTCTCCACACTTGTTGGATTTTTTTTCTATTTTTGGAAAGCACCAACTTTCATAAAGTTCGATATCTTGAGAGTTCAATAATATTTTGGCATGATCAGAATTCATATTTGGTTTATATTAATATTTTCCGTAACTTTGACTGGATGTGTGGAAAATAATTAAATAATTAATTAGTTAAATGTTAATCTGTTGAAAAAGTAAAAATTAAAAGACAACTTATATTTAATTATTTAAAAGGAGTCTAAAGTCACTTTTTGGAGGGAAAATAAGAGGACACAAATAATAATATTTTATTATTTCAAAAGTGCTTATAAAAGGGGATTTTAAGGAGAGAAAGCTCATTCGGAACATTTTATGAAACCCTTGTTTATTTGGGAGATTGAACTAGGTTCATTCTTCAACCAGAGGACGAAAACCTTTTTGGCCATCAGTTTAGTGGAGGAAAACCCACCTAGGTAATCAAGTGGATTCACATAGAGTTCACCGTTATGTTGAATGTTTGTGCCACTTGATTCTGTAGTGTTTGATTATGTGTTTTCTGGAGTTTTGTGCTGAATATCGAGACATCTTTCATAGGTTTGATTTTAATTGAAAACCAATTGCAAGCAAATAAAAATTTGTGGAGCATATTGAAGATTTGGGTTTGGGAGTGTGGTTCTACACACCAAGGGTTTCACACCCTATTATATCTGCAGTCCTATTTTGAAGACAATATTGCTGATTATATTAGCTAATATCTAGCTGTAGCATAGACAGCAAGTAAAGAGATTTGCATTAAGTTTTAGCTACCAATGGAGCCGTCTAAGGAAAGAAAGAAGTGGGTGTTATTTGAAGTGAGTCGATTCATTTATTAGGAGTATGTTGATCACAATATGCTAGCTGTCCTTTGCATATGCGATTTCATTTGTTTATAATGTGGAACATGGCAGTTTAGGAAGGATAAGGGGAGGATACAACATCTTCATGCATGCTGTCTGTTATAGCCAGTAAGGAAAAATAGAAATCTGGGAAGTGATTAACCCAGCCATCACCTATTGAATGATCCATAATTGCTGCTTACACATAGTGAAGTTGCATCCAAATTTGGGCATAAATTGAACAAATTCAAACTGCTGTTATCAGATCAGAACTGTGGGACAGAATTGTAACAAGAATTAGAAGAAAGAACATAGCTTTGAGAGAGTGAACACAACTTGTTTTAGCCAGAAAACCCTGTAACAACTTGCAGCAGTATAAGTTCAGAATTATCTCTAATTAATATTAGTATACATTGTAATTATTCCCAGCAATGTTGAATTGGCCAACTGTTTGTCAAAATGTCCATGAATGATTGAATGTTTGCAAATGATTGTTAAATTGTCCATGATAACAATAAATAGTTGCAGCTGCTCTTGATCATAAAACTCAGAATTATTGTCTGGGTAAAATGTTCTACCAACTGTTTGACAAAATGCCTGTAATTTAAAAGTTGGAGAATTTGCAAGTTTATTGAAAAATCTTGGTAGGAACACTACAGTCACTTATTCCAAAACATAAGAGACAAACATGCACACCAGTGAAGAAAGGTTATTGTTTGGAAATGGAGTTGGTAGAATCTTAAAGGCCATGCCTTTTCATTTGGACTATCACTGGCACTTACAAATATTGTCTCTTCATCTTGAGATTAGATGAAAATTTAAAATGGGAAAACTTTACATTTGATGATGAAATCAAGTATAAAATAATGGTTGATTGGCTAGAAGAATTCTTACAGGGACTAGTATGAGTATATTTTATCAATGTTAAAAAATTGTATAGCTTAAGGAAACTTCTTCATGTGTCTTGGCTAGAAGTATTCTCTAGGGGGAGGATTATTTTGATTATCTTTTATCAAAGTTAAAAATTGCATAGCTCGAGGGCACTTTTCTGCATGCATGCAAGTATGGATGTAGGCAATCTTAATATGATGCAACTTTTCCATTTTGTGAAAATGGTTTTGATTCTTTGTGAATCTTAGACTAGCTAAGTTGGTTTGCCTTGTCTTGACAATTCGTCTTCGTAAAATTCTTAACTCAAAATGATCTCATTTTACTTCTTTTGTAATAAAAGAAAATTTGAAATTTCTTTCAAGCTGCATTTTAATAAAAGAATTGTAGTATGCTTAATTATATTTTCCAAAATCCTTTGCAGCTTTAACCCCTCAGATTCCTACATATGGATTGAACTATATGGAGTTCCATCAGATAAAGATATCGCTTTAATTGGGAAAGTATGTCATCACAATATTTCCTTTTGTAGTAAGTGATCATAATACTTAAATACTACTAAAATTGTTTTTAGTTGTTAATCATTTGTTAGAACTTTGCAGACTATTCAATCGTGGTATGTGCTTGGTAGATTGGGAGGTTTCAACTCTACAAATATGCAGGTTTTATCAACATCTCCTCTGATATTATTTTTGTTTGTATACAAATGAAACTATCTTTTACTTTTGGAGAAAATAATCTGATATAAATGAATCTATCTTTTTTTTTTTGGCTTGGTAATAATTTCCAAAGTTGTCCTGCACGTTTTTGAAATCTCCTTGCAATGGATTACACAGAATGTGTATGCACTAAGATATGGACTCTACTAAATCGACCTCTAGATGGTAAAATGTTGAAGGTCCTTCTTAGCGTACACTCAAAGGAATCATAGAAGTTACTAAGTGGGTAGTAAATGGGCAATATGCACAGATAATAATTCATGCAATAAAGTAAATGAAAGATAATGTGCAAGACAATGAATATGGCAGTCTGTATGGAAATAACTAATAAGTTAATGCAATATGGGAGAGACTAGTGCTTGCAATAATGCCAAGGGCAATATGTTGACCACCATAAATAATAATCATGCAAGAAGTGAAGGGCAAAGAGATGCCTGGGGGGCCAAGGGAACTTGTTGACATGAATTTTCTGAGACTTCTAATAAAAATTCTATTTCAAGGTTTGATGGTTTTGCTTGAAACTTTCCTAAGGAAGAATACAATAACACACCTCCAAAACCTTCCAAATAAACATTTGTCCAAATAGCAAACTTCTTTTCTGGATTTAGTACCAATAAGATAGGGGTGGTAGTCAATGCCATTTTCAACTTCTGAAAAGCTTCCTCACACTTTGTAAACAATATACATAAGTTTCTTTTTGAACTCAATTAGTTTCCCTCAGTTATATTCATGCATTGCTTTGTAAACAATATAAATGTCTTGTTGCACTCAGTTTTCCAATGGTAAATTTCAAGCTTGCGTATTGCTGAAATTTCTATTCAATGAGTTATCATCTTTGAAGTTGTTTGTGTTCTGAGTTGAGTGTTTTCAATAATTAAGCAATCTTTGTATTGTTGAAGTAATTGGAGGAAGTACTGTGGCTTTGTACACAATCCTTTGAATTTAATTCACAGTTTATGTGTTTATGTTCAGTCAATCCAATTTTGTTCCATTAATGATTTTCAATTTCTATGTTAAGTTGAAAATCATAAACATCCTTTAGTTATCTTGTACAAAAAGTCATGTCTACTATAGATCTGCTGAAATAGCATTGTACTTTACATTGAGAAAACAAAAAGACAAGTTTTTATGAAGTTGTTTGAATTGCATACTCTCTAAATTCCTTAGATTCTATGTTAAAGGGATCTTCCCCATACATCTTGAAGAACAATTTACCGTACATGCTGTTTTTGTTTTGTGTTACTTTGTAAGGCGTGAATTAAAATGCTAACAGAGAAAAATGAAGTCTCCTTGAATCAAGGCAACAAGTTTTGAGTTAAGAGACTAAGATGATGGACTACAAAGTAGAGTGAATTGTGTAGAAGCACAAGATGGAAGCTTAGTTGGAGAATCAAAACAAAGGATTTGAGACACATTGCAAAGGTTAAAGATGATATAAAGATGTTGGAACTCTACTATGATTCATACTAATTAAAGACATATTGAAAGGGTTTTGGCTGTAGATTTTAAGTGATCAGATTAAAAAGCAAAAATAATTTGATATTCAACACAATAACACAGCCAATACCCTGGGAAAACCCTCCACCCTGAGGGAGAAAAACCCAGCCAATATATCTCTTATATTTTGATTATAATAAGAGCAGAAATCTGCTTACAACTCAGGCACAACACAATGCCAATTTGATACAATAAATAATAGCACCTCTCCTAGATGCAGATGTATAAATAATATATCTCTCCTTGAATCGATCTGCTGTTATCAACTTCTGATCTGCTGCTCCAGTCTGCTGCAATGGTGCGAACTTCTCCTTGAATAAATCGCTTGATGAACTTGATGATTACTTGCTTATCAAATGAATGACTTTCATCTTCTATTTATACATGAGCCAATGAAGTGATGCGTCTTTTCTTAGCAAGAGGTCGGTCTCAATACAAAAGACGCGACTCATGGAAATTCACGCCTCTTCTTCTAGAAGGTTGGCCCCATTTAAATTATTATTTAATAATAATTAACAATCATTTAATTTATATGAAGCGCCTCTTCATATCTCCAAATCGAGCACTTATAAATTGAATAGAGCCTTTGGCTACATTCAATTTATTTTCTCCATGTGAGTTCGCGCCTGGAAGTAGAGGCCCATGGCTGCTAGTATACATCAACACTCCCTCTTAGCTAGGGAGGAATACTTCCAGCTGTATAAGTCATATCACCTCATAGTGATGACAATCAACATGGCTACACCCATGTGAGAAAGAGCTTATCACCTCATCGTGAAAGCATATCACTTCATCGTGATATCAGATATCACCTCATCGTGATATCGACCATCATGGCTACCTCCATAGATGGTAAGTACAAGTGCTCATCACTTAATGTGATGTTGTCACCTCATTGTGACTTTCACCATGGCTCCTCTAGAGGGTGTAACACAAGTACAAGTAAATCATCACAGACTCTCTCACGTGATGCTGTCATGGAGTCACACACATGACATCCACTGTGGCTCTCCCAAAGGGTGGAAACAAGGGATTTCACCTCGAACTTCTCTTTGCAGAGAACTCATAGCCAAGGTATTTCACCTCGAACTTCTCTTTGCAGAGAAGAACTCATTGCGAAGGGATTTCACCTCGAACTTCTCTTTGCAGAGAAGAACTCATTGCGAAGGGATTTCACCTCGAACTTCTCTCATAGAGAAGAACTCATTAAAGTGGATCACTGATACTGAGACTCCTTCTCAGTTAAGGCTGTATTCTCCACCATACCAAGCTTATCTCAAAAGTACACAAACTTTATCCTGGAGAGAGGCTTGGTGAGAATGTCTGCCATTTGCTCATCAGTGCTGATATACCTCAACTGTATAGCTTTCCTCAATACCATATCTTTGATATAATGGTATTTGATCTCAACATGCTTTGTTCTGTCATGAAACACAGGATTGACAAAAAGCTTCACACAACTCTGGTTATCACAATGAGTGATAGTAGGCTCCATTGATTGTCCAAACAATCCTGCAAGGAGCTTACGAAGCCACATTGCTTCACAAGCTGCCACACAAGTTGCAATATACTCTGCCTCGGCAGTACTCAAAGCTGCTGAAGACTGCTTCCTGCTGCACTAGGATATCATGGCAAATCCCAAACTGAAGCAACAACCAGAGGTACTCTTCCGATCTGTGACACACCCTGCCCAATCAGAATCAGTAAAACCATGCAGCTCCAAATCCACACCTGTAGGATATCTCAAACCATTTCCAATTGTTCCACGCAAGTATATCAGGATATGTTTAGCTGCAACAAGATGTATTTGCCTTGGTTCACACATAAACTGGCTAAGTGCACTCACTGCATAACAAATGTCTGGTCTAGTGTTAACTAGATACATCAATGAACCAATCAGTTGCCTATACATCGTAGAATCCACTAGTTCTGAACTAGCTGCAACTTCTTTCAACTTATGTAAATTTGTCTCCATAGGTGTAGACATAGGTTTGCAATCAATCATACCAAACCTCTTCAAAATGTCAATAGTATACTTGCCTTGACTTAGAATCATTTTATCTGGTTTTTGCCAAACTTCTAAGCCAAGAAAGTAATGCATGAGACCAAGATTCTTCATCTCAAATTCAGAAGCTAACTCCTTCTTACATTTTAGAATTAGGTGTTCTTCTCCAGTGATAATCAAATCATCAACATACAGAACCAAAATCAATGCTTCGCCATTTATCATCTTAAAGTAGAGGTTAGAATCTGCATCATTCTTTGAGAAACCCAAACTCAATAGGTAACGATCAATCCTTTCGTACCAAGCACGAGGAGCTTGCTTAAGACCATACAAGGCCTTCTTTAGCTTGCAAACATGAGACTGCTTCCCATGTACCTCAAATCCATCGGGTTGCTCAATGTAAACCTCTTCTTCTATGCACCATTAAGAAAGGCTGTCTTTACATCCATTTGGTGAATCTTCCATCCTCTAGATGCTGCAATCGCAATGATGGTTTTGACAGAAGTATAACGAGCCACAGGAGCAAAGGTTTCTTCATAGTCAACTCCCTCTTTTTGTGAGAACCCTCTAGCCACAAATCTTGCCATGTACTTCTCAATGCTCCCATCAGCTGCATGCTTGATTTTGAAGAGCCATTTAGAAGACACCACGGATTTGCCTTCAGGTCTAGGAAGAATATCCCAAACATCATTCTTAAGTATGGATTGATACTCCTCAGTCATAGCATCTTTCCAAACTTGTTGACTAGAAGCTTCTTCAACATTTTTAGGCTCTGACTCAATGATATGTCTCATCAAGGCTACATAATTGGAGAACTTATGAGGTCTCTTACTTTCTTTGAAAGTTCCTCTTGGAGCTGCAAAACTTTAGCCCAAAGAGGTCTGTTCTTTCCAATGGCAATATCTGTAGGCCCATTAGTAGGCTTCAAGGGTTCAGTTGGATCACCATCTTCTTGAGGTTCTAGAACCTCCCTCTAATTCTCAGGAATATGGTCAACTTCCATATCCCGAGGAGGCTCTTCTTCATCAATCTCCATATGAGATCCCTTGGATCTTCTGAATGCAACATCCTCCTCAAATGTGACATCTCTACTAATCTCAATAGTCTTCTGACCTGGAATGTAGATTCTGAAAGCTTTAGAAGTCTCACTATAGCCTACCAAAATTCCCTTCTTGCCAGAAGGTTCTAATTTTGTCCTTTTTTCCTTAGGTATATGAATGTACACTGGACACCCAAAGATCCTTAAATTACTTACTTCAGGTTTCACCCTAGAGAATGCTTCTTTAGGAGTAATGTTCTCCAAGATTCTGTGAGGACTCCTATTCTGTACATAGACTGTAGTCTTGGATGCTTCAGCCCAAAGAGAAATTTGCAGGTCTTGGTCATGGAGCATGGTCACAATAGTTCTGTTCTTCCTTTCCGCAACACTGTTCTGTTGAGGATTATAAGGAACGCTAAGCTCCCTCTTAATCCCTGCTTCAATGCAAAAGTTACGGAAAATAACAGAAGTGTATTCTCCTCCGTTATCGGATCTCAACACCTTGATCCTCTTCCCGGACATATTCTCCACCTGAGCTTTGAATTCTTTGAATCTGTCTAATACTTCCTCAGATTCTTTAGACCTTAAGAAATAGATCCAAGTCTTTCTAGAGTAGTCATCAATAAAAATAATGTAATACAAGAAACCACTCGAAGACACAACAGACATTGGACCACATAAGTCAGAATGAATAAAATCTAAGACACATTTGGATCTACTTTCACTATTATGGAATGGACCTTTTGTATTCTTACCCAAGGCGCAGCCTTTGCAGGTTCCTTCATGCTTCTGGTTGAACTTAGGAAGGCTCGTGACCATCTTCTCCATAACAGGTAGTGCTCAAAAGTGAAGGTGAGCCAATCTTCGATGCCAAAGATCACCCAAGCTCGCGGAGTCATGTACTAGAGCCTGAATGGGGTGCGTGCATAGCCTCTAGAGACACCCATGTCTAACTCCAACCATCCGGGAAGTCTTGAAGTTAGAGTTCTTCGCCCATATGAGAACTTTGCCTTTAGAAAAGGCAACTTGATAACCCTTGTCTTCCAAGGCTGATATGGAAACAAGGTTCCGCTTGATACCTGGAACGAATAGTACATCATCCAACTGTAATGAATCGTCGGAATCCAAATGTAGAGATGAAGTCCCAACTCCTTTAACCAAGTAACTAGCATCATCTCCAATAATAACTTGTTCGTTAGAATCTTTCATCACCAAATCAGATAGATGTTCCCTGAATCCGGTGATGTGGTGAGAGGCACCACTGTCTATCAACCAAGTGTTGGTGTCGGTGGATACATTACTTGATAAGGCTGAATAGAATAGGTATTCACTTGTATCCTTCTGCATAGAGGTTTCATCGACAATAGCAAAGGCAACCTATTGCTTAGGCTTGGAAGGACACTCCTTTGCAAAATGACCATACTTGTCACATTTGAAACATTGGACCTTGGAGAGGTCCCTCTTCTTCTTAAATGCGGGGCCACTATCAACTCCTCTATCTCTGTTTCTTTTGAAATACCCTTTCTTCCCACCTTTCTTCTTTGAGGATTGAGTGGCAAGAACATGAAGATCTTCATTGGCAGAACTTTTCCCAATACCTCTTGCAGCCAACCCAGACTCTTCTTGAATATAGTCTGCCCTTAATCGATCAAACTTGGGGAGCTTCGATCTCGCACTGATTCCTTGAATATAAGACTCCCAGGATGAAGGGAGACCATTGAGAGCTAGCATGGTTAGATCCTTGTTATCGACCACATGCCCAATAGACGAGAGTTGATCTCTCAATTCTGTTATTCTCATAAAGTAGGCAATGATAGTTTCTCCCTTCGCCATCTTCAAGTGATGAAGTTGTTGCTTCAGTGCAAGAGCCCGATTGGTGTTGTTGATCTCGTACATCTCCTCTAGGGTTTTGAACATCTCTTTCGTAGTTCTTAACTTGGAGACGATAGGAACGATACGATCCTTCATCGAATCAACCAACATCTTCTTTGCCCTTGTATCTTTCTTTTTCCATAGGGCCTTTTCTTCCTCTTCCGTAGGCTCGGGGGTGGAGCTCTCCACAAACTCTGCCAATTCGCTTTCCTCCAAGGTGAGCATGATCTTGAACCTCCACGAGGTGAAGTTTGATGCTCTCTCAAGCCTATCCTCAACCTTAAGACCATTCACCATCTTGACGAGTGAATGAAGATGAGAAAATAAAACAAGGTATGGCCGATGTAATCACAAATCTGATTGGGACCCTTTTCAAACCCGCTCTGATACCATGTAGATTTTAAGTGATCAGATTAGAAAGCAAAAATAATTTGAGATTCAACACAATAACACAGCCAATACCCTGGGAAAACCCTCCAACCCGAGGGAGAAAAACCCACCCAATTTATCTCTTATATATTGATTATAATAAGAGCAGAAATCTGCTTACAACTTAGGCACAACACAATGCCAATTTGATACTATAAATAATAGCACCTCTCCTAGATGCAGATGTATAAATAATATATCTCTCCTTGAATCGATCTGCTGTTATCAACTTCTGATCTGCTGCTCCAGTCTACTGCAATGGTGCAAACTTCTCCTTGAATAAATCGCTTGATGAACTTGATGATTACTTGCTTATCAAATGAACGACTTTCATCTTCTATTTATACATGAGCCAATGAAGTGATGCGTCTTTTCTTAGCAAGAGGTTGGCCTTAATACAAAAGACGCGACTCATGAAAATTCGCGCCTCTTCTTCTAGAAGGTCGGCCCCATTTAAATTATTATTTAATAATAATTAACAATCATTTAATTTATATGAAGCACCTCTTCATATCTCCAAATCGAGCACTTATAAATTGAATAGCCTTTGGCTACATTCAATTTATTTTCTCCATGTGAGTTCGCGCCTGGAAGTAGAGGCCCACGACTGCTAGTATACATCAACATTGGCACGATTGACAATTTAAACTTAAGGAGAAACATACCAACAACTACACAATCCGTAACCCCAAAGCTTCTCTAACATCACAAGTATGAACACCATTGATGTAATCTCCCCAATTTAGCTCTACACTCTTCAATTGGATTTAGCTTATTTCTAGAAACTCGTAGGCTAAGCAAAAATGGAAATTAGGGTTTCCACTTTTATAGGAGGTTTTGAAGGTTTGCATGTGAGAGTTTTTGATGCATGTTTGGTGGAGCTTTCTGGGTTTTTGAAGAGCTTTAGGATAAGGTGACTTGCATGTTGAGAAAATGACATGCATTTCTCTCTAGTTCCTTGCATGCAGGAAAGGTTTCTGGGTTTTCAGAGATCTCCAAGGTGGTGTGACATGCATCTGAATCCGTCAACTTTTCCAGGCACTTACTATATATACAGCTCAGCTCAGATCATCATGCTATTTCTGGCAGTCTAGCATAATCAGTTTTGGGCGATGGTTTTGGCTTTGGCTTCTATCTCTCCTTTGGATTGAGTTTCAACACTTAGTCAATTTTATGATTTGAGTTTGTACCCCTTGCTTAGGCGATGACTTCAAAGTTGTTTTAAAGTTGGGGCCATAAAGTGGACGCCTCATTAATGCATTTAAATGTTTTATTAAAGTTTTAATATTTCCTCAAAGTGGGACGACTTGGGAGAGAGCATAAAGTATATTAAATATATTAAAAAGGCATTTGAGGTGGACGTCCTATTGTGACCTATTTCACACATCGCCCCATTGCAAATGGGGACCCCCAGTAGTTTGCCTTTTAGGGTTTGTCCTTTGTGTTGCAATTTCATAGGTTCGTTTGTTTGAGAGTCCAGAGTTAGAATTCTAAGAATCACCCGGGTCAAGTTGAGAATTCAAGCCTGTATCAATGCCTAGACGTCATGGAAGTGCTTAGAAGGTCCGTTAGACGAGGAACACCATTGCTTTGAGCCAATTCTGACACTTCCTATTTTTTAGGGATTTTGTTTTTTTTGCTTTTTTGCTTTTTGGCACTTTTGGACGAATCCGAGACTTCTTATTTTTTAGGGATTTTGTTTTCTGTTTGTTTTGCTTTTTCTATTTTTGGTAATTTCTATTTTTAGAAAGTGCCAAGGTTTTGGTGTCTCATAGGTCATGGAGTCAACGTTCATCTTTAGAATCGAAATTTTGCATGTTTGAGAGCAAAAAGCAAGGAAAAAATATAAAAAGCAGGTAAAAAGCAAGGGAAAATCATGGAAAAGCATGAAAATCTCCAAATCAGGGTTTTGATCCAGATGATCCGAAAAGCAAGAAATTTGTCTAAGTTTCGAAGAGCAATGAAAATTTCTAAGGCAAGGTGCGCCCAAGGAAGATGAGGAGATGGCGAGACTTAAGCCAAGTCCGCCCAACCATGGCATAGATATCATGAAGTCCGCTCTACCTTTGGCAAGCCTATTGTGAAGTCCGCCCTACCTTGGAAGGAAAATAGGCAAGCTGAAGGTGAAGTTCACCCTTGGATGGCAAGGAAAAGTCCAAGGCATGAAAAATTTGAAGTCTGCCTTGGACAAGTCTGGATGGCAGAGCAATCGTGGAGTCTGCCCAATGTAATGAGAAGATGGCAAAGACTTAGCCAAGTCCGCCCTTGGCATAAAAGACTCAAAGTCCGCCCCCCAAGCATGATAAAAGTTTCTAAGGCATGAGGAAAAACGTAAGATGGCAAGCTAGCCTCCAAGTCCGCCCAAACTAATAAGAAGATGGCACAGGACAAGTGAAGTCCGCCCCACCTTGAAAGATTGGCATGAGACTTGTGAAGTCCGCCGTAGGCCAAGAAGAGGAAAGTCTAAGTGTTGGTAAAGTGCTCCCACCAAGGAAAATGTTTGGCCAAGTGACAAGTCCGCCCACCAAGAGAAAAATGGTGAGAAAGTCTTAAAGTCCGCCCTGGCTAAATGAGAGAAACAAAATGACTTAGAAAAAAATTACTTAGCCATGGGTAAATTAAATATCGCCAAAATCAAATGATTTGAATGGGTTGGAAAAGATTAAAAGAGGTTGAAAATTTAATACTTTGGATATTTTATTATATATTTTCCAACACTTAGGAAAATTTATTTAAAATGTTCAATGCCTAGAGGAAAATGAAAAACGTGAGAAATATCAAGTTTGCCTTAGACAAAAATCAAATTTCGCCAATGATTAAAAGATTGAAAGGGTTGGAAAATCGAATTTAATAAATAGAATATCTAATATTTTCCAACGTTTGAAATAAATATTCAACACTTACGCAAATTTTTGAGCTCAAAGAAAAAAGGAAAATCCAGAGGATTTTGGCTGAGGATGGCGCCAGGATAAAAAATGGAAACTTTCTTTCAAAATCTCCAGTATTGGAAGAGATAAAACAAGTCTAAATTCGATGAACTTAGAAAGACAACGCGAAGTTGCTAAAACCATCAGCTTCTCTAGCTTTATAACAAGTTCGACTTGTCTCTTTCAAATCATTCTTCCACAAGTTAATCAAAAGTTTTCTCTTAGCTCTTTCGAAGTTGTGAAAGATAAATTTTGGAAGGGAGATTCTGTGAAGACAAAGTAGATTTTCTCGGTGGAGGAGTAAATTCTTGAGCTGGAGGACGTAATTTCTGAAGAAATAAAGTGGAATTCTTTGTTGGAGGGCATATTTTCCAGCAAAAGGCATATTTCTCTTGATTTTTGAGTGGATTTTCAGAAGTTGAATTCGATTTGCAGCCAGAGGACACTTTCAAAGGTTTAAAATTGGATTGGTTAAATTCTTCTATCCTTCTTCCGTGGACTTCAAAGAATTCAAGAAGAGGATGTATAGACATGATAGATTCTTGCCGACACCAATTGCTCGCCGGATGATGAGGAATGACATCATCCAAGCAACCGGAAATCCACCAGTCATAGAATGTGCTGAATTAATAGTGGAGTGCGCCATCAATTACAACGCATAGGAAAAACAAATTATTGTGCCTGACGGGAGGATATTTGCTCATCTCGGAGAACTGGCAATCCAAGAAGCATTTGGCATCCCGACTTACCATTGGACTTTGTACAAGACTAAGGAGGACACTAGAAAGTTATATGAAGACTAGTTCGAACTTTGTGCAACAAACTTTAACAAGTCATGGCTGGAAAAACTGAGGGTCTTCGCCAAGAAAATGCCAAAGAAGCTGCTTCATACAGACTTCAAGGAAGACTATGGGGACATTATTTTATTATTAAACAGAATAGCCGGTAATCCTCTAGGCGCGCCATTTGAGACGTGGATGTACTATTTCATTGATGAAATCACCTCGGGCATTAGGATGTTCAATTGGTCCCGGATGATTAGTGACAATCTCCATGAGCAGCTAATTAATCTGGAAAGGACAAAATCATTCCACATGAACTCCTACGTCATCTATTTGTTGGCTAGGATTTACAAATATGCAGGATTGATCTGCAAAGGCGTAGTTGGCAATGGAGAAAATGAATCGAAGTCTTATGACTGTTATCCGCAGTTGCAGCTTAGTGATAAAGCCCACTTCAGACAGGCTAATGATGCTTTTCTCATGTACATCACCAGAATACTCCAAGGAGGAACTCACTAGAGGCTAACTCATGAAGCTAAGAGCCTAATCAGCAAGTATGGATCTTGGTTTATCCAGTTTTTGAGATTCACGTACATAAGGGTTTAGGGGTTCAATGGAAGTCCTTGCCGACTTCCAATCTATCCCACCAATAGAATGGTCTTGCTGGAAGTCCTGAGGTAGTTAAAAACATACCAGAACCTCCAAAGGTCAAAGCAAAAAGCGGCCATCACTTTCGCGTTCTTGATCGGAAACATGCTAGAATCCTGTCCATCGACACAAGCAGCTGAAAGTGCCAGACTGGAGATGCAATGGTATCCATTTACAACTTACCGGTCTAGGGAGAATTTTGATCCAAATCACCACATTGGCATTGTGAACGGAAATAAGTATAAGCATAGGGTGGACCTGGAGGACTTTTGGGCGGATGCTGCAGATGAGTATGAGGTCAGAAAAAGGTTATGGTCCAGATTGCCAACAAGCTTGATTAGAATGATTGAGCTCTGCCGTGTACCTGATCAACTTGAAGATGACAGAGAATATGTCCAACCGTGCTTTGATGAGAATTTTCCTCTTCTTGCTGTGAAGTGGTCAGAGCCCGAGCTTGCTGATTTAACCACATTGATGAGGCCGGTGATCAAGTATTCCCAGTGGTGGGTTGACCAGCAGGTCCTGGAGTTTAGATGAAAAAGAATGACGCTCACTTATGACTTGCGGAGTGAGATGGAATCATACTCCTCGAATGTGGGAGCATCCCACAGTGCCAAGTTGGTTGAAATTATCAACTCCAAGAAGAGGAAAGAGGTAGCTATAAACACATAACCTGTTCAAAAGAGACAAAGGGTGGAGCCATCTCATTCCGTTGCATCTAGAAATATTAATGAGATAGTAGGTACTGTGGATGATTCATTGGCTGACATGAGAATTCCTTATCTAATTGATGAAGGTAATATTGAGCCAATCCAGCTAGACGATGATGAGCCCCCATCTCCTACGGGCACAAAAATACTTGTTCTAGAGAATGAAATGGATATCCAAAATTATGAATTTCAAGAGGGAATGATTTCCGCTCTTAAAGGAATTTTGGATATTCCAAGAGGAGAAAATGCTCAGGAAGAGGACGCATTGAATAGCCCACAATTCCTGATTGGTTGAAGGAAAGACTGAAGATATAGGTGCAGTTGAGACTCAGGAGGAAGATGACATTGCAGATTTCTTGGCTAGGTTAGAGCAAGTTGCTATAAAGAAGCCCGCCAAGAAATTCTCCACGATCCAGAGGGACGAAGCCGGTGGCTGTTCTGTGCAGATTGCAGTACCAACAATAGACAAGCCATAGGAAGATATTGCTCCCCACGAATATATCATCACCATTGTTGAATTGGGTCTGATGACAAAAGGCCAGGAGGTTGAAGAGTTGGACAACTTAGTCTCTACTTTCAAGGCAAGACTGGAGAAGGAAGTGGCGAAGAAGAAGGAATATAAGGAGGTTGAGCGCCTGAAGGAGTACATTCAACACTTGACCAAACCGCTCAATCAGGGTGATGCAGTCGCTCCTCCTCTTCTAAACTCCTCAGAGGAAACGGCCAAGGATGTTGAAGAAGATATGGTCACGACTAAGGAAGCTAAGGAATGGATGGCGAGTAAAAGCACATAAGCAGCGACATTTATGGAGAGCTTGACACTGGCCTATGGACAAACTTCCTCGTTGCTTTCCAGACTTACTGTCATAACGAAAGTTTGGGACAATCTTCCGGACATTCAGGATAGGATCATTCCATGCCTCAAAGTGCTGAAGGGAGTTCCAAAACAAGAGTTGATCAATGGGAAGATAATTGCATCAGGCGTTGCTTATGACTCCCACACTTGGTACTGGGCGTTGACAACACAGAGCGAGGTCTTGGAAAGAGTGAAAGCCGATGGACTCAAAGTTGAGGAACAAATCAGAGAAATTCAGAACAAGATTTTCCTGGTAGCTGCGGATATGTTTGAGAAAGAGATCATCCGAGAGAATGACATGTAGTTAGAAAATATAAGGCACAAAGTTTAGGAAATCTTCTTCTCCATCACAGGATCGATTTTGAGGCAAAACTTCACTAGGGTGGCGAACTTCTTATCCATCCGAGATGCGTTCATGAAACAAGAATTGGAATGGGAGAGTGCCTTTGCCGGATATGCAGAGGACTTGGACAGGCTGAAATTCAGAATAAACATGCTACCACAGGTCACGATGGAAGAAGTCATCTCGATCGTGTCCAGGTTCATCGAACACACTGTTGCTCAAGAGGATAGGGATGCACTTCCTTGAAAATAGCTCTTGGCGCCACTTGTCTTTCATGCAATTGATGTTAATGATATTTTTGGAAACCCTAATTAGGGTTGATATGTTTTGATCTTGGCCGTTGATATGTTTTGATCTTGGCCGTTGATTTGTTTTAATCTTGGCCTTTCATTCATTCTCAAAAACTCTATATAAACTCTTGATCTCTCATTTTCATTTTTGTGAAGAGAGTAGTATGAAATTGTTGCGTATAGCTACTTCCGATAATAAATGCTCTTATGCATGATTTGCTTTGAATACCTTTTATGGTCAAATGGTTTGCAAGGTTGCATATCTCCTTCAACATTAGATTAGAATTAGAATAGAATTTGATTCGAATGTTGGTTAATTGAATGAAAGAGTTGATAGTATTGGTTGGTGAAACTTAGCTCATACTTTCTTTGAATAGATGATTTTTATTCAATGCGTAAAGTTAGCCCGAGCTTATGATTGTGGATGCTTAATTTCAGTCTAGATGAGTATTGTTCAAGACATGAAAATTATAGTCACACCCCTTGAAGATTGCACCCATTTTGTGTAGTTGGCCTAGGGAGGCGAAGCAAAGTGTGGTTACCTGTTTCACCTAATCTCTATCGTCTCTTGAATTCTTAGGAATAGATTAGAGCCTCTAAACCCTTATCTTTTTATACTTTTTTGAAGTTCTAAAATTGAAAAGCCTCGAAAGAAAGTGCATTTAATGTTAAAACCGTCTAAGTCCTCAACTTGTGAGTGATTTTTAAGCATAAGTCCCTTTGTGTATTACCAACATATCACAACGCCCATTGAGCTTATCCACACGTCAAGACCTGACAAAAGAAACCTTGGAGTCGCCATATGATCTTCTTGCAATCTTAGCATACGTAGTGATTTTGTTCAAGAGAGGATAGAGTGTCTTTGGACATTTTATTCTGTGTGTTCGGTGGATGATAAAACATACACCAACACGTCCCTTGGAGAAGTTGAAGAGTTTCTTGGCTGGAGTTACACGTTTCTTCAATCGCCCATTTGTGCTTTTATATTGATGCTTTGCTAAGAGTTGAGGATCTTTTGGAAAATTCATAATGTTATGCTGCTGAACTGAGTTCAGACTTTGCTACGAGGGTTGTGTGCCTTCTAGCTTTCCTATACCATTCTTCGGGCTTGAAACTATGGCTTCCTAGATGGTGACTGAAGACCATGCCTCATTCAGGAGTGTGGATAGAGCTTAATTTCTGATTTACTACAGGTAAGTTGCTGTTGTATAATCTGTTTGTACTGTTGAAGACGTGGATGGCTGAAGCGAATTTCTGTTCGTAGCTTTGCCATTGAATTTAATCTGGTTTTGGGTACTGGCTCATGTTGTCTCATTGTGTAGGTAGCCTAGTTTTGTGAAGTTTTATAGTTTATCATTGAGTTTTTGATTTTCTAGAAGAGGTTGACCTCCTCTTGGGCCGTACCTTCTTCTTGACTACTGCATTGGAATTCATGCCGTCTGTTTGTTGCTGTTTTGGCACTAATTACCTGTTGGAGATGAGACGCTATGATTAGAGGCTTCTATTGATTGCTGAATGAAGTCTTTCCGAGCTGTATTTGAAGAGCTATGTCCATTTGGGTGATTATTTTACTTGCTGGTCTGATTTTGTGAGTTTCTGTTTTTAATCAAACTTGCAGTAATTCTGATTTTCTGATATTTAGAGGCTAAAATCTGATTGTAATCATTGTAAAAGTGTTAAGGATAATGTACTTAATCATTGGTTGTGTTTGGCCTTAATTCTGACATGTTTTGCAGCTGATTTCATTTATTGTAAGGTTGGTTAGTAGTACTAATAGTCATTTATTTATTTGCTGCATTTAAGTTTTGTATTTAGCTCCCATTGGATAAGTGGTTGAAGAATTTATCTTTCAACACTTTAAGTTTTAATAATTTCCCACACTGAAAAGTGGTAGAGCGGATTCATGGTCGGCTTGCCGCCTCATCATTTGTAATTAGTTTTGCTCTTGCTGAATAAGTGGTTGAGCTTATGTTCGGTCATCTGCCTACTTTTGTATTTCCAGTATTTACTTTTCATCCATGGTCGACTAGCCGCCTAGAAAGCATTGTAATTTCATTTTTCAGTTGCTAACGATCCCCGACACCGTATGCTCTCACCTCGCCCACATTGGGATCTTGGTGATCAAAAGGTGAAGAGTTACTTTTCAAGCTGGTTATTATTTGGAGCTAATACTAACTATGGTGTTTGGTGTTGATTAAAATCGAAAAAATTAAGGGGGAATATTTGAATTGATGATTACACTAGTTCGTTCTTAGTGGGTTCACTTGTGTTGGTGATATTAGAGATACCAATATTGTTGGTACCTGCTATCACCTGGAATATGCACCCTGCTGAATCTTGAATCCAGCTATCCTGTGAAACATGGGATGACCTCTCGAGTTGTGGGACTTGCGAAACTCGAGGTCAACCTCCGATTATAGGGTGGCTTCCCCTTGGTAAATCACCTAAAAAACTAACTGTAACTAAAAAATCTTACTGGGAAAAGAGAGGAGAAAGATTTGATAATCTGAAACTAAAACAAAAAATGGAGGTGATACACCAAATATAGTAGATTTCTACTTCGTTTTAGCAACACAACCTATGAATCTCAATCAAAAGCTTCACATAGTAATTTGCAACAATAATTCGGAGGTAAAGTTGGAACAACAACAATCAAGGAGTCATAGGACTCACAATAATATCTACTTTTCTTTCATACACAGAGAAAACAATAACAAATAGAGGCAAAATGCTGATCTTTGAATCACTGAAGGCTGCTACAATGATTGTTTTCTAGAAAAACAACAAAATATTACATCACAAGCATACAATCAACCATTATTTCAGAGTGAAATAAGGTTGAAGATGCAATCAATGAAGAAGATTACAGAAGTAGAGATCTGATTATGACTGAAAAAATCAAAGGACTGAATGTCACTTTGTCACAATAAACTTTTCCAATGCTTTTCAACAAACATAGGCCTCTTATTTATAGATTTTGAGAGCCTAAAATCAAAAAATCATGTTGACCTTAGATATTTTCCCTATGAGTTGTCATTCTTATCCTGTGAGTTGTTAATCTTATCCTCTGTAGATAAGATATTTCACAATCCTTATCCTCTGTGGATAAGATATTTGTAAATCTTATCCTTTGTGGATAAGATATTTTGCAAACCTTATCATCTGTGGATAAGATATTTGTAAATCTTATCCTTTGTGGATAAGATATTTGTAAATCTTATCCTTTGTGGATAAGATATTTTGCAATCCTTATCTTTATCCCTTGACTTTGACTTTGACTTTCTTCCCTTGACTTTGACTTTGACTTTCTTTTGCAAATTTTTTTTCTTTTATTTTATGTTCTGATTTTTCATTTAAAAACCAGGTAACATTTTGGCGATTTCTGCGGGATGATTGCTTGCTAATCATGGGATCCAGAGGCTTTATCGGTCCATTGGGCACAGAGTCATGAAGGGGAAAACTTCAACAACTGGGCCTCCTCAAAGCGAAACAAAACATGTGCAGTTGCACTTGGAGGAAAGCATGAAAGCTAGAACATACATTCGCTTAAGGAGAATGCAGGGTGTGCAAATGCACTTCATGGAAAGCAAGATATTTACAATACATACACTAAACTAATAGAAAGCAAAGAATTAAAGCTTGCCTCTGTCAAAGATGAACCTTTTGAAGGAGCTGATCTCCCTCAAAGCATAGTTGCAGACCTCAACCAATTGCAACCATTGAAAACTGCTGCCAATATGCATGTAACTGCACAAAACGCTTGCAAGGTGCACGATCGCTTCACTATAAATTTTTCCATTGCAAGGAAACCATATGAAGCAAGTGTTAGACTCATCTAACACTGGTGCCTCGACTGAACATACAGCAGCAGGGGTGAACCTTTTTGAAGATAGGTCAACATCCAAGAGAAAACCTTTTGTAGAGGGAAGAGAACCCACCTCACAAAAGGATAGGCCAATGTCACCATTGCTGGCCTCCTCAAAGCATGAATTGAAACAAAAGGAGAAAGTTTCCAGCTCACATGGTGATGCAAAATATGCCAAAACTGATTTTTGATATGCACAAGGAATCCCTTCTTCATGCACCTCAATTGAGAAACTTTGAAGCTGGAGCATACTATCAAACTGAGCAACGGGAGCATCACTCTCCAAACAAATGTGTGGCTGCTCAATAACTACAAAATCATTTGTATTGATGCACACTTCATCAACACAAAACTCAGATTTTTGAGACACTTCAAGTGAAGAACTAAATTCTTCAAGTTGTCTCTTTGTTTTCATTTCTTTTTGGCAACGAGCTGCAACAAAGTCAGACTCTTGACATGTAATGGTTGCCACATCCTCTGCTGCTTCTTCATTCTTATACTGCTGCCCACAAAGCTGCTCTTTTGGGGGTGAAAGATTGGCATCCAAGCTTGAGCAAAAAGCTTCTAAATCGCCCCAAAAGAGATCTTCCACCTCAGAAATGTAGATCTCAATAGATCGTGGATCTTCATCCACTATAACAGGGGCTAAACACGCCTGCTGTTGCTGCTCCAAAACCATGGAGTTATCTTCAACCATCAAGCCCAAACCAAGCTGTTTGGAGGCTTCAATGGATGTAGGTATAGCTGATCTATCCTCCTCATCTTCAACAAAATAAGGAAGGGCATCGAATGAGAGGACTGATTCCTCTATTGCATCAATTTTTTCTACTTTTTTGATGCCTTGTTGCTGCAACACTATTTCATCTTCAATCTTTTCTTGCAACAAACCAAGACACTCGTTATTTTGAGCACATGAAGGCTCCACAACAGCAACCTCTTCACTCCTAGCCTGAAATTGCTCCATAGGAGTAAAAGGTTGAGCCTCCTCAAAGATGGGTTCTTGTGAGGGACGTGTTGTGACCTATTTCACACATCGCCCCATTGCAAATGGGGACCCCCAAGTTTTGATGTCGCCCTCTGAATCGCCATTTTAGAGTCTTTAATTTGGGTAAATTTTGAAAGTCAGTCCGGCTAAGTTGAGATTTCGAACCCGTTTGTGTGTCTTAACGTCATGGAAGTGCTTAGAAGACCCGGTAGACGAAGATCGCCATTGCTTTCGGTCGTTTCTGACACTTCCTATTTTTTAGGGATTCTGCTTTTTTGCTTTTTGGCATTTTTAGGCCATTCTGGAGTTCCTATTTTTTAGGGATGCTTTTTTCTTTTTCTATTTTTGGAAAGTTTCTATTTTGGGAAAAAGTTTCTATTTTTGGACCCTACAGAGCAGAAAATCGACATGTCTCCAGAAATCAAGAAAATCAAGGTAAAGTGAAAAAGATTTATGGCAAAAATTTTGGAAAAAATGCTTAAGTTTGAGAATGGTGCCCTCAAGAAAGGGGATGGCATGGAAAGTTCAAAGTCCGCCCTACCTTTGGCATGCCAAAGATAGGCACTGGCAAGAGATATGCCAAGTCCGCCATAGGCAAGGTGGTCTCCAAGTCCGCCATAGGCATGAAGGTTGCCAAGTCCGCCATGGCATGAAGGTTGCCAAGTCCGCCATAGGCAAGGTGGTCTCCAAAGTCCGCCATGGCATGAAGAAGCTAAAGTCCGCCCATGGCATGAATGTTGCCAAGTCCGCCCTTGGCATGAGGAAGCTAAAGTCCGCCATAGGCATGAAGGTTGCCAAGTCCGCCCTTGGCAAGAGGCACATGAAGTCCGCCCAAGATGTTTGGAAGAGGCGCATGGCACAAGAAGGTCAAAGTCCGCCCCTAGAGAAAAATGGCATGAAACTCATGAAGTCCGCCCAGCCTAGAGGAAAATGGCAAGAGGCACATGAAGTCCGCTCCAAGAAGTGTGGAGAAAGGTAAAATGTGAAGAGATGTGCTCCAAGATGTTTGGAAAGGGGTGAAATTACAAGGGAATTCATTGGAAATTGGATTAAATGATCGAAACAAATGAAATTTGCCATTGGACAAGGCACAAATAAAACTCGCCATGGCAAGGAAAGAGTAAGACAAATGGAGAATAAAATACGCCATAGGCAGGAGATTATAAGAAATTCGTCCAACTTTGGAGGGAAAATTATTTTAAGGCATGAAAAACGGAGAAATGTCTGGAAGGAGAAGAGGTTTGGCCGGCATAAAAAATCACGCCTCAGCACAACGGAATGAAATTCTTTGGCACAAAATGAAGAGTGTTTGGCAGAGTAAGCATTGAGTCCGCCCCTCTCAGCTTGGAAAATTCCTAAGGCACTGGTAAAAAAATGGCAAAGTGGCAGAGATCTCCAAGTTCGCCCAACCCAGAAGATGAATCATTTGGCTAAATAAAAATGTCTAGAAAGGTCAGAACTCCGCCTAGAAAGTTGAAATTTGGCAGATAAGCTATTGAGCATATTTTGGCTAGGCAGACAATTTGAAAAGAGATATTTTGCCTCTGACGAACGAACTTAGCCATGTATCAAGGTTAAACGGGTTGGAATTTAATATTTTAATATTTTTAATTATTTCCTTGACACTTAGGGAATTTTAATTAAAAAATTCAAAAACCGGAGATTATTTGGGAGATTAAACTATTCTGCCTTAAGATAAATTTAACTTTGCCATGATTCGAAGATTTAGAATGCGTTGGAAAATTAATTTTAAACGATTAATTTAATATCTTTTCCAACACTTAGGCAATTTTTGAGAAAATTCGAAAATCTCAAGCAGAGATGGCACAGAGATGAAAATTAGAAACTTGCCTCGATAACTGAAAGTGAAATTAGAAGTTTGCCAATCTGAGAAAAAAACGTTTCTAAAAATTGGAAGAAAATCAGAGGAAAGAAAACAATGCCTTGAAGAAAATCGCACTTCTCAGCCATAAAATGAGTTTCAGCAACTCATTTCTTCACAATTCCGGCTGAGAAGTAGCTATCTCTCTCGAATCTTCAGGAAATCATTCACAAAGGAGAAGTTTATAAGAATAACACTGTTGTGAGAATCGAGGTAGCATTTTCTTGTTGACAGGTGTGATTTTTTTGAGAGAAGTAATTTATTTCTTTGCTGAAATCGTACTTTCAGCATATTGGCGCACCTCTTCTGGCAGATTTCTGAATTTTTAAATTCATTCGCAGCTAGAACACGATCTTCGAGGTTTGGAAGTTAATCGACAATGTGTTTGCACTGTGTTTCTATCTTCTACGTCGTTTCTGGCACGAATTTCATTCATAGATAGGCGAATTTAATTACTTTCAGCTTGCTTTTTGACAGAAATTTTAATTCAATAGGCTGAAAGTGCGATTTTTGTCCAAGCTACACCCCGGAACAAGTTAATTTTAAATGATCTTGTATTAATGTTAAATTTGTGCTTGCAGGTTGACGATCGATCAAAGGGAAACATCCAGGCAGGCACAGATGAAGTTTGCAAGAAAAGGATCTCAGCCGGAAACCAGAATAAAGTCAAAGTGGAAAGATGTCTCAGACACTGACCTTGGCCACATTGACCTTGAGGAATTTAAGAAGAGAATATATGGGCATAATGGACCTTTGCCAACGCCTGCCGCTAGAAGGATGGTGAGAAACGACATATTTCAAGCTGCCGGATTCCCACCTGCGCTTGGCTGTGCTGAACTTATGGTGGAGTGCGCACTTCACTATGATGCTGAGACATATCCTAAAACTGTCTACAAGACCAAGGAAGATGCTTAGAAGTTATATGATGAAAGCCCTGGCCTTTGTGCTGCCAACATCAACAAGTCGTGGCTGGATAAGTCTAGGCCGTCGGTCAAGAAGATGCCCAAGAAGTTGCTGCGCACGGACTTCAAGGAAGACTATGGAGATATTATTATCTTGCTGAACAGAGTGGCAGGCAATCCCTCAGGAGCACCCTTCGAGTCGTGGATGTATTACTTCATTGAGGACCTCACAGAAGGTGTCAAGATGTTCAACTGGGCGAGAATGATAAGCAATAATCTTCACCACCAGCTTATCAACCTAGAGAAAACCAAAACGTTTTATATGAGTTCTTATGTCATCTATATGTTGGCTAGAACTTACAAGTATGCAGGCTTGATATGCAAGGGCACGGTCGGCGGTGGGTCAAATGAGCTGAAGGCATACGACTGCTATCCACAATTGCAGTTGAAGGAAAAGGCGCACTTCCGGCGGGCTCATGACGCTTTCCTCATGTATATCACCAGAATACTCCAGGGAGGGACGCATCAACGGCTGACTCCTGAGGCCAAGAAGCTGATTGGTAAATATGGGTCATGGTTTATCCAGTATCCCCGATTTACGTACATCAGAATCCAGGGATTCACTGGGAGCCCATATCGTTTGCCCATTTTCCCAACTAACAAGATGGTCCTGCTCGAAGTGCTGAGGCAGTTAGAAGAGTTCCAAGGTCTTCAAAGGGTGAAGCAAAAGGCGGCAGTAACTTTTCCCTTCTTTATAGGGAACATGCTGGAGTCTTGCCCATCATCACAGGCAGCTGACAGTGCCAGAATCGAGATACAGCATTACCCTTTTTCCCCATATCCGGCCAGGAATCACTATGACCCCCATCACCACATCAAGATGGTGGATGGAAGGAGATACAAGCATAGGGTCGAACTGGAGGACTTTTGGGCAAATGCTGCGGATGAATTTGAGGTCAGACGAAAGATGTGGTCCAGATTGCCGCTCAGCTTGATCAGGGCAACAAAATTTTGTCACGTGCCAGATCAGTTAGAGGAGGACGAAAATCGGACGCAGCCACGCTTTGATGAGAGTTCGGCTTTGCCCGCTGTCCGGTGGTCAGAAGCAGAGCATGCTGACTTGAACATCTTGATGAGGCCTGTCATCAAGTTCACTCAGTGGTGGGTTGATCAACGAGTTCAAGAATTAAGGCGCCAAAAGATAACCCTGACCTATGACATGCTAAGCGAGGCAGAGTCTTATTCTTCCAACGCGGGCGCATCCCAGGACGTACAAGTGATGGAGACCACCACTTCTAGGAGGAGGAAAGAAATAGCTGTAGGAAAGGAGCCAGTCCAGAAGCAGGCCAGGATAAAACCTTCTCAATCGGCCGCCTCTAGGAATATTGAGGAGATACTAGCTACTGCCGATGCTTCACTGGCAGACATGAGGGATCCTTCTCCGGTTCCTGAAGACAACACAGAGCTTCAGCCAGATGACAATGCGCCGCCTTCTCCCACGGGCACCGAAATATTGGAGTCAGATGACGACGATGTGGGCGCCCAAGATGAGGATTTCCAGGAAGGGATGATTTCAGCCCTTAGGGGAATTGTGGATGTCCTTGACAAAGAAGGCGTGCTGGAGGAGGACGGTGTTGAGCAGCTTACGATCCCGGATTGGCTGAGGGAAAGGCTAAAGGTACAAGTGCCGGCAGATGAACTAGAAGGTGGTGATACGGCAGACTTTTTGGCCACACTGTCTCAAACCGTGGCTAAAAAGCCGGCGAAGAAATTCTCCAACATACAGAGAGACGAGGCCGGCAATAGGATAGTACAAATTGCCGTGCCTACAGCGGACAAGCCGCAGGAGGATATGGCTCCACAGGATTACGCCATCACAACCATTGACTTGGGTCCAATCACTAAGGGCCAAGAAATGGAAGATTTGGATAATTCTGTGTCTGCCATCAAATCAAGGTTGGCGGAGGAGGTAGCCAAAACAAAGGAGTGCCAATTGGAAATTGAGCGCTTAAGAGAGTACATCCAGCACTTGATCAAGCCACTTGATCAGGATATTACGACGGCTCCTCTACTTCCCAACTCTTCACAAGAGGCCGTTAAAGAGATAGAAGAAAACAGGCTCACGGTTCAGGAGGCCAAAGAATGGATAGCAGCCAAGGGGATTGAAGCTGAAGCATTCATAGAAAGATTAACTTTGGTTTATGGTCAGGCCACTGCCCTACTTTTTAGGCTGGGCGCTTTGGCAGAAGTATGGGATAGCCTTCCGGACACGCAGGATAGGATAATCCCTTGCCTTAGGATTCTGAAAGGAGTTCCTAAGCAAGAATTGATAGAGGGAGGCGTCATCGCAGCGGGAGCAGCCTATGACTTCCACACTTGGTATTGGGCCTTGACGGCACGAGGTGAAGTCTTGGAGAGGTTAAAGATTGACGGCATCAGATTGGAGGAACAGGTCAAGGAAGTTCAGGCCAAAATCCTCAACATAATTGCCGATATCCTGGATAAAGAGGCTTTGCGAGAGAATGACCTGCAATTGGAAGTTTTGAAGGAAAGTGTCCAGGAAAATATCTTTGACATCACTGGACCCATCTTGAGGCAGGACTGGGCCAAATTGGCGAACTTCCTGAGTATCCGAGAGTCCTTTGAAAAGACTGAACCAGAGTGGGAGGAGACCTTCGCCAGATGCGCTGAGAGCATAGATGGGCTGGAATTTAGAATCGACATGCTTCCACAGGTTACCATGGATGAAGTTGCCTTGATCGTGTCTAGATTCGGTGAATACACGGTGGCTTGAGAGGATCAGAATGTAGTCCCTTGAAAATAGCTCCGAATGCCAACTCATTGCTGTTCATTGCCAGTTAACTGAAGTCATTTTGGGAAACCCTAATTAGGGTTTCGTTTGTTAAATCTTGACCGTCGACTCATGTTTAATCTGAGCCATTTATTCAATTTATGGAACTCTATATAAACTCTTGGACCCTCATTTGTAAGGGGTGAAGTGAGTAATAAAAAATTGTTGCGACGAAACTATTTCCGTTTATAAAAGCTCTTGTGCATGATTTGCTAAGAACAACTTTTATTTTCAAGTAGTATGCAAGGTTTAATATTTCTCCTTCAACACTTAGAGTAGAATTAGAATAGCATTTCATTACATGTTGGTTAGATGAATGATAGATTTGATCGCAGTGGTGGATAAAATTTTGCTCATACTTTTGTCGAGTGGATGATTTGCACTCGACGTGTAAAGTTAGTCTGAGCCATTAAATCGTGGATGCTTAACTTCTGTTTGTTTTGATTATCAATTCGAGCATGAAAACCATTATCACCTCCGTTGAAGATTGCACCCGCTTCGCGTAGTTGTCCAAAGAAGGCGAAACGAAGTGTGGTTACCCATTTTGTCTAATCGCTGCTGTCTCTTGAATTCTTAGGCGTAGTTTAGATCTCTAAACCCTTATCCTTTTGCCCTTTTTTTGGAATATCTGAAATACCCATCGAAAGAGCTTCAACGATAAAACCGCCTAAGTCCTCAACTTGCGAAATGAATTTTACGTAAGTCCCCTTGTGATTACCAGCGAATCACAACGCCCACTGACCTTGTCCATATGTCATAACCTGGCCAAAAGAAACATTGGAGTCATTGTATTATCTTCTAGGTATTTGCAATTACTTTTCAAGAGAGGATAAAGTGTCCTTGGGCATTTTATTCTGTGTATGGTGGCGTATTCAAAACACACACCAACAGGACGGAGGCTTGCAAAACTTAGGATCTCCAACATAGAAGATCCACTTGATGGCACAAGAGGTTGTATTGGAGTTTCAAGGGGCTGATTAGGATTCTTGAAACTAATTTTTTTGGGCTTGCATACCTCTTGCATAATAGGCTGTTCTAGAACAAAAGGAGGGCTAATAGAAGTTTCAAGAGGCTTGCTAGGGCTCCTAAAACTTGGGAATTTATGTTTTCTTACCTCCTCCTTAGCAGGTTGTTCTGGAAATGGTGGAGGTGCTTGTCTAAAACTAGGCACACAAGGGGCTGCCTGAATCTCGGGCACATGTGTTAAAGCAAGGGCAAGTCTGATTTTTTCTTGCCTAGCAACAAGATCTCTTGCTGTACACTCTTCTTGTTGCTTTCATTGTGCTTCCAACTGTTGCTCATACCTCCATTGAGCGTCATTATTTTGTTGTTGTGCATAATGAGCTTGATGGACAAACTCATGATGACTTGGGAAATAACTTTCTTGCTGCCCCTGAGAGGCTTGATTTTCCCACTCTTGTTGTAGTTCAAATGCTTGCTGATCCTTAAGCTCAATAATTTGTCTATGGAGATCCCTCAACATGGACATGAGTTCACTCGTGTTTTGGGGTTGAAAGGAAGAACAAGGAGCCTCTTGGGGTTGTTGATAGGAATATGTAGGCATCCAAGAAGACTGAGCAGGGTGGGGTGGGTGATGCATTTTGAAAGGTTGAGAACCCATAACAACAGGGTTCTGCGGAATGAAATGGGAGGTATAACCAGCTTGATATGGTTGATTGGGAGGCGCAAAGTTAGCATTGTCATGATATGGTGGAGTGTACATATGGTTTCCTCTAAAACTTGACATTATTAAGCATAGAAAACGACTTGAAAATTATTAAATAAGAGCAGAGGACTGCCCAACCAAAGATTTTAGGTACATACCAAAGAATCACCTAAAGAGTTGTAGAGTCGCTAGGTGGTCGAAGAATGCCTCCAAAAGCTGAAATGTTGAAGAAGACACCACTTCAACGGTATGAAATGGAACCAGCATTGCTTGAACCAGTAGATATGAATGGAGTCGCCATGGTGTTTGAAGATATGCCTCAAAAGGCCAGATGCATTGGAGAAAACACCAAATTCTTCAATGGAGAGAAGCTTGTCCCACCGGGCATGCCAAAAACTGTTATCACTTGGAATATGCACCCTGCTGAATTTTGGATCCAACTATCCTGTGAAACATGGGATGACCTCTCGAGTTGTGGGAATTGCGAAACTCGAGGTCAACCTCCGATTATAGGGCGGCTTCCCCTTGGTAAATCACCTAAAAAACTAACTATAACTAAAGAATCTTATTGGGAAAAGAGAGGAGAAAGATTTGATAATCTGAAACTAAAACAAAAAATGGAGGTGACACACCAAATATAGTAGATTTCTACTTCGTTTTAGCAACACAACCTATGAATCTCAATCTAAAGCTTCACATAGTAATTTGCAACAATAATTTGGAGATAAAGTTAGAACAACAAGAATCAAGGAGTCATAGGACTCACAATAATACCTGCTTTTCTTTCATACACAGAGAAAGCAATAACAAATAGAGGCAAAATGCTGATCTTTGAATCATTGAAGGCTACTACAATGACTGTTTTCTAGAAAAACAACAAAATATTACATCACAAGCATACAATCAACCATTATTTCAGAGTGAAATAAGGTTGAAGATGCAATCAATGGAGAAGATTACAGAAGTAGAGACCTGATTATGATTGAAAAAATCAAAGGACTGAATGTCACTTTGTCATAATAAACTTTTCCAATGCTTTTCAACAAACATAGGCCTCTTATTTATAGATTTTGAGAACCTAAAATCAAAAAATCATGTTGACCTTAGATATTTTCCCTAAGAGTTGTCATCCTTATCCTGTGAGTTGTCAATCTTATCCTCTGTAGATAAGATATTTGTATATCTTATCCTTTGTGGATAAGATATTTTGCAATCCTTATCCTCTGTGGATAAGATATTTGTAAATCTTATCCTTTGTGGATAAGATATTTTGCGATCCTTATCCTCTGTGGATAAGATATTTGTAAATCTTATCCTTTGTGGATAAGATATTTTGCGATCCTTATCCTCTCTGGATAAGATATTTGTAAATCTTATCTTTTGTGGATAAGATATTTTGCAATCCTTATCTTTATCCCTTGACTTTGACTTTGACTTTCTTCCCTTGACTTTGACTTTGACTTTCTTTTATTTTATGTTTTGATTTTTCATAAAAAATCAGGTAACAATACCTTGGAGAAACACCTTCCCTTGTAAACCCACAGTTGCCTCGATTAGGGAGGTCCCATTGAGAAAGGCGCCAACACTTAAGCCTGATCATAATAGTGGATCCATCATTTACCTTCTATCTCTCTACCAAAGTCATCAAGGATTACAACTAACTTATAGGTCATACTTGTTGAACATAAGTTGTCATTGATGTCAAAGAAGTAATGTCAACAGCATAGTGAGAACTAAATGTAATCGTACTTGAATTGTTATTACCAGTCGCATTTTGAGAACGAACGAATCTTATTGCCTACAGTATGCTTGCAATATCATGCCTGCATCTATTGCTGTTGATAGAAGTAATTCAGAATGTCGGAGGTTAGTTTCTTAGGGCAAATAATTTTTTGTGGCAATATAGTTATGTTTTGTATTCCCTTCTGGATGCGATTTTTGCTCCGCGGTTTGAAAGGAGAGTATGCTGTAATGCCCCCTACTTGGAGTATGCCTGAATTTGCCTTAAGGGACAATGACACAACATAAAATTGCTTTACAAATAATATTCCCTTGCAAATTATATAATAGATATTGAATTCAAGAATAAATAAACTATTAACACTATGAAATAATGAATAACAACTTAAACTTGAATCCAATCTATAGACTCTTTTCAATAACCAATCATGGTAGGTATTGGAGAGGAAACACATGATAGGGCGCTAGAAAAACTGTTCATCACAAGCAAGCCCAAGGGCGTGCTCATAACCCCATTGGCAGGAACATCCAACCAAGACGATTCCATCCAACTTAGGGTGGCGTTCTTACGTTGTGAGAACCTATACATCATTCATCTCAATTAAGCCCAAGGGCGTGTTTATAGCCCCCTTGGCCCCAAGTGGCAGGAACATCCAACCCAGACAATTCCATCCAACTTAGGTAGCACTCTTACATTGAGAGAACCTATACCGCCCTTCCCTAACATGTTTCCTTGCCAATTCCTAATATGATTGCCATATTCATATTAAAGAATCATAATTACTTATAAGGATCAATAATTGCTGCAAGCATCATTATTGCATGATCGTGTGTGTATATATATATATATTTCTAATTAATTCCAAAACTTACAATAATCACTTTTGCTTGAACATATATATATATTAATAATAATTATATTTAAACTTACTTCCCAAATATTTTTGCAAATAATATTTAATCCAATAGATTTATTCCTTTTTCCCAATCTGCTGCTTTTTCCAGATTTCTAATTGATTTCCATTCCATGATGTCTCTCCCCACTCATTTGTTTCCCCTTTTAATCTTCCATGGTGGGGAGAGTCACATTCATTCATTTAACAAAAGACACCCTTTCATCGTTGCTATCCCTTGAAAGAGTCATAGCTATTGATGCATTAATTGTTGTTTCTTTATTTACTATTCCACAACCTTTTATTTGGAACTAATTGTTATTTCTTATTCCGAGCAGTATCCTTGATTATTCTTTAATCACTGCTCTTGTGAATAAAGCTTGCTGCTCCTCTCTTTAAATACTAATCGCTGCCACCTTTTACTAGTTTGTTTTATTTCAATAATAATGATCGCTGCATTATTAGTGGTCTTAGAATCGCTGGCATATATTAATCTCATAAATAATCGTTTCATATAAACAAAAGTAATCACTCCTTAAAATAGATGATAATTGCTGACTTAAATGGATTGTCATTGCTTTAAAAAAATTGCTGCCTTAGAAGTGTATTAATTTCTGTTCTTAAAACATTTCTATGAGGGCTGTGATCAAGGGCATAACAGTCTGTCCTGCCCAAGATTGCTTGTCCTCAAGTAATCACAAGCTAAGATTTGTAATTTTTTGACATTGCTCTTTTTGTGATGTAATTAGCTTCTGTTGTGATACTTTAGGAATTGAAAAATTCTACAACTAGTGGCATTTGTCTTGGTTATGCCTGGCTCGACACTACAATGATGTCCTTGAAGAGCAGTTGATGTTTACTCGGTGGGATAACTTTAATGTACTATGAGAGTAAACAGATGAAACTTACAAAACATAGAACACGTACAAAGATCATTCACGAACATAGTGCACAAAATAGATGTTGCATTCATTAATTAATTATGGTAGTAATTACATCATAGCATTCGATGGTCCCGACTACAAATGAAATGAGTATATAAATATATTTAGCCGAGGTTGGTTGAGATACCAACCGTTGGCAACACTTCCTAACTACCCAACCGTCAGACTAATTACCGATTACAACTTTTACATTAATCTGTGCACAAGTATTATTCTATTTTATTTTCTACATACTACTAGTACGGTCGACTACAACATTATTTTTTATTAACATGATTGTCTACATCATCCACTGTAATGTCCCCTTCTCAACAATGATCTAGCCGTTGGCCGTTAGCCTATTCCGGAGACCCGTAGGCTACTCGGAAGCGGAAATTAGGGTTTCCTATCTTCTAGGAGGATGTTTCAGCTTGTTCTGAGGCTTGCTCTTGGAATATTGGAGTTTGGATCGCGGATTCTTTTTGGGTTTTTCAGAAAGCTTCGCAATGGTATAGCATGCATGATGATCTGAGAAACTTTTTGAATTTACTATTTTTAGTAAATTCTATTTCTGGCAGTGGTCTTGTTGGCATTAGCTCAGTGGCCTTTCCTCTTCAGTCAGTTTGGTTGGTAATGTTGATTTTGGCTTTTGTGGCAAAATTGCTGGTGCATATTGAAATTATTTAAATTGCAAAGGTTATATTTTAATATTACGACCCCTTGGCCTAATGATATAACTTAAGTTATTTTGAAAAGGGGACTTGAAGGGTGGACGCCTCATTAGGAGGCTAATGTGAAATATTTCAAATTAATAAAGCTTGACTTTGGAAAAAGGGATGCCAACTTGAGAAGAGTGATATTTGTTTTAAAAAGTGAATTATTTCATGAGATGAAAAGGGACACCATCTTGGGATTGAGTTGAAGTCAAAGTCAAAATACCTTCTTGGACCTTTGGCGCACTTTCTAGAAGCATCTAGAGACTTCTTTCAAAATCTATAAAAGAGAGCGTTGGTTCTTCATTTGGTTATCTCTTGTCTACTGCAAAGTTATGTTGCTGGAATGGTGAGTGAGTGCTTCGGGGAATGCATACCCCCTAGCTTGGCTTAGTCTCTTGCTTGAGAGATAGCAACTAACTGAGAGAGAGGGCTGTTTCTTGTTTAGAGAGGCAGATTGAGTTATTGTAGTTGGAGTTTTGATGTTTTTTACCAATTTTATGTTGTTGGTTGTAGTCATGGCTGATTGAGGTTTTTGCTCGCTAGAGTCTAGGTGATTTTATTCTCGTTCTGGGCATTTGAGATATCATTTCCTCTACCCTAGGCGCCCCTTCCTGTGCATTTTCAGATTTTATTTCAAAGAATTGGAATTTCTAGAGAAGTTCGCCCCTCTAGGAGGACTGTACCATTTGCCTGGCACTTTGGAGTTGAGCAAAGAAATAAATTCAGCAATTGGGTTGGGTTTTCAGTGTTGCATCTTGGTTGGCATCATCATAGTTAGTCAATGCATTTGATTTCGGTTCATTTGGATGAGTTTTGGGGAAGTTATGAGCAAATTAGTGGTCTAGATAGTTGCTGGTCTGCATTTCATAGTTGCTGTTTTGTTATATTAGATTTGTAGAAGTTGATCTTTTGAGTGTGTTGTCTTGTAGAGAGTGATTCTAGAGTTTGGAGAGGCCTTTCAAACATTTGCAGCATTTGGAGAATTTAATTACAGTGTTATTTGCAAGATTATTCTCATTGTAAAGCTGTGCAGTAGTACTATCAGCTATTTTAATTATCTTGCTTATTTCATTGTTTTCATACGGTTGTGGAAGAGACTAGTCATGCTCAGTCTACAATGTATTGCATTTACATTCTGCTGATCGGCTCAGCCGTCACAAGTGCATAAGACCCCCAGTGCCATATGGTAGCACCATACCCATCTTGGGTTTGAGTGCACATTCTTGGGTTGGGCTACTTTCAACATTGCAACTTGCTTTTCCAGTCCTCCCATTGAATAAGTGGTTGAGTGGATTGTTACTTTCAACAATGTAATTTCATTTCTAGTCCTCCTGCTGAATAAGTGGTTGAGTTGATTGTTATTTCTTCTCATTGTACTTTCCTACAGTTCAGATTTTATGCTAACGATCCCCTTTCGAGTATGCTCTCACTTTGTCCATAGTGAGATCTGGGTTGATCTGAAAGAGAAATGGTTCCATTCAGTTGGTTTACGATTTCACTAACGTTAACGAGTGAAACTTAAGTCGCCTTGGCTCAAAGCTCTCAGATTTTATAAGAAGGGCATTCATACACTGCATCAGCTCTTCCACCGGCCTACCATGCGTATTTTGCAGTGGGATGCTTTTAAAACCCAGTACAGTCTTCAAAACCAGGATTGTCTTACTTTTGACGGGCTGGTGAGCGCCATTCCGGTGGAAATTCTTCACAAAGTTGGCATTCGTGGGCACAAACCTTGGTGGAAAGATTGGAAATGGTTTCCAGATGCTCCTCTTCGGAGCTACAAGCCGCGGCTTGGTTACAGATGGTTTTCAGCCCATTTTTCTATGATCAACTCTTTGAATCAGAGGTGGCTTCTTAACTCCTCGGCCCATACTTGGCGTAGGAGGTTTGATGCCATTTGGTTTGCAATTGTTAATCTGAAACTGACCCACTTTGCTTGGTGTATTCTTTTCCAAGACTTGCCTTTGGGTTCTCGACTTGTTCATTTGGGGGTCGCTGACCCTCGTTGCCCTTTTTGTGGGCAGCCTGAAAGCTTCAAGCACCTTTTTTGGTTTTGTCCCAGAGCTCAGCAGCTCTGGACTTGGATTCATGATTTCTTTCGGCCTTTTAGGCCTGAACCCTTCTCGTGGCATTTGGTTCTGTTGGGGGACCCGCTTGGAACCTCGGCTAAGTTCATCCAGCTTTGGCACACTTTTAGAGTGGAAATCCTCTTCACAATCTGGAAAGACAGAAATGCTTGTATATTTGCTCATTCTCATTTAGATGTTAATGTGTCTCTTTATGCTAAAGCAGTTATATGTTCTAATGTTCTCTTACAGATTCAAGTGCAAGCCAACAAGGTTGCACTGGAAGTGGCTCACCTGCAGGTTCTCCTGGACCACTGGGGCAATGCCCCTTGTACTGTGGCTCGGATCCCTGACTTGCCCTCCTCTTCCCGTGGTCGGTCGCCTTCTCGAGGCTGGAAGCGGAGTGATTCCGTGCGCTCTCGCTCCCAGCCTCCTGCTCGGCAAGATTCTCGGCATCCCAGGCGAGCTCGTTCTCCTTCGCCGTGTCCTGGTTAGGGCTGACACTTTAGTGGTGCTCCGAGGAGTAGTGGTGGCGGTTCTGGGTGGCCCTCTGAACTCCGCCTGTTTCTGGCTCTGGTTGGCCCTCCACTGGCAAAAGTTTTCCTCGGCTGGCTCTCGCAATCTCGCCTCGGTGCGAGGAAAAAGATGCAGAAAAAGATGAAGATAAAGTTGATGATGGTTGGGGTGCTCCTCCTGACGTCACTCCAAACCCCGCTGATGTATGGGGGAAACATCTGGATGACCGGGACCCCCCCGGATCTACTGGCACTGCCTTGGCTGCCTAAATTTCTTTCTGTTTTTGAACCCCTGGGCTAGGCCCATGTGATCTTTTGGACTTTTTGGGCTGGGCCCATTGTTATTTTGGTTTTTCTGGGCTGGTCCCATGTGACATTCGGGGTGTGCCTTCTTACCACCTGCCCCTTTTTTGTGAATTTGTAATTTTATCTTTATTAATATAGATATCTGGAAAATTCATCAAAATAAAAAAAAAATTAATGTGTTAAAAAATGGAGAAAATTGGCTAGCACATTTCAGTGGTATCAGAGCCATGATTTTGCCAACCTATGTCCAACAATGTTCAGTTAACAGATGAGTGACAAAGCCCATAGATACTACACCAGAAGTCAGGCCGGTAATTCGCAGTTTCAGTTTCCACCTACATCAGAGGCAAATGCCTTTTCAGGGGCCCTCCGAGAAAGCAGGAAGGCAGTTGACACTGGTAAAGCAGTTGAAAAGATGTCAGACAATCTCAAGCAGACCATGGATGAGAGGGATGCTAGAATGGAGAAGAAGTTTGATGGGATGATTGATTTGATGACACGTTTGCTCTCAAGAATGGATTAGCAGGTTGCTAATAATCAACCCCAAAACCAAAACAACATTAATGGTGAAAATAGTGGAGTTAATGGGAACAATGGCAGTGGGAGAGACAAAACCATTGGCCAACATTAGGCCACCTTGAGGGGATTAGCCTCTAGGCCACTTTTTCCCACATTCACACAGAGGGAAGAACCACAAGTTGAAGCTGCAACACATTTTGCAGATGATGCTAGACAGGCCTACTTGGAGTACGCCTCCTTTCCTCCTGATCTTAGAGAACAATGGACCTTTGATCAATTTATGAAGCAAAAAACTGGAGAAATGGTGGAAGAGTTGAATACTGAGCTCCTATGGGTCCTAGAATGGATTATGAACAAGCTCTTGGGAAGGTGTCCTTGGTTCACTTTGATGGAAGTGATGCATGTACAGCCAGGGCGTGTGAAATATTCTCTCTCAATTTTTTCTTGTTTTAGGTGAACATTTACAATAGAATCAATCACCCGTTAAGGTTATAACATAACCCAAAACGTACAAGAAAGAACTCTAACCAAGAATGCGCCCTAAAACCACTTAAGGAGGAGGGGCGGGCATATGGTCAGAGGATCCCTAGGATCTACTGAAACAATGAGTACGAGATTACACTGAAAGAGAGATATTAAACTCGACACCAAGAATGTGCACTCAAGATCCTTTGACAGGCGAAGTGCTAACATATGGTGGAGTTTTACTACTGAATTGAAATGAAACAAGGCGGATAACCAGCCAAAGAACTTTTCACGCTACCACCAAACAGTGGGGGGAAAAGATTACAAAATAATACTTCTTCTGCTGTGGTAGGCATCCATTGAAGAGTGGGGATTCACCACTTGAAAGTGGGTATGAAAGAGATTACAAAACAGATTATCCACACTGGTGGTATACCATCCAGGGGTGCTTAATGTGAAATTAATTAAATAATGCAGCAAATGCTAAAACTGAAACAGTACTACTGTTAACAGTTTGTACAAATAAGAAAGCTGCAAATAACATTGTTTTTCACCATTTTTCAAAGCACCACGTTATACAATGTTTCCAAGTTAGAATATAATAAGAAATGAAGAAAGAAGATGGAAACAACAAATGAATTGCTTCTATCTCAGAAATCTGCAATTCTGAAAATGGCAATCAGCAACTACAAAAATTCATAAAATATTCATAACTCAACCAAAATACCTCCGAATTGCGTGCAACCAAAGGCAATGATCAACTAGAAGCTAGGCGCCCTTGCTAAGATGAAGAAACAGCCTCAAAACATCAGTAATTATTTATGACACGCATCCCAATGCAAACAGAAATGTACGACCCTCCTTGAGGGGCGATTTTGCTCTTTAAAAAACCACACTTCAAATTAAATTCTAGAAATTGATGAGAATGGTCGCCCAAACCTTGGAGATAGATAGACCAAATACCTAGAACAAAACAAAAATCATACAAACAGCTGTGAGTGAATTCGCCTTTCAGCTGTGTGCAAACAACAATTGCAAAAATTGGTAAAAACTCCAAAATTCCGTTTTGAAGCTCTATCTGCTAGTCTGGATGAGAAGCAACAACAATTCAATTAGGTGTTATCTTGCAAACACGAAATTGAGATAGGTACTAGGAGGTCAGCATTCTTCGAAGTGCAAAATGAGAAATCATTTCGACAACATAAGTTTAGCAAAATATGAGATAACCAAATGTTGGAGCCAAGTCTCATTTTTAAAGGAAGAGAGAAGACTGTTCAAATCCCAGAGAAGGTACGCCCAAAGCCATCACACATTCTTTTCAAAAAAAGATATAATTCTTCACAAAAGTGCATCCCACTTGAGACAAGGAAGAATTAATAAAAACCTTTTTAAATTCCTTCATGAGGCGCCACCCTTTAAGTCCCTCTTTTAATTGAAATATACCGGGCAATTTTATCAATTTATTCCACAATTAAATTCACCCGTTAACGTTAATGAAATCTCAATCCAACTGAAAGGAACCCTTTCCTCTGATCAATCCAGATCTCAATGCGGGCAAGGTTGAGAGCATACTCGAAAGGGGATCGTTAGCATAACTGAAACTGCTGGAAGAGTAATAGGAAGAAGATACAATCAACTCAACCACTTATTCAACGGGAGGACTGGAGATAGAAATTACATTGCTGAAAGTAACAATCAACTCCACCACTTATTCAGTGGGAGGACTGGAAAGATAGAAATTACATTGCTGAAAGCAACAATCAACTCAACCACTTATTTAGCGAGAGGATTGGAAAGAGAAGTACAATGTTGAAAGTAAATATGCAACTCGACCACTTATTCAGCGGGAGTGTGTTGACGGCTCAGCCGATCAACAATATGCAAATGCAATACAATATAGACTGAGCATGACCAGTCTCTTCCACAAAAGTGGGGATACAAAATATAAAGTGCAGAAAGTAAAGAGCTGATCAGTACTACTGATTCATCATTACAATGCGATGAACAATCTGCAAATACAATGAGATATAGATAACCAATGAACTCCAGAATATTAGGAAATGAACTCCAAACAAGTACAAGCTATCCAGCATATGAAATATAGTAAAAAGGACTGAAATATCAGGTCTGATATAAAAATTGCAGCAATCAGAAATTCATACCAGCAAGCCTTAGAATCACCAAAATGCTCATAACTTCGTCAAAACACCTCCGATTGATGTGAAGTCAAGTTCAAAGGAAGCATAAGAGAAGGGCGACCAAGTACAAATCAAGAAATAGCAGCAAGCAACCTTTGATATTTTATGCACGCTTCCCAATGCAATGGCAGGCAAAGTACAACCTCCAAGAAAGGGCGACCAGCAAGATAAAATCCAAATCACCTTTGAAAAATCTGAAAACTTGCAAGAAGGGGCGCCCCAGGTAGACTTGAACAATAAGCCAATACCCAGAACCAACAAAAAATTGTGCAAGGAGTTATGATCGAAAATGTGCTTCAGCCAAGCACCACACCAGCATCACCAAAAACTGATAAAACTGCAAGAAACTCAACTACAATGTGCTCAATCTGTTCTCAAGGATTGAGAACAGCCAAATCTCAACTAGTTGCTATTTTTCAAGCAAGAAGTCAAGCCAAAGCTAGGAGGTATGCATTCCTCGAAGCAACTTACTAACCATTCCGACAGCATAACATTACTATAGATATAAGATAATGAACTAAGAGCCCAATGCTCTTATTTATAACATTTCCTACTCCAAATTCAAATTCAATCTCCCTCCAAATGGACACCAAAACCAAACTCAAATTCACAATGCCCATCTGTGTCATTTTCATTTCATATCTCCAAGTCGTCCTCCTCCAAGAAGTATTATACTTTATTAAAATGTCAATAAAGTATATTATGGTGTCCAAAATAATAATAAAGTGAAACATAAATATAATTGACCACTTATTTCTCCAAGGCGTCGAAACATGCCTTTTAAATATTTCACTTAAAATAATATTCTCATCAAATATCAAACTTGCTGAAATAATCACCTCAAATGCTGGAGACCAACTGACTATACTGCCATGCCCGAAATAGCCATAATACCAAGTTGTTGAAACACTACCAAAATTAGCACCAAAGGTGTTGGAGACCAAACTGCTCAAATTGACCTGCCCGATATAGCCATTGAATTGAACTGCAGAAACTCTGTTAAAAATAGTATTGCTAAAAATAGATCTTACTAAAAATAGCATACTGCTAAAAATAGTAAGTTGTTCCAAACTCATTTTAACCACAATCCGAGCAGCCATCGTACTTACTAAAAATAGTAAGTCCGGAAAAGTTCTCTGATTCAGTTGCATGTCATGCTGTCGCGAAGCTCTCTGAAAACCCAGAAGGAATCCAGAATCCGAACTGTAAAACTCCAACATGCAGTCGTTGTAATTTACTAAAAATAGTAAGTCCAAAAAAGTTATCTGATTCAGTTGCATGTCATACCACTGCGAAGCTTCCTGAAAACCCAGAAAGAATCTCGCAAACAAATTGCAAAACTCCAACATGCAAACCCTTGAATCCTCAAAAGAAACCTCCAAGCAGCTGGAAACCCAAATTCTGCCATTGACTAGCCTACAAGCATTCAAGGATAGGCTATCATTCACTGGAGAGTGCAGTGCTAAAAATGGGGACATTACATTAACACAACTTGAAGTTAATACCTTAGGCCAAGGGGTCAACTGCAAATTAGAACAATTTGCCCTTTTAATGAAAAAATTCATTAAAATAATATTTTTCAAAGGCCAAGGCTTAGTTCTGAGTAACTGCTCCTGATGACGTGATGGATTGAAAGCTAACAATTGCTAACTGCCAAAAATAGTATTTACTATAAATAGTAAATATTGAGGAACGACCACAAAACCTCCAAAACTGGAACCCTTTGATTCACCTCAACGAGCCTACAGAATTCCGGAGTAGGCTGATGAGCCACTGATAGGATAACTGCCAAAAGGGGAACATTACAACGTGGGTGCAAAAACTTGATAACTACCTCTCCTTGAGCTACTTGAGCTTCTGTAAATGAAGTAGTGATAGCATAAAAATGAGCATATTTAGTTAATCTATCCACCACAACATAAATACAATCACGGCCTTGCACCTTGGGTAAACCGGTGATGAAGTCCATAGCGATACTTTCCCACTTCTGATTTGGAACTGGCAAGGGCTGCAATAAACCAGCTGGAAAATAATGTTCATTTTTATTCCTTTGACAGGTAGAACATTCCCTTATGTAGTTCATGACTTCTTCCTTCATTCCCTTCCAAGCAAATCTTTCTCTTATTTGCTTGTAAGTCTTGAACATACCTTGATGACCAACAAAAGGAACATCATGAAATGACTGAAATTTTTTCCTTTTAAGCTTGGATTCAGGTACCAAAAAGATTCTACCCTTATACATAATCAATCCATCAACCAAATTATGCCTTTCATCAACCAAATGGCCTTCTATAATGGTGGTTGTGAACTGTTTTTTTGCATAATCAACAGCAATCAACTCTTTCCAATCTGCTGAAAGCTCACAAAGTGACTGCAAATGAGGCCTTCTGGACAAGGCATCCGTAACTACATTGTTCTTACCCTTAACATACTCGATATCAAAGTCATAAGCCTGAAGTTTGCTTACCCATTTTTATTGCCTTTCATTTAAATCTTTTTGGTGCATGAAATGTTTAAGACTATTATGATCAGTCTTAACCACAAATTTACTTCCCACCAAGTATTGGCGGAATTTGGACAAAGCATGCATAATGGCAAGCATCTCTTTGTCATAAATTGAGTATAACTTTTCTGCTCTCAAAGACAATAGGGTGTTTGTCTTGCATGAGAACAGCTCCAACTCCTTCATCTGAAGCGCCACATTGCAATTCAAAAGGCTTTTTCAAATCAGGTAAAGCCAATACTGGACATGAACTCATAATTTGTTTGAACTTGTCAAACACTCCTTGTGCTTTATCTGTCCATAGGAAGACTCCCTTTTTGGTGAGATCTGTGAGAGGGGCTGCCATATGAGAATACCCCTTGACAAATCTTCTATAAAACCCACACAAGCCCAAAAATCCCTTCAAGTGAGTCACATTTTTTGGAGGTGGCCAATCAACAATGGCTCTAATCTTCTCAGGATGAACTTTGACCCCCTTAGAATTGATAATGTGGCCAAGATAGAGAAGCTTAGTCATCCCAAACTCACATTTAGATTCTTTAGCAAACATGCATTCAGCCTCCAGAATGCTAAGCACTTCCTCCAAGTGCTGAAAGTGCTCCTCCCAAGACTTACTGAAAATGAGAATATCGTCAAAGAAGATGAGCACAAACTTCCTCAACTGCTGCTTGAAAGTCTTGTTCATACAAGATTGAAAAGTTCTTGGAGTGTTAGTCAAACCGAATGGCATGACAAGGAACTCAAAGTGCCCATAGTGACATCTAAAAGCTGTTTTCTCAATATCCCTTTCTCTCATTCTGATTTGATGGTAACCGGATCGAAGATCAATCTTCGAAAAGAACATAGCCCCATGGAGCTCATCAATAAGCTCATCTATCCTAGGAATAGGATATCTATTCTTGATGGCCTTTTTATTCAATGCACGATAATCAACACACATACGCATTGTACCATCTTTCTTTTTGACCAAAACCACTGTTGAAGCAAATGGGCTTTTGCTTGGTTTAATGAACCCTACCTCCAAAAGTTCTTTGATAGTCTTTTCTATCTCATCTTTCTGCTTCTTTGGATAACAATAAGGAGTAGTGATGACCGGCTTTGCACCCTCTTCTAGTTCAATCACATGCTCACATCCTCTTTCAGGTGGTCTCCCTGAAGGTAAGTCACCAAAAACCTTGCTCTTTTTAGAAAGAAGAGCTTGTATATCAGGTGGATATTGTCTTTTCTCTACAACTAGATCAGCTGGTAAGATCATACACTCTGCTGCCCATTCAACTTGATCATGACGGATCAGCCTCTCCATTCTTTTCAAGAACACAATCCGAGGACCTCCATTGGACATGCCTCTCAAGACCACCTTCTTCCCATCAGCTTGGAATTTCAATTCCATGGTTTGCAGATTCAAAGTGATCTCTCCAAGAGATCGCAACCATTGTATTCCCAAAACAGCATCGGTATCACCAATGCCTACAACATAGAAGTCATCCTTCACCTGATAATTTCCCAATTGCATAGAAAGGTTAGGAATTTTCTTTGTGCAAGATATGGTAAAGCCATCTGCTACCATTACTTTGAATCCTTCAAAATCTTTGGTCTTCAATCCTCTTTTGGTAACTAGGCCTTCATCAATGAAATTATGAGTTGCTCTTGTATCAATTAGAGCAACAATCCTTTGAGAACTAACCACTCCACGAACTCGAAAGGATTCATTCTTTTGGAAACTAGATAGTTGGGAAAAAGCACTACCATCTCCAACTTTTGGTTCCTCTTCTGGAGCTTCTTCTCCTTCATCACTTGCTGTTTCATACTGCTGATCATACGGATCAGATTTTGATCCAGAATCAGAATAACCCTCCATTTGTTGTACTTTACCTTTCCCATAACAACGGTGACCTCTTGTCCAAGGTTCACGACAAGTATATCAAACTCCTTTTCTAAGTTGATCACGGAGTTCATCAGATATCCTTTGTGGGTACTTGTTGGGCTGATTCGAAGGGAACTTCTTATCCTTTTTGAATGGTTTAGACTGAAATTTTGGCCTTGGAGCAGCCAACTCTTTCTTGATTGCTTCATCCAATGATGGTGGATCAAAGGCTTTGACCCATCCTTTCAAAGGCTCCATTAAACTTTCCGCAAATAATACCACAAGTCTTCTTTCAGTAATGTTAGGCACCATTACTGTCAGCCTTTGAAAATCAGCAACATAAGTATCTAAAGATCCGTGTTGTTCCAATTGTGCCAATTCTCGGAAACTCAGCTCAGGATCTTTGGTATCAAATCTTTCAATTAATTGATTGGTAAACTCTTCATAGGTATGGATGAGGTTATGGCCAAGAGTAACCAAACCGTGAATCCACCATTTGTGAGCCACTCCATCCAAGTGTAATGTGGCAAATTTAATTGCATCTTCCTTCGGCATTGGTCTAAGTGAAAAATAGTTATCCAATTTTTGCACCCATGCTTTGGCTGCACTCTTATTACTTCCATCAAAGTGGTCCAAGGTAATCTTACCCAATGCTTGTTGAAAATCATTTCTATGGTTCATTGGAGGACGTTGTTCATTCCTTCCACCATTCCTTCTGCTTCTTTGATTCATGAATTGATCAAAGGTCCATGCATCTCTCATATCAGGGGGTAAAGAGATGTACTCCATATATGCTTGCCTAGCATCATCAGCAAAAGGTACCCCAACTTCAGGTTGTTGTTCATCTCTCGGAGTGAATATAGGAAGAAGAGGTCTAGATGAAGATCCTCTTGTGTTTGTGACATGCTGTCCAACAGTTCTATCCCTTCCATTAACCGCTGAAGCATTATGACCATCAGGAACAAAAGTTCCATTAACACCACTATTACTTCTGTTCTCACCAACTTGATTTGGTTGGGGCTGAATATTATTCTTAGTAGCTTGCCGATCCAATTTAGCCAACAAACGTGTCATCATCTCTAACATGTTATCAAACTTCTTTTCTGCTCGAGCATCTTTTTCTTCGATTGAAAGTCGGGACTCTTCTGACATTCTCTCAACTGTTTTACCCGTTTCTCTCAAAGCTTCTGACAAAGTATCTACTTCTAGCACTAGCGGAAACTGTGATTGAGATCTGGCCTGGTTTTTGATGAAGTATCTGGTTGCTCTGTCACTCATCTGTCAACTGATAGACTAGTAAACACAGGATGGCAAAAACTTCTGCTTTGATACCACTGAAATATTCTCTCTCAAATTTTTCTTGTTTTAAGTGAACATTTACAATAGAATCAATCACCCGTTAAGGTTAACATAACCCAAAACGTACAAGAAAGAACTCTAACCAAGAATGTGCCCTAAAACCACTTAAGGAGGAGGGGCGGGCATATGGTCAGAGGATCCCTAGGATCTACTGAAACAATGAGTACGAGATTACACTGAAAGAGAGATATTAAATTCAACACCAAGAATGTGCACTCAAGATCCTTTGACAGGCGAGGTGCTAACATATGGTGGAGTACTACTGCTGAATTAAAATGAAACAAGGCGGATAACCAGCCAAAGAACTTTCCACGCTACCACCAAACAGTGGGGGGAAAAGATTACAAAATAATACTTCTTCTGCTGCGGTAGGCATCCACTAAAGAGTGGGGATTCACCACTTGAAAGTGGGCATGAAAGAGATTACAAAACAGATTATCCACACTAGCGGTATACCATCCAGGGGTGCTTAATGTGAAGTTAATTAAATAATGCAGCAAATGGTAAAACTGAAACAGTAAACTGTTAACAGTTTGTACAAATAAGAAAGCTGCAAATTACATGGTTTTTCACTATTTTTCAAAGCACCACGTTATACAATGTTTCCAAGTTAGAATATAATAAGAAATGAAGAAAGAAGATGGAAACAACAAATGAATTGCTTCTATCTCAGAAATCTGCAATTCTGGAAATTGCAATCAACAACTATAAAAATTCATAAAATATTCATAACTCAACCAAAATACCTCCGAATTGGGTGCAACCAAAGGCAATGATCAACTAGAAGCTAGGCGCCTCTGCTAAGATGAAGAAACAGCTTCAAAACACCAGTAATTATTTATGACACGCATCCCAATTCAAACAAAAAGGTACGACCCTCCTTGAGGGGCGATTTTGCTCTTTAAAAAACCACACTTCAAATTAAATTCTGGAAATTGGTGAGAATGGTCGCCCAAACCTTAGAGATAGATAGACCAAATACCTAGAACAAAACAAAAATCATACAAACAACTGTGAGTGAATTTGCCTTACAACTGTGTGGAAACAACAACTGCAAAAATTGGTAAAAACTCCAAAATTCCACCTTGAAGCTCTATCTGCTAGTCTGGATGAGAAGCAACAACAATTCAATTAGGTGTTATCTTGCAAACACGAAATTGAGATAGGTACTAGGAGGTCAGCATTCCTCGAAGTGCAAAATGAGAAATCATTTCGACAGCGTATGTTTAGCAAACTATGAGATAACCAAATGCTGGAGCCAAGCCTCATTTTTAAAGGAAGAGAGAAAACTGTTCAAATCCCAGAGAAGGTACGCCAAAAGCCATCACACATTCTTTTCAAAAAAAGATATAATTCTCCACAAAAGTGCATCCCACTTGAGACAAGGAAGAATTATTAAAAACCTTTTTAAATTCCTTCATGAGGCGCCTCCCTTTAAGTCCCTCTTTTAACACAACTTGAAGTTAATACCTTAGGCCAAGGGGTCAACTGGAAATTAGAACAATTTGCCCTTTTAATGAAGAAATTCATTAAAATAATATTTTCGAAAGGTCAAGGCTTAGTTTTGAGTAATTGCTCCTAATGACGTGATGCACTGAAAGCTGACAACTGCTAACTGCCAAAAATAGTATTTACTATAAATAGTAAATATTGAGGAACGACTACAAAACCTCCAAAACTGGAACCCTTTGATTCACCTCAACGAGCCTACAGGATTCCGGAATAGGCTGATGAGCCACTGACAAGATAACTGCCAAAAGGGGAACATTACACTGTGGGTGCAAAAACTTGATAACTACCTCTCCTTGAGACCTATGCCAGAGGAGGATACCATAAAGTTCGCCACCTTACATTTGGAAGGAGCTTCCCATGAGTGGTGGTACCACAGTTTGGTCACCCTTGGCCACAACCTAATTCGTACATATGAAGAATTCACCAAATGTTGATCGAAAGATTTGACACTAAAGATCCTGAGGTGAAGTTTAGGGAACTTGCACAACTGAAACAACATGGTTCATTGGAAGCATACATTGGAGACTTCCAAAGGCTTTCCGTGATGGTGCCCAATATCACTGAAAGAAGGCTAGTGATGCTGTTCTCAGAAGGATTGATGAAACCATTGAAGGGATATGTAAAGGATTTTGACCCACCAAGCCTTGAGAAAGCCATTAAGAAAGCGAGAAGCATGGAGTTGTTTGCGCCTAGGCCAAAGTTTCCATCCAAGCCTTTCCCTCATAAGCGTGAAAAAAGACAATCTTCAAATCAGCACAAGAAGTTTCCTTCTATGTAGTGTTCCACCCCTCTGCTGATTTTGTTTCTCTGAACTTGTATGTCTGATTTTTTTGTTTGGTTTGTATTTCTCTTTTTTTGTGTTTAAGTTTTTTTGCTAGTAACACTAAAATAGTACTGAAGAGCATATGCATATAGTTGAAACTTCTAACAAACTAATCTATTGTAATAACTCAAGTAATTACTCAAATCAATAGCCAAAGATGCTTTCTTCATTACATAATAGATTACATAGATAGATGGCTTACATCATATTCGAAACTAACTACATCAAAACCCACATTTTAACTTACAGCCATACAACACTGTGAATAGTGATTTGCTACAGTAGTAAACCCCACCAAATTGCTCACGCCCGCTGAAATACAAACTTCTCCCACCAAAATCCGAATTGGAAGGCTTCTTAGGGCAAGGGCACCCCCTTTGGGTGAAGTTGCAGCCACACAAGATAGGCGTTTTTTCCCCTTAGTGCTGATGAAACCCTCAAGAAAGGGTGGTTGGCTGTAGCATCTTCAAAACAGCCCCAAAATTCTTCAAAAAGCAAATAGCTCCCTTACAACGTGCTTGAAGGCTATGGCAGCTCAAAATCGACTCAAAACTAGCTCGAATAACATGCAAACAACAACTTATGACTTCCAACGAAGTAACCAAAAACTGATCAGCAACCTTAAGGTGGTGTTTCACACCCTCAAGCAACTCCAAACGAAGAACCAAGCCCCACCAGGGTTACCCACTGCAAGAAATCAGGAAACCCTAGCCTCCTTTCTCCAAAGCCACACTCCAAAGTTTGTTCAAGCAAAATGATCGACATATGGAGAGGGTCGAGCTTTCTCTCTTGTTATTTATAATTTTACATTGAAAACACCATTCATTAAAATGAGCACTATTCACTTAAGCTATAACATTTTCACTTTATGAATGAATAGTAACTTTAAATTTTAAAGTGACCTCTTCATTTTAAAGACACATGGTTCCTAGGCCGAGGATGATGAAAAAAAAGGTGAATATCATTAAATTAAGCACAAATATCATGCCAAACGCAACAATTCACCCTGCCACGATACTCCGGAGATCAATACTGCAATTCAATGACCAAGTGCTTGACCAAGTGACCCTCTATCCAGAACCATTAGCCTACGAGGGTCGGCATGATAGGCTAATGCACTGACGTACAGGTCTCTAAGTAGAAGGGGACATCACAGTCCGCCCTCCCTGAAACTGCTTGTCCCCAAGCAATCTCAACTCCGGATGCTGTAAAATGTCCTCGCTCTCCCATGTAGCATCCTCTACCGGCAAATCCTTCCATTTAATTAGATATTCCCTGATGACCTGTCTCCGCAACTATCTTTCTCGGACATCTAAGATGGCCTCAGGTACCATAATCAATTTCCCTTCATCATCCAAGGGTGGTAAAGCTGTGGAAGGAACAACACGATGTCCTAATGCCTTCTTGAGGCGTGACACATGAAATACATTGTATACCCTACTATTTGTGGGTAAGTCCAACTCATAAGCCACCTCGCCTACCCGTCTGATGATCCTGAAGAGTCTGTAGTATCGCGGCTTGAGTTTCTCCGCACCACTCTTCCTGAGAGTAGACCGGCGAGAGGGCTGCAACATCAAATACACCATATCCCCAACCTCAAAAGAACGCTCAACTCTCCTCTGGTCGGCATACTGCTTTTGTTGATTCTGTGCCTTTAGAATGTTCTCACGGAGAGCTTTCATAATATCTTGGTTTTCTTGTAAAAGATCCCCAGCACTGGGCACTCTACTGTCACTCAACAATAAATCAAGAAAGTTGGGCGCCTCATACCCATATAATGCCATGAATGGGGACATTTGAATTGACATGTGGTGCGTGGTATTATAACAGTATTCACAAAGATGAATCCACTTTACCCAACCTTTTTTCTGTCCTGCTATATAGTTTCAGAGATATCCCTCCACCCATTTATTTACAATCTTCGTCTGACCATCAGTCTGTGGGTGGTAGCTAGTGCTCAGAGTAAGCTCGGTCCCACAAAGCCTCTATAACTCCTGCCAGAAGTGGCTCAAGAACCGACTATCCCTGTCGTTGACGATGTTCTGGGGTAGCCCATGCAACCTGAACACCTCATAGAAAAACAATTCTGCTACCTGTGTAGCTGAATATGTAGCTGCTATCGGAAAGAAATGAGCATACTTTTTGAGGCAATCAACAACTACATAGATACAGTCTCTACCTTGGGCTTTCGGCAAGCCTGTAATGAAGTCCATCGACAAGCATTCCCACTTCTTGTCAGGAATCGGAAGTGGCTGAAGTAACCTAGCAGGATGGGTGTGCTCATGTTTATTCTGCTGACAAACAGGACATTCTCTGACATATCGAAGGACATTTGAATTGAGTCCCTTCCAAGTGAAACGTTCCCAAACCTGTTTGTAAGTTTTGAAATACCCCGGATGTCCGGCCATGGGTGCATCATGAAAGGCCCTCAATATTGTGTTTTTCATTTTTGATCCCGGGGTCAAGAAAATCCTTCCTTTGTAAATGATAAGATCATTTACAACTGAATATCTGCTATCTTGCACCGAACCCTCATTTACAACTGAATATTTGCTATCTTGCACCGAACCCTCAACAATGCCAGAAGCCCAAGAGTCTTTGGCATACTCTATTGTTATCAGATGTCTCCAGTTCTCCGAAATCTCAATCATGGAACTCAAATGTGGACGGCGAGACAAGGCATCAAAAATCACATTCTGGGACCCTTTGACGTAGGCAATGTCAAAGTCATATGATTGCAATTTGCTCACCCACTTCTGTTGACGATCGTTGAGATCCCGCTGTCCTAGGAAATGCCTCAAGCTGTTGTGATCGGTCTTAACGCAAAATTTGCTGCCCACAAGGTACTGCCTGAATTTGGCCAACGCATGCATGATGGCCAACATCTCCTTGTCATAGATGCTATAACTTCTCTCTGGTCCTCTTAACTTCTTGCTCTCGAATGCTATTAGATGCTTGTCCTGCATAAGGACGACACCAATCCCTTTACCCGAAGCGTCACACTGAAGCTCAAAGGGTCTAGTGAAATCTGGTAATGCAAGAACAGGACAAGAAGTCATCAGCTGCTTAAACTTCTCAAAACACTCCTGCGCCTCAAGAGTCCAAACGAATGCCCCTTTCCTTGTCAAGTCTATAAGTGGCGTTGCATTACGTGAATATCCACTGACAAATTTGCGGTAGAAGCCACACAAGCCCAAAAATCCTCTAAGCTGAGTAAGATTCTCGAGAGTAGGCCATTCTATAATAGCTCTGACCTTGTCAGGATCCATACGTACACCCTCTGCACTAATAATATGACCCAAGTACAACAATTCCGACATACCCAAATCACATTTTGATTCCTTGGCATACAAGGACTCCCTACCAAGAATACCCAGTACCGTATCCAAATGGGCAATATGCTCCTCCCAAGCCTTGCTGTATACCAATATGTCATCAAAGAAAACAAGTACGAACCTCCTCAATTGTGACTGGAAGACCCTGTTCATGTTGGATTGAAACGTAGCAGGGGCATTGGTTAGCCCAAATGGTATAACCAAAAACTCAAAGTGTCCACAATGACAATGGAACGCTGTTTTCTCAGTGTCCTGCTCCTTCACATGAATCTTTTGATACCCCGATCTCAAGTCTATTTTTGAAAACCAACGAGCACCATGTAGCTCATCTATCAGCTCATCAATCCAGGGAATAGGATACCTATTTTTGATTGTCCTTTTATTCAACAATCTGTAATCAATGCACATCCGCAAGGTACCATCCTTTTTCTTCACTAACACAACAGATGAAGCGAATGGTGACTTACTAGGCCTGATATGTCCCATTGCGAGCAGCTCCTTAATAGTCTTTTCTATTTCATCCTTAAGTCGTTTAGGATGCCTTTAGGGTGTGACAATCACGGGCTTAGTGCCCTCCTCCAACTCAATGATGTGTTCAATACCACGATCTGGTGGTCTACCAGGTGGGATCTCACTGAACACCTTAGCATGTTTAATTGTCAACTCCTATATGTTTGGATGATAAATTGAGGTTTGTTGCTCCTCTTGTGATGGCATCAACATGCATGCTGCTGCCCACTCAATCATGTCGTGTCGCATGAGTCTCTCCATTCTACTGAAAGATATCATTCTGAAATAACTATCTCTGATGGCCTTCAACACATGATTCCTCCCATCCACCTTAAATCTCATCTCCATATCATGAAGGTTAAGGATAAACTCTCCAATGTCATGAAGCCATTTCATCCCTAGAACCATATCAGTGTCTCCCATATTCACCACATAGAAATCTGCCTTAAATTCATAATTATTCAACCGCATAGGGAGATTTGAAATCATCCTATCACACTTGAGAGTGTAGCCATCTGCAAACTTCACTCTTATGCCTTCAAATTCTTCAGTCTGAATCCCACGCTTCTCAACCAACCTAGCATCAACAAAATTATGCGTGGCCCCTGTATCCAGCAAGGTAACGATCTTTTTCCCAGCTAAGACCCCTTGCATTCTGAAATAGCCCTCTCACTGTATGCTAGTGATACGTGCTTCTTGAAGTTTTACTTCTTCCTTCGTTTCGACGTCATTATCGACTTCATTTTCAGATTTTTCTCCTTCAGATTCATCATGCTCGGAGTGCTGGTTTGATTTATTGGATTCAAAATTCTCAAAGAATGCCCACATTATTCGGTTAGCCTTTCCCTTAGGCCTCAAAGAACAGTCGTGGTTTGCATCATAGGGTCCTTTGCAATAGAAGCACAACTTCTTCCTGCACAAGTCGTCGATGGTTTCTTTCTCTAGCGGGGCTACTGATTTCCCTTTGGAATCTAAGTTTTCCTTCTTCTTAGAAAATGATTTCCCGTCCTTGTATGAAGATGATGCTTTAGAAGAGAACTTACTTTGCGGAGCTACAAGTTCCATGCTCCTAGCTTTTTTCATAGCCTCCTATAGAGTCGGGGGATCAAAAGCTTTGATCCAACCTCTCAATGGTTCCGATAGACCTTCGATGAATAATACAACCAATCTCCTTTCTGATATGTTGGGAACCATAACTGATAACCGCTGAAAATCAGCTATATATCCTTCCAAACTCCCAACTTGCTTGAGTTGAGCTAGGTCTCTGAAATAGGTTTCCGGATCTTTCTTATCAAAGCATTCAACCAACCTGTCGACGAACTCCTGGTAAGAGGTGATGCGGTTATGCTGCAATGTGACCATCCCATGATACCACCAATCATGGGCTACTCCCTCCAAATGTAAGGTGGCATACTTAATTGCGTCCTCCTCTGCCATTGGTCGAAGAGTCAAGAACGTATCCAACTTGTGGACCCAAGCTTGTGCTGTGGTCTTACCACTACCATCAAATGTAGGCAAAGTGAGTTTACTAGTGGCATTTTTCAAGTCTCTATTTTGATTCCGAGGCCTCCTATCTGGCCTTGTCCTGTAATGCTCTCTTCGTTGACTTACAAATCGGTCGAAGTTGATGCACTCCCTGACCTGTGGTGTCAATAGCTCCCATTCATCATTTTCTGCCATGATATTATCTGCAAACACTGCCTCACCCTCTTTTTTAGCATTTTCCTCTGCCGGTTCATTTGTCAAAAAGGTAGGACGTGTAGGCCTATCAACAGTATGAGTAGGTGCTCATTGTGCCCTGGGGGTCCCCACAACGCTCCTGTTATCATCAAGTATCTGGTTTTGTCTTCCTTGAGTTTTCATTTGTTGTAACTGTGTCATAAGTGCTTGTAAAGCCATTGCAACCTGTTCCTGTCCAGTTGGCAAGCGTCTAAAAAGCTTAGTCATCTTGGTCCTCATTATGTCCCCTATTTCCTCCTTCATTTCTAGGTGGACTACCATTTCCCCTATCACCCATCGTGGTCTGTTGTATAGCAGCAATCTGATTTCTTTGTTGGCCCGCTCTTTGACGAGTGTAATATCTGTGAGGGCCTACTTCTTGTGGCTGCATGAAAAACTTTAACCCTCCAGGATGGCAGGATCAAGGCTCTGATACCACTGTAGTGTTCCACCCCTCTGCTGATTTTGTTTTTTTGAACTTGTAGGTCTGATTTTTTCGTTTGGTTTGTATTTCTCTTTTTTTGTGTTTGAGTTTGTTTGCTAGTAACACTAAAATAGTACTGAAGAGCATATGCATATATTTGAAACTTCTAACAAACTAATCTATTGTAATAACTCAAGTAATTACTCAAATCAATAGCCAAAGATGCTTTCTTCATTACATAATAGATTACATAAGATAGATGGCTTAGATCATATTCAAAACTAACTACATCAAAACCCACACTTTAACTTACAGCCATACAGCACTGTGAATAGTGATTTGCTATAGTAGTAAACCCCACTAAATTGCTCACGCTCGCTGAAATACAAACTTCTCTCACCAAAATCCGAATTGGAAGGCTTCTTAGGGCAAGGGCACCCCCTTTGGGTGAAGTTGCAGCCACACAAGATAGGCGTTTTTTCCCCTTAGTGCTGATGAAACCCTCAAGAAAGGGCGGTTGGCTGTAGCATCTTCAAAACAGCCCCAAAATTCTTCAAAAAACAAATAGCTCCCTTACAATGTGATTGAAGGCTATGGCAGCTCAAAACCCACTCAAAACTAGCTCGAATAACATGCAAACAACAACTTATGACTTCCAACAAAGCAACCAAAAACTGATTAGCAACCCTAAGGTGGTGTTTCACACCCTCAAGTAGCTCCAAACGAAGAACCAAGCCCCACCAGGCTCACCCACTGCAAGAAATCAGGAAACCCTAGCCTCCTTCTTCCTCCAAAGTTACACTCCAAAGTTTCTTCAAGCAAAATGATCAACATATGAAGAGGGTTGAACTTTCTCTCTTGTTATTTATAATTTTACATTGAAAACACTATTCATTAAAATGAGCACTATTCACTTAAGCTATAACATTTTCACTTTATGAATGAATAGTAACTTCAAAATATAAGTGACCCCTTCATTTTAAAGACACATGGTCCCTAGGCCGAGGAGGATGAAAAAAAAGGTGAATATCATTAAATTAAGCACAAATATCATGCCGAACGCAACAATTCACCCTGCCACCATACTCCGGAGATCAATACTGCAATTCGACGACCAAGTGCTTGACCAAGTGACCCTCTATCCAGAACTATTAGCCTACGAGGGTCGGCATGATAGGCTAATCCACTGACGTACAGGTGTCTAAGTAGAAGGGGACATCGCATTCTAAGATGGATGATGAGGTTCGTGAGAAGGTTAGGAAGGAAGGAAAGTGTTACACTTGCAAAGAATTTTGGTCAAAGGGACATAGATGCTATGGATGAGGCCATTCTAAGCACATGGAGGCCTATTCTAATTTTGGATTAAAATCTGATCTCTCGGAGTAGCAATTTGATTTTTCTGAAAGTGAAGAAGAAAGGGATCCAGAAGAGGCTAAAGATGAGTAAGGGAGTGGGGGCACATTTTCCCAACTCTCTAGTTTCCAAAAGAATGAATCTTTCAAGGTTCGTGGCTTGATTGGGAAGCATCGTATAGCTGCCTTGATTGACACTGGAGCAACAAACAACTTCATTGATGAAGGAGTGGTTGCAAAGTGGGGACTCAAGACTGAAGAATTTGAAGGATTCGAAGTCATGGTAGCTGATGGGTTTCACATTTCCTGCACTGATAAGGTTTCCAACATGTCCTTGTAGCTGGGTAACCATGGAGTCAAAGATGACTTCTACGTTGTTAGTATTGGAGATACGGATGCTGTGCTTGGCATTCAATGGCTGAGTTTTTCTCAGAGAGATCTCTCTAAATCTACAAACAATGGAGCTCAAGTTTCAATCTGATGGGAAGAAGGTGGTGCTAAGAGGAATGTCAAATGGGGGTCCTCAAATTGTCTCTTTTAAAAGAATGGAGAGGCTGATCCAGCATGATCATGTTGAATGGGCTGCAGAGTGTATGGTTCTACTAGCCAGTCCAGTTGAAACAAAGAGGGACTATCCACCAGATATTCAGTGCTTGCTCACCAAAAAGAGTAAGGTGTTTGGTGATCTACCTCCTGGGCCGCCTCTAAATAGGGGGTTTGAGCACGTCATTGAACAAGAGTAAGGAGCCAAACCAGTTATCACAACACCCTATCGGTATCCTAAGAAGCAGAAAGATGAAATTGAGAAGAACATAAGAGAGCTCTTGGAGATGGGTTACATTAACCCAAGTAAAAGTCCTTTCGCTTCAGCTGTTGTCCTTGTGAAGAATAAGGATGGCACTATCCGCATGTGTGTGGATTTTGGTGCCTTGAACCAAAGCACAATCAAGAACCGGTACCCCATTCCTAGAATAGATGAGCTCATTGACGAGCTACATGGTGCCAAGTTCTTTTCAAAAATTGATTTGAGATCGGGATACTATCAGATTTTAGATGAGGGGATCAGATGTTCAAAAGATGACATTCCGATACCACTATGGTTACTTTGAGTTTTTAGTCATGCCATTTGGGTTGACTAATGCTCCAGCCACTTTCCAGTCTTGTATGAACAAAACCTTTCAGAAACAATTGAGGAAGTTTGTGTTGATATTTTTTAATGATATTCTCATTTACAGCAAGACTTGGGAGGAGCGCCTCAAGCACTTGGAGGAAGTGCTTAGCATCCTTGAGACAAAAAACTTCTTTGCTAAAGAGTCCAAATGTGAATTTGGCATGAGGGAGTTGCTCTACCTTGGTCACATCATCAGTGCAGAAGGAGTAAGATTTGACCCAGAAAAGATCAAGGCAATTGTGCATTGGCCAATTCTAGAAAACTTGACTCATTTGAAGGGGTTCTTGGGTCTTTGTGGTTTGTATAGGAGGTTCGTGAATGGGTATTCATATTGCTGCCCCCCTTACTGATCTCACCAAGAAGGGAGCATTCATATGGTTTGAAAAGGCACAAGGTGTTTTTGACAAATTCAAGAAGATCATGAGCTCTTGTCTAGTGTTGGCCATTCCAGATTTCTCCAAACCATTCGAGCTGCAATGTGATGCTTCAGGAGAAGGTGTTGGAGTTGTTTTGATGCAAGAGAAGCATCCAATTGTGTTTGAAAGCAGGAAATTTAGAAGTGTTGAAAGGACCTATTCCATTTATGACAAGAAGATGCTTGCAATCATGCATGCCTTGGCAAATTTTAGACAATATTTAGTTGGGAGCAAATTTGTTGTCAAGATAGATCATAATAGCCTCAAGCATTTCATGCATCAAAAGGATTTGAACGAAAGACAACAGAAGTGGGTGAGTAAGCTTCAAGCTTATGACTTTGACATTGAGTATGTCAAAAGTAAGAACAATATTGTAGCAGATGCAGTATCTAGGCGACCTCATTTAGGCTCATTGTGTGAGCTTACTACTGATTGTAAGGAGTTGTTGCTTGCTGATTATGCGAAAAATTAGTTTACAACCAGCATTGTTGAAGGTACTTTTCATGATGAAAGGTACAAGTGGTTGATGGATTGATACATTACAAGGGAAGGAACTTCTTGGTGGCTGATTCTAAGCTTCAGAAGAAGATTTTGTAGACTTTCCACGACATCCCACTTGCTGGTCATCAGGGATACTTCGAGACTTATAGGCAGATCCGTAAAAGATTTTCATGGAAGGGGTTGAAGAATGAGGTCTTGAGCTACTTCAAGAAGTGCCCTACTTGCCAAATGAACAAGAATGAGCATACACATCCAGCTGGTTTGTTGCAGCCCCTACTCATTCCCAATCAGAAACGGGAAAGCATCTCAATGGATTTCATCACAGGGTTGCCCAAGACTCATGGGAAAAACTCAATCTACGTAGTGGTGGATAGATTAACAAATTTTGCTCATTTCTTTGCCATTGCTAGTTCATTTTCAGCAGTTTAAGTTGCGGAATTGTTTTTTCATGAGGTGTTTAGGTTGCATGGTTTGCCGAAGAACATTGAGAGTGATAGGGACAGCAAGTTCCTAAGCACCTTTTGGCAAATTTTTTTTCAGGTTGAGTGGTACAGTGCTCACTCCAAGCACTAGTTATCACCCCCAAACTGATGGGCAAATAGAGATTGTGAACAAATGGTTGGAAGGCTATCTTAGAAATTATGTCTCGGAGCAACAAAAGGTTTGGGTAAGATGGCTTCACTTAGGGGAGTATTGCTATAATTCATCCTACCACATGTCTATTAGGATGTCCCCTTTCATAGATCTCTATGGTTATGAGGCTCCTAGCTTTGCAGATTTGGTGATTGGTGATAGCAAAGCTCCTCAAGCCAAGGATATGTTGCAGCAAAGTCAAGATATTTTGAAGTCCTTGAAGAACAACATCCATATAGGACAAAATCAACAGAAGATGTACGCTGATCAGCAGTGTGTTGAGTGTTCATTTGAGGTTGGGGACATGGTTTATCTTCGTCTTCAGCCATACAAACAATCTACTCTCAAGAAGAGTGGAGCTAAGAAGCTCAAACCCTGTTTCTGTGGACCATTAGAGTTATCAGAAAGGTTGGAGCAGTGGCCTATGAGTTAGAGTTACCAGCTAACAACAAGGTTAACAATGTCTTTCATGTGTCTCACCTCAAGAAGGCGCTTGGGCACAACGTTGTTGCTTCATCCAATTTGCCTCCTTTGGATGATGAGGGACAACTGGTTTTGGTTTTAGAAGAGATCATTGATTCCAGAGAGCGTTCTTTGAGGAGAAGGACAATCAAAGAATACTTGGTGAAGTGGAAGAACTTGCTTTTGGAGGATGCCACTTGGGAGAATGAGGAGATTTTGTAGCATCCGAGCTTGCAATTGCTTGAGGACAAACAATCTTGGGGAGGGCGGACTGTAATGTCCCCTTCTCAACAGTGATCTAGTAGTTGGCCGTTAGCCTATTCCGGAGACCCGTAGGCTACTCAGAGGTGAAAATTAGGGTTTCCTATCTTATAGGAGAATGTTTCAGCTTGTTCCGAGGCTTGCTCTTGGAATCTTAGAGTTTAGATCGCATATTCTTTATGGGTTTTCAGAAAGTTTCGCAACGGTATAGCATGCATGATGATCTGAGAAACTTTTCGAATCTACTATTTATAGTAAATTCTATTTTTGACATTGGTTCTGTTTGCATCAACTCAGTGGCCTTTCCTTTTCAGTTAGTTTGGTTGGTAATGTTGATTTTGGCTTTTGTGGCAGAATTGCTGGTGCATATTGAAATTATTTAAGCTGCAAAGGTTATATTTTAATATTATGACCCCTTTGCCTAATGATATAACTTAAGTTATTTTGAAAAGGGGACTTGAAGGGTGGACGCCTCATCAGGAGGCTAATGTGAAATATTTCAAATTAATAAAGCTTGACTTTGGAAAAAGGGACGCCAACTTGAGAAGAGTGATATTTGTTTTAAAAAGTGAATTATTTCATGAGATGAAAAGGGACGCCATCTTGGGATTGAGTTGAAGTCAAAGTCTAAATACCTTCTTGGACCTTGGGCACACTTTCTAGAAGCATCTAGAGACTTCTTCCAAAATCTATAAAAGAGAGCGTTGGTTCTTCATTTGGTTATCTCTTGTCTACTGCAAAGTTATGCTGCCGGAATGGTGAGTGAGTGCTTCGGGGAATGCATACCCCCAGCTTGGCTTAGTTTCTTGCTTGAGAGATAGCAACTAACTGAGAGAGAGGGCTGTTTCTTGTTTAGAGAGGCAGATTGAGTTATTGTAGTTGGAGTTTTGATGTTTTTTAACAATTTTCTGTTGCTGGTTGCAGTAATGGCTGATTGAGGTTTTTGCTCGCTGGAGTCTAGGTGAATTTATTCTCATTTTGGGCATTTGAGATATCATTTCCTCTACCCTAGGCGCCCCTTCCTGTGCATTTTCAGATTTTATTTCAAAGAATTGGAACTTCTAGAGGAGTTCGCCCCTCTAGGAGGGTCGTACCATTTGCCTGGCACTTTGGAGTTGAGCAAAGAAATAAATTCAGCAGCTGGGTTGGGTTTTCAGTGTTGCATCTTGGTTGGCATCATCATAGTTAGTCAATGCATTTGATTTCAGTTCATTTGGGTGAGTTTTGGGAAAGTTATGAGCAAATTAATAGTCTAGATATTTGCTGGTCTGCATTTCATAGTTGCTGTTTTGTCATATTAGATTTGTAGAAGTTGATCTTTTGAATGTGTTGTCTTGTGGAGAGTGATTCTGGAGTTGGGAGAGGCCTTTCAAACATTTGCAGCATTTGGAGAACTTAATTACAGTGTTATTTGCAAGATTATTCTCATTGTAAAGCTGTGCAGTAGTACTGTCAGCTATTTTAATTATCTTGCTTATTTCATTGTTTTCCTATGGTTGTTGAAGATATTGGTTATGCTCAGCCTACATTGTATTGCATTTACATTTTGTTGATCGGCTAAGCCGTCACAAGTGCATAAGACCCCTAGCGCCATATGGTAGCACCATACCCATCTTGGGTTTGAGTGCACATTCTTGGGTTGGGTTACTTTCAACATTGCAACTTGCTTTTCCAGTTCTCCCACTGAATAAGTGGTTGAGTGGATTGTTACTTTCAGCAATGTAATTTCATTTCCAGTCCCTCCGCTGAATAAGTGGCTGAGTTGAGTGTTATTTCCTCTCATTGTACTTTCCTACAGTTCAGATTTTATTCTAACGATCCCATTTGGAGTATGCTCTCACTTTGCCCATACTGGGATCTGGGTTGATTAGAGAGAGAAAGGGTTCCTTTCAGTTGGTTTACGATTTCACTAACGTTAACGGGTGAAAAAATGGAAAAAATTGGCTAGCACATTTAATCCACCCCCCCTCAAGAAAAAACAAGTCGTCTTCCAGACGACTACTACAAAAACTGGAAGACAATCACCCAAAAACTAAAGCTAATGAGGAGTTGGGTGAGATAGTGTCCTTGGAGCCGAGTGGATAGAGGAAGTCAGAGTGGTTGTCTACGCACTACGCTGTCAAAGCCGATAGACTTCTCACGTCCTCAACTTTAGGTTGTGTAGCCTTCAACTTGTTTTCTCTGGCCGTCTTCACCAAGTGGATTGTCTCCTTTAGGTGTTGATTGATCCTTGCTATTTCTTTGTTTTTTTCCCCAACCTACTTGGCCATCTCCTCCTCCAAGGGCTATATCTTCTTGTCCTTTTTTAACAATTCCGTGTCCCTAGCTGTTGCCTTTGCTCTCTCCTCCTCTGTAAGTTGAGCTTGCTGTTGAAGCTGGCTCTGAAGGTGCTAGTTAAGGGAGTCTGCCTCTGCATGAACCTTTTGAGAGAAGGCTATAGCCTCATCGGCCTTGTTGCTCAGTCTCAAATTGGCTGGTTCCTACTGTTTGAACAGATGGAACAACTCTTGATAGGCCCTCTCCATGCCAAAAAGATGGGCTATCAGCTTGTCATCCTTCCCTTGAAATGTCAGCCTGTTTGGGAACTAGGTTGCCAACATGTCTGGTGTTTCCACTTCTGGCCAAACCTTTTTTGTAAAAATAATCATGAATTCTTTTTTCGTAGTGCGACTTCATAAATTGCAATATCCTTAGTGCCTCCCGCCATGCTACAAGAGAGTGATTACAATTGAGTGTCTTGGTAATATTTGACACCTCTTGGATAATTGCTACAATGGGCTCTAAGCTCTGCAGCTACCTCTCAATGGTTGCCATCGGATCTTCCTTGTTTGGTTTGGCGATTTGTACATTGATTCCTTCCGAATCACTTGATTCCTCTTATGTGGATCCAAAAGTTGTTGGCTGGTGTGTGGCAAGGTTGACGGTGGGCATCTTATCATCATGCTCCCTTAGCTGTGTAGGCTCCTCTACCTCTGGTGTACACTCCTTCACTCCTGGTGTAGGCTTCACTACTTCTCGCACAAAGATTGGTGCTGCCGTGAGAGTGAGAATCCGCTTGGTGGCCAGCAATGTGGCGTCCGACTGTATGCTCCCTATTGTAGATGGTATAACCACTGGTTGCTCCATCTCTATGTGCATATGCTATGGTGAGTGTATGGGCGATATATCTTTTCACCGAATGGGGGAACCGAGTAGCTTCAACTAGCTGTCAATATGAGGTGTCTCCAGTGTCGTATCGGCTACTGCTACTCCCTCGACTGCCATTGCTGGAACCAATGCTTGAGCCTCAACCCTTGAAGGTATGATCTCAATCGAGTGCGCATCCACAAGTGTGGTGTTGGGCCTTGGAGGAAGATGCATCTAATTGTTCATACTCCTCATTGCTCTCATCCTCCTTGTTGTACCCCAAATTAAAATTTTCGCTAAACCTCGACATTTTGAAGAAATGAGTCAAAATACTGTTAAATCTGTCAAAAAAGGTCAAAATTGGGGTTTGCATGTCATGCATGAGGGTCAAAAATTTGGAAATTTCAAAATCAGGTAATCTGGGTCGGTTTAAAACAATCAAACCTACGATAACCAGATTTCAGTTTTTCATCTCTAAATTTTAGGAAAATTTCTATTTTTAGCAGTTTTCTAAAAATAGAAACTTTTTCTGGGTTTCTTATGAAACGGATACTTGTAAAATTTTCTAAAAATAGAAAGTTTGGCTTTTAAGGTTAAGACTGATTTTGATTGCCTTAAAATACTTCCTCATCAGGTTGGCGCAGTCAGAATCACAAAAAGATAAGTTTTGCCCTACTGGGTCTATTCTGCTTTTTCAGAAGCTTTTTCGGAGATACAAGGTCATCAATGGAGGTCAGTCAGCTGCCAGGTGTCAAAATCAGATGTTCGAGCATCAAACAGATGTTGTCAACGAACAACGTGCACAAAGAACGAGGAACAAACAAAGGAAGATGAAAATTTGAAAAATGCAAAATTTTGTCCAAGTCTGGAGACTTCAGGCGCCCTAGTCAAGAAGAGGCGCCCATACTTCAATGCCTTAGAAAATTTTCCGTTCCGGCAGTCAAAGACAAGGAAGGCACGTTAAATGAGGTAAAAAGTTAGAAAGCTCATAAATTTTTCTAACTCTGCTAGCCATGGGCACCCCTGAAGGAGAAAGGCGCCCAACTTTTCAAGAGGTTAAAAGTCAGAATTAGGGTTTCTGCCTCTAGGCCAATGTTGCTCAAAATCTTCCCGACTCCACAACGAATCAGTCAACACGATCATTTGATCACACAATCATCCGAAATATCAGATCAAACAGAGGCGTTTCACGCTAGAGATTGAAAGCAAATATGGAAATGATGATTTTTTTTCTAAGTCTGGTGACTCTGGGCGCCCTAGGTGGTTAGGGGTGCCCAACTTTTTGGATGACCTAATCTGGCTATTAGGGTTTGCAAGTATATTCAATCTCCTCAGTTTCCCGCCAGCTTCGCAGCGAATGTCTTTGTCAGCTCGTCAGATCACCCAGTCGTCGGCAAATCCAAGACAAACAGAGGTCACAAAGAGAGGTGTTACGAACTCTGAAAGACGAAAAACACAAAATAAAAACTAAGTCTAGAAGAGATGGGCGCCCCTAAAGGAGAAGGGTGCCTAGGGTTTAGGGCCACCAGACGTCAGTTTCCAGAGACCAAGTATCCAAAAGACCCCTTCCAGAATCTTCTTAGCTATCCAGTAAATCCGTCAGATAGTCAATCTGATCAGCATAGCGCCCAGAATCATGAATTCATTTGAAGGTCAGAAGACGAGCATAAATTTGAAGATCATGAAAATGGCTAACATTGGAGAAAATAGGCGCCCTTGTTAGAGATAGGCGCCTGCCAATTCAAAGGGTCAAATGAAGTTTTTGACAGATTACTTCTCCAAAACAATGTCGTCAGATTCGATCAGGCTCTGTGATGCAACGTTCAACTCGTCCGTCGGATCAATCTGGAAGCTAGGAGACAAAGTCAAGTTAGGGTTAAAAATTGAGCAGAAGGTGAAAACGGCAAAAAATTGGCTAAGTTTGGAGAGATTGGGCACCATACCTCAAGAAGGGCGCCCAACTTCTCATGCCTTAGAGAAAATTTTGAAAATTTTAAAAAATTTCAAAGAAGAAAAAAATGCCTTAGGTCAATGCATGAGCTAAATTTAGGGTTTCACAAAATTAGGGTTTGAGAGGCTATTTCTGTAATGTCCCCTTCCTAGACAGTGCAGCTGGTTCAGAGGTTAGTCTATCATTCTGATCCTCGTAGGCTGACAGATGTGTGCAGAGGATCACTTGAGGCAGTATCCTACGTTTGGGAACCTTACTCCATCGGGCCTTTGCGGACTCTCACAGAGTGTTTTTCAGATACTTACTATTTTTAGTAAGTCAGGCAGACAGGGGTTACTATTTCTGGCAGGGCACCTGTTTCAGTTGGTCAGCTCAGTTTCGACCCAATTGGATGATTTGAGGAGCAAACAGTGATTATCGGAGGATTGGATAATTATTAAAAGGGATTATTAATTTGATTTTATAATATAAAGTCACTTTAATGAAATATTAAAATGTTATTTAAAAGGTGAATTATAAAGTATTTAATACTTTATAATGTTATAATTAAATAAGTACTCATTACTTATTTAATTTGGATGCCTTTTTTTAATTAAAATGCCTAAGTCTAAAAGAGGCGAATTTATATCATTAAATGGATTTTAAGTGATTTTTGAGAAGGGTCGAACTTTTGAGAAGAGGTATATATTTCCTCAAAGACAAATCGAATTCATTTCATGATCATTCTAATTTGTCTTATTTCTCTCTGAGAGCATTGGGGTTTGTGAAACAAGGGTTTCTGTAGACATTAGATTTTGGAGAACGTTCCCTCTTCAGAATCAGGCATACTGAGGCTGTGAAATACCAGTTGAAGCTTGTCCATCAGCGTGGCTTCATCCAAAAGTCATACAGAGTTTACAGTGGAGTTTTTAATTCAGTATTTTGGTTCTATTGTTCTTCAGGAAGAATCGGTTTTTAGAGACTATCATTGATTGGCATTTGGCGCACTTCCCAAGAAATGTACGGCTGCATTTAATGCTACTGACAGGCCGTACTTGCTGCTGTGAGGACGTCTTTCTCCTGGCACTCAAAACGCCTACCATCTCAGCCTCCAGTCTTTACCATCTTGGACGCACAGGCAAGGGGAGTCTATTTCAGCCACTGTTCGGGAGGAGAAGTCAATCAATAAGCTGGCTGTACCTTTTATTCATTCTTCCAGGCGGCTGCAAGTAATAATTAGGTTTTGAATAAATAATATTGCTTTCTAGTTATTTGGTACCCGGATAGCATTGTAATTGTTCTATACTGAAAATAAATCCATTCGCCATTGCTCTAGGAGTTATTTAATGCGTTGTTATTTATTTATGAATTTATCTGTATTTATTTTTCAAAATCGCAATTTCATTATTGCTGCAAAAACCACAAAAAACATCAAAAAATTCAGAAAACAAACAAAAACATAGCAGTTTCAGTCAGTGATTGGGTTGAGAGACACTTGGTCTCTTACAATTTCTCAAAGCAAAAACTTATTTAAGGACAACCTTATGTATTATTTTTCATATTTTTTTGCAGGTGTCTTCAAGGAGAAATAAAGCAACAACTTCAAACCTCTATTTTTCAAGATTCAAGAACCTAAACTTGCTGGTTTTTCATAAATTTTCAGATCAGCACTCAAAGAAGGCTTGCTTTTTCATATTTCTTCATCAAGAACATCAAATTTGTGAAGAAGAAGGCCATTAGAGTCAATTTTCAGCAAGTTGGTGCATATTTGTTCGATCTTTTGGACAAATTGTTGAAGGGTTTTCTCAAGGTTGCAGCAGTTGCTTTTATTTTACATGTCAGGGAAAACTTCAAAGTCATCCATTTCTAATCTTCTAGGTCTATACTAAACCTTCTTCTGGACAAAACCCATATCATAGCTTTTTCAGAGAAACTTAAAGTGGTTGCTTTTTCAATCAGAAGCCAAGGTTTGCAAAATTTGATCAACTGGGTTCATCTAGAATATGCTCAAGAACAATACCCAGATGCCCGCTTTTTCTGCTTTTTTCGAAGAAAATTAGGGTTTGCTGCTTTTTCAGTCTTTACTTCAAAATTTCAAAAACGGACAATCTAGGTTGGCTTGTAACTAAATTCTGATCAAAACCCATATCTCAAAAAAAAATCCAAAATTTCATTCGTTTGAGGAAGAAAAATCAGCAAGCTAAAAATAGAAAGTTTTTCAAAACTTGTCAGAACCTAGGCGTGTTTACTTCCAATCTTTAAGTTTTTCAGAATGGAGTACATTCCTACAGAGTTCAAGATCAAGTCAACATTGTACCATGATTTCATAGGAACACTCGAGACTGACTTACACCATATCAAGCCAGTATTCAATCTACGTCCTTTGGAAGATGCAGGCAACACCACCATCAGGCATCTTGGCCATTCAGGTCTTCTCACAACAACATCCATACCTTTCTCAGTACAGAGCCTAGAATTCATAATTGCTTGTATCAAGCTTTATAATCCAACCAGAAGGGAAATCCAGTCAGTTGATGGAAGAATCATATGCAGCTTAAAGCCAGACATGATTGAGAAATGCTTTTCCATTCCACCATGGCCTGGAAGCGTTACCATCAATATTGAAGAATGTGAAAGGATATGGGAAGAGCATCAAAAAAAGTGTAGCAAGAAGATTGCACATAGGTGGCTGAAAGATAAATACAATACATTGCCAAAGAACGTCGGGAGATGAAAGTTCAAAGACGAATTTTCTATAATAATCACCCTACTCAACCGGATTACTAGTCAAACGGATATGACAAAGTTTCAGCCTTGGATGTTCTACGTGATACCTCATATCATAAAGAAGACAGAGTTCTACGACTGGCCTACATTGATTAGTGATTGCTTTCACCATCAAATAACTGAATATTTTAATAGACATGCATTCCACATGGTCTCCTACTTAGTCTACTTGGTTGCCTATCAGGGTAAATTTAGAGGGTTAAACACAGAGGGTTCATTAAATGTTCAACATGTCTATAATTATTACACTCAGTTGGAGTTCACCGCGGCATCACATCATTACAATAGAGTGAATGAAGCATTCTTAATCTACACAGTGCGTGACCTGGACAACGAGCTACATGTTCGCATCTCATCTATTGCCAGGGCAGCAATGTTAGAATGGGCTGATTGGTTTATTCAGTTTGCCACTTTCACTTACCTAAGGGTTTATGGTTATTCAGGAGCTTCTCTTATGTTACCAAGGTATACATCAAATGAAGTCGTGTGTATGGAATTTCTCAGACAAGTATCAAATGTTCACACTCGCTTGCGCAACAAAAAGAAACCAGCCTTTAACTTTCCTTTTGCTTTAGGTATTTACAGTTGCAGATCATCCGCAGACGCTAAAATAATGGGTAATGAGTTAGATAAACTTGGTCTCAAGCCTTTCAGGGAGAGACGATCATATGATCCCCATGGTGTCTATGCAACTCGACTTGGTTAGAACTATGCTCATGTGCCTGCACTTGAAGACTTTTGGGCTAACTGCAGAGACAAGCACGAGGTGCGAAGGTGAAGTAATAGTAGGCTCACCCTTCACCAAATGAAAGATTGTTTATCAGAAGACATTGAAGGGTTATCAGATGATGACGGGGATGTAATTCTCCCGGCCTATACTAGAAATCAGGTTGAACAACAACCTCTTCCACAGGTCAACTGGGCTAACAAAGAATGCATTTCAGTGGAAGAAAGGACACGACAAGTGGTAGATTACAGCAAGACTTTCTTAGTCCTCAAAAGGAGGGAGTCCATTCCGATAGCAGAGCCGCCAAAGAAACATTCATGTCTTCCCTCTTCTTCAAGAGCTCAAACGAAGATGAAAGAAAAAGTTCAGTCTCAAGAGGTTACAAAGGGTAGTAGATCATCAAAGAGTGCAAAGAGGAGGTTGGACTACACAGGAATTGTCATACAGGAGCAACCTACAGCTGAAACAAAAGTTCCTCTACTAGAGCCCATACTTCAAGAAGTATTGCAAGATGAGCCTTTGATACGACACTCTTTACCATCTCCTAGGTCTTCGCCAATTCACATTGATTTGGAAGACAAGGAGATAGAGGCCGATGTTACAATTATTCCTCCCTTGGATGTTAGTAGAGATACCACATCTTGGCTTGAGAGCTCCTTAGGAAGGACGAAAAGAAGGCCTTCGTATCAGGTGATTGATGATGACCTCAGTATATATCAGGAAGCACCCAAGAAGAAGGCCAAGAAACAAATGCATTTTGAGAGGAATCTTGAGGGTGAAATGGTCATGGAGACAACTACGTCTCTTGAAGATAAAATCAGGGATGAAGTGGATGTTGATGATTTCATAATGGTCAAAACAAATCTTGGTAAAATTACCCGACATGTTGATATGAGTTTGCTTAAAATGGTAACGGAAAATATTCAAGAAGGAGTGCAAAAGGATGAAGAAGACAAGGCAACCCTCAAGGCTGAAAATCGTCAACTCCGGTTGTATATATCAAATCTTATTCAAGGCACCTCACAAATGACATAGTTGCTGCCACAAGTTTTAGAAACACTAGCTGATCAGCATCAGTTGAGGCAGTTGGTTATTTGTGGAAAACAAACTCAGGAATGGATTGAAGAGTTCATCGTTAAAGGAAAATAAATTCTAACATAGGTCTTCTAGTTGAGATACAAAGCTCATGACTTACGTCAAGGTATCCAGGATTTTGAGCAGTTGATAGCCGAGTTCAACCCTATGCATGAAATCATAAGTGCAGATTTAGAGATGGCTTATGGCTCTAGAATGGCAAGAGAACACAAAAGACAGATCCTGGAGTGGAAAGAAGGTTACCTTTTCAAGGTAAATACATATGTCAGAATATCTGAGGAGTTTGCAATGTATAAGCAAAGAGTTGTTGATACTCTTAAGTTCATCAGAGAATTTGTTGCAGTAATTCCTTGTTAGTATTGCCTTGAGGATGGTTCATACATTGGGCTTGATGTAGTCCAAGCAGAGTTTCAGAATGTCTTGCATGGCAGCGATGGCAGTGTTGGAAGAATGAAGATGATTTCCATGATGTCAGCACAGTTCGAGAAAGCGGCCAATGAGAGTGAAGATTTCTTGAGATCTATTGAAGATGGCGAAGAAATCTTGGAAAAACGGCATTTTGCTAATAATAGTATCAGCACTCCCACCACAAATGAAGTTGCCCGCTTTTTAGCGGATGTGATCGAGATTTAAATCTGCTTTCTTCTAGAAGCCTCTTCCACGCTTTCTTTCTATTCTTGTCTCAATTCTTATCCATTCTTTGAGGATAGAAAGAAAACAGTTGTAACAAGTTGTAATGAGTTGGCACTTTCCCTTTTTAGATGCTTTCTAGGGTTTAGATGATTTATCTCTTCTAAGATTAGAAATAAAGCTTGCATGTTGACAAGCAGTAGTTGTAAAAGCAAGGAGATTTTAGGGTTCCCTACTTCTCTGCTTAGTTATAAATAAGAGCACTGATTGCTCATTTTTCTTTAACTGCGCTTGTGATAACAAAATCGTTAAGCTTATGCCTTCATGTTTGTTATCGTTTAGTGTCAGTTCATTTTGTGTAAAGAGCAAGTTTGCATGCCTCCTTAGCTGCAAATCCTTGTTTAGTGCATGTGTTATGTGTCAATTATAATCAGGTTGATCGCATGTTGCAAGTATTTTGCTACAACTTGCTGTCCCAAAATTGTAATCTTTGTGCTAGAAGTTCAAGTAAATAAAATCTTGAAGCTTGCTTTGCTGCCCTTGATATAAATATCTCAAATTCCATTTATTGTTTTGTGCTAGAAGTGTGAGGAAATAAAATTTTGAAGCTTGCTTTGCTGCCCTTGAAATAAAGCCTCATATTTCCTTAATACTTTTATGATCTCCTTTTTCAGCTTGCATTGAAATTTAGTAGATGTATGTTGAGGAAAGTTTATTCAAGTATCTTTGTTAGAAAATCAACCTTGTCCATTTCTAGACTCTCTTGCTTTGTGTTTACTCGAGAGGATAGAAACGTTTTAGCATAAGTTAAGTTGTAGTTGTCAAGTTTCATTAAAGGGAAAACCTCAGCTTCAACATCTAATGTTCTATAACCTTGTGTTCTTGCAGCTGAACCAAAAAGATAGGCGTAATTAAGTTTAGTTAACTTTCTTTATGCAACTCAGCAAAAGAGGGAGCTTCTCCTCCTAATTCGAAGAGCAGTTTACTGCACATAGCTGTCCGTTTCCAAAACGCATTCCAGAGGTGCGATTTGAAACGCCAACACTCCTGCTTCCTCTTTGTTTTTCTCGTTTTTGTTTCTTCACTAGTCGCCTGAGTCGCTAGGGAAGTCCATCGAAACATCGTTGGCCATGAATTGTCATAATCAATAAAAGGCTGAAATTTGCCCAATTTGGTACTCGACACTTGGTTATACACAACATCCAAGAACAATGCTATAGCGTGTTGAGTCATATAGAAGGCCTTATGCTTCCTGGCCAAGAATTCCCTTATCCTTTTAGATAGGTAGTAAGCCCAATTATATACGTTTCCTACACTCAGCCTAAACATATAGTCCACCATCTAGATTGCTATGTTTGATGCTCTACTTGATCCTGTCAATTTGCATTTGATGAGGTCCATAAAACATTTCCAGTCTGCATTAACCAACATTTGCTTCCGTAGCCCTCTCGCACCTGCATTCCAAATTGTGTCTTTCTCCTTTTGTGTTAGGTCTTGCTTATAGATTCTTTTTTATTATCATCTCCTTTTGTTTTACCCCCATTTTCATTGTGGGCTTTTCTACCACAATTCTTGATGCAGGAATACCAAAAACCCTTTGAATATTGTTGGGTTGAAAAGAAATTGTAACTGGATAGCTCATATAGTCAATGGTGCTCTTATGTGCATACCGATTGTAGTTTTTAACCATTGCTTTCAAATAACTTTCAAATCTCTGGAATTGAAGAAAGGGCATTGTGTCACTTTATCTAATTGAGCTAGGGTTAGTGCTCTCTTGATTGGATAGTTTGTAGCCGTTTCTTGCCACCACACTTTGCATTCGCTGCCTGTGAGACTCACCCATGTAAGAGTATCAGCCATGGCATTGCCGCTTTTGCCTTTGTCCGTTTTTCCTCTTGCAACCTTGGCCCTATACACCAACTTTTTGCCTTTCCCACCAGCTGGTAGCATCCATCTTTTTCAACTTGAGAAAACGACAAAGTTTGGTTTTCGTTTTTATCGGTATTAAATAACCTTAATCGATGTATGGTACAACTGGTGTGATTCAAAATCTTTTGCTTCCTTCACATTGTATGGATGCCTTGTCTTTCCGTATGGATGTCTTTTGCTTCCTGTTTTAATGCTGTGTTGGGTTCTTTTGATAGATGAAATTTGATTCTACCCCATACCACTCTCTTGCCATACTCTACCCACTTTACTTCTGTTTGCACGAATCTCTTTCTCCCCATGTTGTACGAATTCCTCTTGTGCGATCCTCCTTTTACCTTTATTTTTCCTGAGCATTGCCCATACGATGGTTCTCTGAGCAAGTATGCCTTTGGTCCTTCGCCTGCAGTTTTCCCAATCTCGCCATACTAGATGCCGTACAGGGCTCTTGTCTTCTTTGTGTATTTTGACTTTGTCCTTTGCTTTCACCAGCTGATTTCTCTTGTGTATGGCCCCTGTGGTTTCCTTGTTGAGTCCCTCTCATTTCCCTCTTGCCAAAGAAACTATTTGAATATTATTTCTTTTGCTTAGTCGCATGCCTCTTTTCCCTTGGCGTATGAGACCCCCTGATACCCTGACAATGTGACCTCCATCTATAATGTTTTTCTTATACCATGTAAATTTTTTATGCATTGTGAGCTTTTCTTGCCATACGAGCTCCTCATGCCATACGATGTGATCTAGCACTTTCTGCCATATTGTATAGGAGCGAATTTGCACCCCCAATTCAAATTCCCCTTTTACCCTTCTTCACTTTAGAACACCAAATTCGGAGGCTTAATTCCACATAAGCCCGTTGCCTTGGTTCCACTTGGCGCCTATTTTGAGCGTCGGTAGGGGCGTTACTGTCAGGGACGCTTGTGCGGTGCATAGACATTCGCGCAGCCCGCTTACGTCCCTGGCAAATTGCTATGGCTGGAGTTTGCAGAGGCGTTACACTTCCTATTGGAAGTTGAATGGTAACACCTCCCTTTGGCTGGCCAACCCGAATATGGTCGTTTCTTCATCTCTCTTCATATTCACATCTCATTCATTCATTTGAAGGCTGGTTGATCCCTGGTTGATCTTTAGTTGATCTCTACACACTCATCCACAAGCTCTTAGCATTCACCAAGCATTGAAACAACTTTTTTACACTCCATAGCAGCAAGTTCATCATTCCATCACTCCAATGGAGCAAGCGTGGGACAACACCATTGCAACAGAGGCTTGGGTTCCTCTCATTTTCTCCCTCACTAGCCTTGAGCGCTTTGGGCGGAGGTGGTAAGCTCCTCACTTATCTTCTCTATTATTTGGTTGAGTTAGCACATTACCGTTTTGTAGTGTTTTAGTGTACTTTGCTTGTATTCCCTTCTTTATCACATTATTTCTACATTGTTGCAAACTTGGCTGTCTGTGGAAGTGGAAACACCAAAACGAGGGTCTGACTGAGGCAGACCCCTAAACAACCCCCCAACATTTTCCCTCTTTTCTATGTGTAGGTGGAGATATCTTGGAGCGAACTGGCGAACAAGTTATTGTGTGAGATCGTCTTCGTCACCCTTGCGGTAATATACTTTGTCTTCCATGCATTCTTCTTGATCTGGTTGGGGATTGATGATCTTTCGCCCTTGCATCGCAGTTACCTACTATTTATACAAGCAAGCGTAGATCTGGCCCCCCGAAACCAGACCCTTGTAATGTCCCTTACCTGGTTTGCCCTAGAATTCGCTTGTTGATTAGGTTTAGGGTTTCTTCTTTTTCAAATGAATGTTCTCTTTGACTAAGTAATCTTGGATTGAAGTCTGCATTTAATATTTCCACATATACATATATTTGTTAGCATTAATATCTAGATATCCAAATATAAATATAATTACAAATCAATAATAAAGACATATGAGGAGTGGCATGGGTAGAGCCGCCCAAAGCTATCCATCTAAGCCCAAGAGCACAAGCGTCCTATCAAGACAACCCACCCCTTGGCCCCGAACGACATGAATGTCTCAGAGTGGCGTGCTTAGAGGAAACACTTGTACTTGCTTTCTCTACCTGTGCCATCACCTCGAAAGACACTCAACCTATTGGGGGAAGCCAGCTGAGCTTATAAGTGGTTCTAGGCCTACCACCCCTCCATGGCTGTAGCGGATTGTTAAGTGGGACCCCCACCCCTCCATGGCCACAGCGGATTGTTAAGTGGGGTTTTTAGGCACCACCTTTCTCAGGCCCTTCCTCCCTAGTAGGCTTGCAAACACTCAGAAGACAATCTTTTAGCAATCAAAGACATTTGTGTTTATTACTGATTTCCTTAACTTAAGATAAACATCATTATCATCATGATAATACTAAAAAAAGCATTACACCAATAATCAGATTAGCAATATATGTTTCTTATATTCAAAATATGCTAAATATTATTGCTAAGTGAGTACATCACCTGAATTGCTGTGTCTGGCCATGACTCTTTATTCCTTAATCGCCTTCCTTCAATCTTACATTTGATTAATCATAGGATAAAAACATATATAAATAAATATTAATGTATTCATTTTTATATTAAGATCGTAATTACTTATAAGGCTCAATAATTGCTACAAGCATCATTATTACATGATCATATATATAATATATATATATTTCTAATTGATTTCATTTTACAATAAATACTTGGGCATGTATATATATATATATTCCACATGATATATATTTATGTTTATAATAATATTAAACTTACAGCTCCAATATATTCTTGACAATATATTTTATCCAATTGAATACTATACTAATTCCCTCAATCTTGGCTCCCAAATCATATTATTCCCTTCTAAAATCTGCTGGTCTATATCCCATATGTTTTGGCTGTTATACCAGACATATAATGCAGAGTTCTTTTTTTATTTTTCCCCTCCCATGCTGTTTTACCCAAACTCATTTAATTCATTTTATATCCCCAAGAAGGGATACGTCTATTCATAGGGAGGTAGCTTTTAATCATTATGATGCCCCTTTGTTAATCTCTGCCTCTCCCCACTACCTTTTCACAAGTTTGATCACTGTTGTTTATAATAATTAATATGCCTCTAGAATTGGTGCCTTTAAGTTTAGGATTATTATTTGTTTATTTAACAAAGGCTTAGTCTCATTTAAATAATATTATTTTCTTGTGAATTCTTATTATTATATTAACTATCTTTTTTATTATAATAAATGTATTATAAATATAATATTATATATGATCATTATAATTATAATAATAATATTTAGGTTGCTATTATATTTGCATATTTTGATATTTATTTACTTAGTATATTAGTAAATCGCTAAAATGTGTTTTGTGATTATTATTTATTTATTTATTTGCATTTTTCAATATGTTACAATTTTGGGGACATGACAACCCCCCTGTGCCCTTTGTTCGTGTTCTCTCTCCTTTTTGCTTTGCCTTTATCTTTCTCTCTTCTTTGCTTGAGTTGTCCCTCTCATGTGTGTCAACGCCACTTCTACATTACTTGGATCTTTAGAAAAAGCATTCGTTGCCAATGAATCTTTTCTCAAGATCCTTCACACACGTCTTTGCTAGAATTGCATTCTCAACTTGAAACCCTAATGGAACTTGTTTCTTTCATCACAGGTTTGTAAAGAAAGGACTTGAGAACCTTCCTCCAAAGTGAGAACAACCTTGATCTTCCCCTCGCATGGGGGCATATCCTTCTTTTCAAATTCTTTGATGAAGTGAACATATTTCAAAAAGATTCTTTGATGATGAATTGATTCAAGAAAGAAGGCATCGGCTTCCGAACAATGCGTCCCTTGAGTGGACTCTTTCTTTTCACATCGGGTTCCCTTGGGACCCCTTCAAAAGCCTCTACATCTTTGCGTCTAGCTTGGGGGCAGCCCGACTAGACCTGTTCCCTACCTTTGCATCTAGCTCTGGGGTAGCCTGAGTAGACCTATCGTACATCCTCGCATCTAGCTTGAGGGAAGCCCAACTAGACCTCGCTTTCAAACAGTGCGTCCCTTGAGTGGACCCCTCTTCTTTTTGAAGGGTTCTCGAGGGACCCCTTTGAAAGTCTTCCAACTTGACAGTCGGCATGACTGTCCGCTTACTGGCCTGTGCGATCGCTTCCTGATGTGTTCTATTTGCGGGTAAACATGTCGCCACTCTTTGACTCTACGGAGTCCGCTTTTCTTGGTCTCCCTCATGTGAGTTCTTGGGGGATACCTTCCTTACAGGTCTGCGGGTCTGTAAGACGCTTTCCTTGGTTTCTTTCATGTGAGAGTTCCTTGAGGATACCTCCCTTGCAGGTTTGTAGGCTTGTAAGGTGCTTTCTTTCTTCAGCTTCATAAGTTTTGCGGAGCTATGAAGTCCTTTCCTTGCCCTGTAGTCTCGGGTTCGCCAGACCGTGATCTGCCTCCTCGACGGATCCGGTATACTTTTCTGACCCTAGTACTTTTTCGACTTACTTTATAGAAAGCACTCATTAGTACTCGTGCTCGCTAAAGTGGGAGCAAAATGTATAGGAGTGAATTTGCACCCCTAATGCAAATTCCCCTTTTACCCTTCTCCACTTTAGAAAACCAAATTTAGAGGCTTAATTCCACATAAGCTCGTTGCCTTGGTTCCACTTGGCGCCTGTTTTGAGTGTCGGTAGGGGAGTTACTGTCAGGGATGCCCACATAGTAAGTTGACGTCCTTGGTAGATTCCTGCAGCTGGAGTCTGTAGAAGCGTTACACTTCTTATTGGAAGTCGAATGGTAACACTTCCCTTCGGCTGGCCGACCCAAATATGGCTGTTTTTTCATCTCTCTTCTTCATATTCACCTCGCATTCATTCATTTGAAGGTTGGTTGATCTCTAGTTGATCTCTACACACTCATCCACAAGCTCTTAGCATTCACCAAGCATTGAAGCGACATTTTTACACTCCATAGCAGCAAGTCCATCACTCCAATAGAGCAAGCGTGGGACAACACCATTGCAACAGAGGTTTGAGTTCCTCTCATTTTCTCCCTGTCTAGCCTTAAGCACTTTGGGCGGAGGTCGTAAGCTCCTCACTCATCTTCTCTATTATTTGGTTGAGTTAGCACATTACTGTTTTGTAGTGTTTTTGTGTACTTTGCTTGTATTCCCTTCTTTATCACATTATTTCTACATCGTTGCAAACTTGGCTGTTTGTGGAGGTGGAAACACCAAAACGAGGGTTTGACTGAGGCAGACCCCTAAACAGCCCCCCAACATTTTCCCTCTTTTCTGTGTGTAGGTGGAGATATCTTGGAGCGAATTGGCGAACACGTTATTGTGTGAGATCGTCTTCGTCACCCTTGCGGTAATATACTTGTTTTATCTTGTTCGTTTATATGTTTCGTATTTCATAGTGTTATTCTGCTCCCTTAGAAACTAGTAACTAGTCTGTCTTTTTGTTTTTTAGTGGTCAAACCTTGTCTTCTTGGTTCTTTGGCTGTACAGACACCAACCGTTTTCGTCCCAAAACTGCGCTTCTGTCTTCTGACAGAGAGTTACCCGAGACACAGAGTTGACCTTGAAAACCGACTCGCCTAGTCTCCTTTAGAATCTCGGGTTTGTAGGGTGATCGAAGGGCCTTATAGTCCTCATCATTCTCATCCCACCTTTCCTAACATTTCCCTTAAATTGAGGTAAGTTAGGGCAGCCTATTGCTCTCGGCCCTCCGTGACCTAGGGCCTTGCAGTGGTTGATCCCCCTCTCTTACACATACGAGCTCCTCTTTTTTTACAATGTGATTCCACTCTTTCTGCCGTACGAGCTCCTTATGCTGTATGATGTGATCCCACTCTTTTTGCTGTACGACATATGGATTTGTGTTTGGCCGAGAGTACATCCATAGTGGTGCTCTTGTTTGCTCGCATGATGGGTTTTTCTTATGCGGTGCCTTATTTTGGTATTGCCATACGATGTACGGGTTTAGTTTGAAACTTCCCTGCTAAAAATTCCTTCCCTTTGTCGATGCCTTAATTTGCTCAGATGGTCGTACGACTTGTTTTTTGAATAATATATGCACTTTAGCAATATTTTTTATTTTAATATTTTTCACCTTACCCTTTGATATCTCCTTTCTCATTTTTTTATTTTTTCCATTTCTTTTTTATCTCTTCACTTATAATTTTTCCTCGTATTTTCCTATTTTCTAAATTTTTAATTTTTTATAACTCCATATAATTTTTGATTTCACTTTTTCCTCATTTTCTCTTTTATTTTCCAATTTTCTCCTTTTCTCCTTTATTTTTTCCTTCCTCTGTTTGATTTTTTTCTCTTCAAAACCTTTATTTCATCTCCCGTTTAAACTTTTAACTTTGATGCGTAATGCCATTTGCACGTGAATGGAGGCCTCTTACAGCATTCCTCTTCTCAACAAATACCCATAAATTTCAGATCAAATAATTTATCTACTAAGGGGGCGTGTCCTATACCTCTGAAGCTTCCGTCCATGTACCATCCGCTATACTGTTGATACCACGTAACGTTCTGTCCATCCACCGTTGATGGTTTGGTTGGGTTTGGCACAACTCGCCATAGTTTGTTCGTTGTCACCACCTTCAACGTCCATGTTATATTCCTTTATGTACTTTATTAGGTCATTGTGATATCCATTGATGGTAGAGATGAAAGTATCTTCTGTCATTATTACCTTTTTAAGGAACGGTCCAATTTTTTCTAAATAGGCATTCCATTCTTCACTGTCCCACCATTCTTCTTCACTGGTTTCCGTCTAGTCTTGTCTCTCTTTTCTTTCTTTTTCCTCTTTCTCCTTTTCGCTTCCTCATCGAGTTCATACACTATGTATCCCTTCCTTACACCATAGAGTGCATGGTATTTCTAGTGACCCCACACTCTCCTCCAAAGAGCAGGTGTCTCAAACAGAGTGTTTGTCAAATGTTTGTGTACTTGAGGCACTGTAATGCCATCTACCCTTTTACTCGCAAGTCTTTCCTCCCTGAGCTTTTCTTCGACGGGTGCAATCCAGTCTTCTTCCACCACATATTGACTACCCCCTGCACCCTAGTCTTTTCTTCCATTGTTTCATCCCTTTGTACAGGTCAGTCTTCCTTTGTTGCGTATCTGAGCATGTTGATCTAAACTAGTTCATCTCTTCTCTCCTTGTATATTTTTAACTTGGATCCGTTGATAGGATCTTTCAGTATAGTGCCGTCTAATCTCTCCAGTCTGTTTGCTCCATTTTGCTCAACTTGGTGAATTCTAAATCGCCCCAACCACCTTGTTTTAAACTTACTGTGCTTCAGTTCGTTACGACCGTTGTATTTTAGGACTATTTGCCCTGGTTGGAAATTCGCTTGTCGGAGGTGTTTGTCGTGCCAGAATTTTCTCCTTTTCTGCATTACCTTCATTGCCCATTGTGCGAGCACTTGTCGTTCGTCCAACTTGTTCAACTGAAACAATCTTTCCTTCAAACTCTCTGTATCGCCAAGTTTGTTCTACATTGCAATTCATAAGCTTGGCACCATATACTTCGTCGATACTATTGCTTCTTGGCCATACATTAGTTGGAATGGCATGTGGCTAGTGGTTACCTTGTAGGTTGTACGGTATGCCCATAGTACGATCAATAACTTTTCTTCCTAGTCTGCCTCCTTGATCCCGAATGACTTGTGGATGACGGAGACGAGTACCTTGTTGGTCGACTCTGCTTGACTGTTTGCTCTTGGGTAGTATGAGTTGGAAAAGTTGTGCAAAATTTTGAACTCTGTCGTCATCAGCCAAATGACATGATTGACAAAGTGGGCCCCTCTGTCGTTGGTGATCTGGATTGGGATGCCGTAACTGTGACAATTTGCTCATACATGAGTCTCGATGTACTCAATGCATTATTATTTGGTAGTGCTCGAGCCTCCGCCCACTTCGTTAAGTACTTGATGGTGATGACTATATCTTCACCGGAGTAGTTGGTTGACCTTCATTGGCCCGATGAAATCCAGTCCCCATTGTTCAAACAACTCTCTTGGTTGAGATGGAAAGAGTGGCATGAAATCCCTCTTCAGTGGTTTGCCTACTCTCTGACATGTGTCGCATCCCACCACCCATTCTCGAGTATCTGTATGCACGGTTGACCACCATAGTCCCATGTCATGTCCCTGAAATTATAAAATATCGAAATGTATATTAAAAATATTGACCATTTAATATTAGTATAATTATAATTATCAAATATAGAAAATATAAATATTAAATACAAAATAAATATATATCATACCGATATAAATAAATAAATATGATATAATAAAAAAACAATAAATATAAAATAATACAAATATCATAATAATAAAAATAATATTCACAAGATGCTAATATAATCTGAATATGTCTATGCCTTAGTTAAATAAATAAACAATAATCTATGCCTCAATGAAATAAATAAATAATAATCCTAATAAATAAATAATAATCTATTCCTTAGTAATAATAATCCTAAGGCATCGATTCCTAACAAAAAAGCATATTAACTACCATGTAAACAACAACGATAAAATATTCATAGGCCACGATAAAGAGGCAATCAGAACTACGTCCCTCTAAATGGTGAGAATGATATCAAAGGCCACGTCCTTTGACAAATGGAAGGTTATGACTGTTGGGACATTAGACTATAAAGGGAAAGATAAATCCCAAAGCAGGAGGCGTATCGCATGAAATAATAAAGGATAAGAAATCTGAATATAGTTGTGAGTACAACAACAGTTATCTTAATATAAGATAATCGATGGAGACAATAAAAATAACACGATCTTCTTGAATGTCTGGCATAACAGCGAGTAAGTTGAGGCAGTAATTAGTAAATAACAGATACTTAAAATACAGCGATCAAGGGAATCAAAGGGTCGTGCCTTTCCAAGAGGGATTCCCATGCAAAGAGATGCATTGTTCACCTAAGACGGGGAGATATATGAGAAGAAACCCAAACCATTTGGAAAGGAAAAAAGAAATAAGGAGAGTAGAGAATATAATCGAATCTGCATATCAGAACAGCAACAGGTATATAAGATTTACCAGTCATGTAAAGGTATGTATATGAATACTAATCTAATTAAAGAATAATTACGTAAACATGTATATATATGAATATTAATATAAGTAAAGAATAATTATATAAATGTATATATATGAATATTAATAAGTAGAGAATAATAATATATATATATATATATATATATATATACATATGTGTGTGTGAGCATTACGTACAACTATCCAAAAGTGATGCTTGCAGCAATTATTGAACTCTATAAGTAAGCCTTATAAGTAGTCATGACTCTATTCATTCGCTATGATGTTAAATAGTATAATAAGAATTCCATCTACGGGATCTTGAAAGACGTTTAATATCTAATGTACTTATGAAAGATATTAGAGAAGAAACATTTATAGGGAGTGATAAGAGGAAATGAATAATCCTTTGACAAGAAAGGAATATTTATATCAATTTTGATCTTAAAAGATGTGATTACTGAAATTTATTGATCTCTAATGTTCCTAATGTCTCTTTGAGAAACACTTTGCATGCGAGATTCAGGTTTGAGTGATTCCATTAAAAAGGGGACATTACATCCCACCAACAAGACCTTCCATGCTATGGTGTCGGGCCCCATGTGTCCTCTTACCACTCCTTAGTACGCCTTTTTGAGTACTCCAGAAATATCTTCCTCCATCACACATCGTTGGAGCACTTGATCGGATTCCATTTTATATAGTAGTCCGTTGATAGGTTGAAAAGTTTTACTTTTAAGTACTAACTTTCGCCATTCAGCAGGTGGCATATCCCTCAAAAATGAGGATGTTGACAAATATTCCTTGATCTTCTCGTACCATAGTGCTGCTATCTGAAAAGGATGCGCATCTGAAAAGTCTTCATTTACTCCTTCGGGCGGCTTGCCAGACCGGATCCTTGACAATTGATCGGTGATGACATGACTCTTCCTCGGTCATACGATGATGGTGAATGTGAATTCCTGAAAGAGCAGAAGCCATCGGTTCACCCTCGCCTTGATAATGGGCTTGTTCACCAAGTAAATCAACGCTTGGTGGTCCACATAGAATGTGAATGGAGTCGCCGGTAGGTAGTGTTTGAACTTCTGAATCGTGTACACCATTTCAAAAGTCTCCCTCTTTGTCATACTATAGTTCTTCGCTTTTGACAATAGCTGAGTGGCGAAGAACACCAGATGGTCTAGCCCTTGTACGCCCACTTGTGCCAATGTCGCTCCGATTGCATAGTTTGAAGCGTCCACGTGCACATGGAATTCCTTGTTATAGTCTAGGTATGTTGGTGAACTGATCAACCGTACCTTTAGTTCCTTGAATGCTGCTTCTTGTGCTTCTGTCCACTCGAACACTTGCCCCTTCCTTGTAAGTATATCTAGTGGGTATGAAATTTGGGCAAAGTATTTGATAAACTCTATAGTACTTGACATGTCCACAAAACGACTTCACTCCCGTGACGTTCTGGGGGGGTTCCATCTGCATAATCACTCAGTTCTTGTTTGGATCGGTTTTCAGTCCTACCTTGCATACTATGTGGTCGAGCAGTTTTCCCTGAGGTACCATGAATCAACACTTCTTGGGGTTGAGTGCCAAGCGTGCCGCTCTACAACGTTCCATGCATTCTTAAAGGGCCTTGAGATGTGTTTGCTTGTCGTTGTAAATCAACTAGTCGTCTAGGAACACCTTGAAGTTCCCTACAAACATCTTGTCAAATATGTGCAAGATTATCCTTTGGAAGGTCGCCGGAGCGTTGCACAAACCGAATGGCATTCAGTTTTATGCATACACTTTGTCCTCAACGATGAACACTGGATTCCTTGTATTCTGTAAATTTTTTGAATTCCGTCGCCTTTAACACTGGATTCCGCTTGTCGCCGACTAGAATTGTATGGGGATTGTCCTCTTCTTCGAGATTGACTTTCTTTATATTCGGTTCCTCGTAGTTGATTACCTTGTCCCCTTCAAAGTTGCGTGTTGGTGTGTCATCCACTCTGGCCATTCCTTCTTTGTACTCTTCGTACTCAGGAGGAAATGTCTGGTTGCTCGACGCTTCGTCTTCTTCTCCTTCAATTACTTTGATTTGTAGCATGTTACAATCTCGCTGGAATACTTCATAGTCTTCCATCTGCTGGTGGAATAATCCATGTAGTGAACTTGTCTTGTCCTCCGAGCATTCTTGAAGATCTAGAAAGCCCTCATCGTTCGGTTCTATGGTTTCCCTATCCATTTCGAACCCTCCTTCAGACTCAGAGTCTGACGATGCCAACTCCTTGCTCTGCTTGGTTTCTTAAATTAATAACATATTTTCTTCCATTATTTTCTATAGACAGAGTATTCCTCTTCCAATTATGATTTGCTTTGGCTACCACTAGGCATCGCCTTCCAAGCAATGCATCGTACGCCTTTTTCTCCAATGGTATGACTACAAAATTTAGCAGGAACGACTGTGTCCCGATTGTCACCTTCTGCACCATTAGTGTTCCCAACGATTTGATCCAATGTTGATCAATGACCACCAATTGGAATGTCGGTGGCCAGAGTGTAGGCTTCCCGAGACTCTTCCATGTGTCTTCGAGTAGTATGTTGACTTTTGGCCCTCTATAAACGATTGTGTTGGTAAGATTTTTCCCTTCGATCTCCATTTGCACTATCGCCGGTCTCTTCCCGATATTTGTCGTTAGCAACATGGGGTCGATGACTTGTTCACCCTCGGGTGGAGGGTCTACTATCATTTCCTGCCTTCGGCCTTCTTTCTGTTGACGTTGTTCATTACTGACTACGTTTGTGATCAACATTCCAAGTTGTGGCATTGTTTGGAGAAGTTCGGTCACTTTGATGGGTAGTGTGGCCTGCAGTACCTGTCGTATGATGCTTTTTTTCGCCACTGACCACTAGGACGTACTTGGGATTTCTAGAGAGGTTCTTTGTTCTTTAGCCATTGCTTGCTCCACCTCTACCTTGTCTTCCTTCATTCTTTGTTTTTCCGTACGTGGATCTGGGTAATTGGCCTTCTTTGTTTGTGCTCTCGTGATCGCGAGTACCTCTTCACTCTTTTCCTCCACGTCTAACATGTTGATGCCTTTTTGTTTGGGGTAGTTAGTGTCTTCATGGTTGCCTAGTCCACACCATTTGCACAATCTTCGTACCAAACTTTGACCATTATGGCATTCCCTGGCAAAGTGTCCCCATTTGTTGCTCTCCTTGCATTGTATGATAGGTCTCCCTTCTCTATCATATTGTATTTTGTTCCAAGGTGTGTTATTACCTCATTTCTTATTTCGATATCCTCCCGGGGATGCATTAGAGTTGTTCTGGGGTTTTGGTGGTGTATTTGGCGTGGTTGACTGTTCTCCTATGAATAGTACTTGCATACTCCTTGTTTTTAAGTTGATGGAATGTCCCATTACTTGGCATATATCGCAAAACAGCTCCTTCGGGAAATTAGCCTTTGTGTGACCTTCCCCCTTGCAATTCGTGCACCACAACTCTCTGGTGTCTTTTGTACTCTCCTTCTCGGCCTTCAGTTCCCTCATCATTCTTATCATGTCTCTCCTTAGTGCTTGTACGGTCTTTGACTCACCCTCGTTGTTGTTGTCCGTACTCTCCTCATCGTCTCTCTTCCTCTTCCCTTGGGAGGATGTTTTATTTTCACTTTCTGTATCCATCACCCGATTGTATGCTTTGGCGTAGGATGACGGAGGTACGACCTTCATCTTCTTCCTCAACAATGGAGCAGCTCTTCGAGGAACCATCGTTCCTTCAGACCATCGGCTGGCTGAGTCTCCAGTTTCACTAGTAACTCCTTGAGCTTATGATTATAGGCTCGTATGTTCTCATGCTTTCCTTGCTTCGTGTTATATATTTCTGCCACAATTTCATTGTCATCGTTGAGAAGTTTAAATTCATCCTTAAATGTTCTCTTGAGTAATCGCCATGAGACTTTCTGTGTTGCTTCAAGTTCTGTGTATTAATCTATAGCTATGCCTCTTAGCGTTGTTGGGAACGCTCGTAGCCAGTAATCCACGTTGTCTTGCCCATTTTCTATTCATATCGTCCCGCATGTTTTGTAATGATGTACGGGATCCTCTGACCCATTCCTCGTGAACTTTGGCAGCTTCTGCCTCTTGACTGGTGGAGTCACCATGTTTCTTCCCCGATGCGCTCCTTGTGTGTTGGACCTGATTGGATTGTTTCTCCCTTGACGTTCTAGTGCCTCTCTTTCACTCTTGGCCACGTATGGGTCAGCAACACATCCCCCCTCAACATCCTCTACACCTTGAGTCTCCTGGGGTTCGTTTTGGTACTCCCTCCGTCCGGTGGTCTTTGGCTCGGATCCTCCAATTCTCGGTTCTTCGTCGTCCGATATGGACAACTCTTGAATACGAGTTATATTGTTTCCAAGTTCTTTTAATAGTTAATTTTCATTATTTCCAAATATTTCTTTATCTGCTATAGACGGTGTCCCGAAGTTTCCTTTGTCGGTTTCCTCGACAAGGTTTTGGTGCAATTTAGCAATGGATTGGTTTATTTCATTAATGTCTTCATTCATTTCTTCAACAATTTGTTTCATTCTTCTTCATCGGGTTTCTTGTTCCTTTAATTTGAGTTATCTTTGTACTATTTCCTCGAGTGTTTCTTGCCCGCTTGGTACTCGGCTTTTGTCGTTATTGGGTCGTATGGGCATTAATTGTTGGTCGTATGGAATATGCTCTCTCAATTTTTTTGTGATTTTCAATGAACATTTACAAGTAACCAAGCACCCGTTAAGGTTAGCATAACCCAAAACGTTGCATGAAAGAACTCTAACGAAGAATGCGCCCTAAAACCACTTAAGGAGGAGGGGCGAGCATATGGTTAGAGGATCCCTAGGATCTACTGAATTCAAAGATTCAAAGATTACATCTGAAAGAGAGAGACTAACTCTACACCAAGAATGTGCACTCAAGATCCTTTGACAGGCGAGGTGCTAACATATGGTGGAGTGCTAATTGCTGAATTGAAATGAAATAGGCGGATAACCAGCCATAAGAAACTTTCCACACTACCACCAAACAGTGGGGGGAAAAAGATTACAATTCAAAACTAATTCATCCGCTACGGCGGGCATCCATTCAATAGTGAGAATTCTCCACTTGACAGTGGGTGAGAAAGAGAGATACAAATGTTTATTCTCCACATTGACGGTAAACCGGCCAAGGGTTAAAGTGTTTGCATTCGGAAATCACAAGTAAATGCAGTAAGAACAATGACTAGATTAGTACTACTAAATTTCAGCCTTACAATGAAATAAATCTGCATTTTCCATGTGTTACAATGATATAATCAATGCAAACTTCTGAAGAATGTTTATTACAATATATAATCTTCTCAATCACCAAGATATAAACCAAAATCTGAATGTTTAACAATCTGATATGCATAAACAAAAAACTGAAAATGTCAACCAACAAACATGTAAATCAGTTAAATGCTCATAACTCTTTCAAAATACCTCCAATCGAGCTGAAACGAAATGCATATGCTCTCTAGAAGGTTGGCGCCCAAGTTACAAATCCAAAATTGCATCAATACTCAATATCTGTTTTGGCACACATCCCAGGGCCCTCTTGAATGGTACGGCCTCCTTGCAAGGGCGATTTTAGTAAATAAAATCATAAACATCAAATTTAAATCTGCAAATCTCCAAGAATGGTTGCCTTTGGTCTAGGAATGGAAAGAGCAAACACCCATAACAAAATAAAAATCACTCTCAAAGCTGTAAATAGAAATGTCTTTTAGCCATGAAAGGACCAGCAAACACAAATTCTGGAAATAACACCAATTTCTCCAACACTGAAGCTCAATATGTACTTCCGAATGAAGCACACTCTCAATCCTTCATCTAGGGAACCATAGTTTCAGGCCCGAAGAGTGGAATAGAATTGCTAAGCTTTCCCTTAGCCGGATTCTGGATTTCAAACCAACAGCATAACTTTGCTTTCCAAAACATAACATCATCAACTCTCCACAATGCAGCAATATATAAGTTTCAATGGGCAAATGAAACACTCTGAATTCCAAGAAGTCGAATCACTTCAACTTCCCAAGGGACGCCACCTTCAACCATTCACTTTATTGTGAAATAATAAAACATTACTCCCCTTCCCTTTAGGCGTCCATTTGAATTTGCAACAATAAAGCATTAAATGCTCAACATGACCCCTTAATGTCCCCTCTTTAAAACAACATGAAGTTATCACTCCTAGGCGTGGGGGTACAACTTAAAAACATGAAATTGACTAAGTATAACACTTAGTCCAAGGAGATAACCAAAACCAATGCCAATACTGAAACTGAAGGATTACCACAAATAGCATGATGACCTGAGCTGAATTGCAGATGATGATACTGCCAAAATTTCACTTACTAAAAATAGCCACTGTCAAAAATAGTAAGTTCACTTCAACTCAATAGAAAGCCAAACTGATTGGCCACACTGAACTGCAAAAGATTGAGTTGCTACTAGAGTGATACTGCTATAAATATACTTACCAAAAATAGCATATTGCTATAAATAGTAAGTTTGCCAAAACCATATCTGTATGCCAACTGAGCAGTATCATGACTTACTATAAATAGTAAGTGTTTCCAAATATCTTTTAAGCACAAACCGGACAACCATCATGACTTACTATAAATAGTAAGTGCTCGAAAAGGATGTTAGATTTAGATGCATGTCACATCACCCTGGAGATCTCTGAAAACCCATAAAAACCTAGAAACCTTTCCTGCATGCAAGGTATCAGTCAAAATTGCATGTCATTATTTTAACATGCATGTTACCTCATCTTGAAGCTCTTCAAAAACTCAGAAAGCTCTACTAGACATGTGTTAGAAAAACACACATGCAAGCCCTCAAAACTGCATCTGAAACCTCCTATAAAATAGGAAACCCTAATTTCCCATTCTGCTTAGTCTACGAGTTTTTGGAAATAGGGTAAATCCAATTGTAGAGCGTAGGGCTAAATCGGGGACATTACATCGTACGATCATTAGTTGTTGAGAGTACGCCTTCGACTGTTATGGCATTCCTCCTCCCATTTGCTTCTTTCCTCGTATCATTGTATTTGTTGTCTTCGACATTCTTGGTCACTCTCTGCCCAAAGATCTTACAATATGACGTTATGACGTGCAAGCAACCTTGGCAACCAGTTGAGGAGATGGTTGACCTCTGGGTTGACGTGCAGTCTGTCTTAGATGATTGACAGAGGGATCTTTCACCTTAGAGCCTCCCTCCGTACGTGATCCCTCAACGAGATGTCCCACAGGTTCACCAAATCCTTCGCCAGTGAGTTTTCCCTATCATCGTTTGCTTACACCGGTTCCTCGATAGAATGACCCATTACGGCTCAATTCTCCCATCTGGGTGATTTTACCAAGTTCACTTAGGCAACAATGCCAAATATTTACTCACTGGGATATCTTTAACGTGGTACAAGAGTAAACGGATGAAACTTTCAGAACATAGAACATGTACAAAGACCATTCACGAACACATAGTGCACACAGTAGATGTTGCATTCATTCATTAAGTATGGCAATAATCACATCATAGCATCAAATGGTCCCAACTACAAATGAAATGAGTATATGAATAGTCAACCGAGGTTGGTTGAGATACCAATTGTCGACAACGCTTCCTAACTACCCAATCATCGGACTAATTACCGATTACAACTTGTACATTAATTTTTGCACAAGTATTATTCTATTTTATTTTATACATATTACTAGTTTGGTCGACTACAACATAACTATTTATTAACACATCCGTCTACAGTTGATAGTATTGCCTCAACTTGACTACCGGTAAGATTAATACCATCCCCTAAAGTATGAGGACAATTTGTTGTCCAATATTCTTCTGACTTATGCACTACAACTTCCCAATAACTCTCAACAACAAAGCCAAGTTTGGAAATTGGCAAGGCTTGTTATTTAAGACAAGTTTTCTCTCATTTCATTACCACAAAGATCGGGGCAATGATACAAATTCTTCTCTACCCTTGTTGAAATCCAGAATGATAGAAAAATGTTGCATCCTTCGTCGTGATGGAGAATGGAAGTGTTATGAATATCAAGATCTTACTCCTTGGTGCAAGGTCAATTTTCATTTGAGTAAGGGATCTAGGTGTCCTTTACTACAGGTTGTATCCCCTCTAAACAATCAAATGACAATTTCCCTTTACATAAAGTATATTTCATTTCTCATAAACATTCAAACCAAGTTTTGAGGTGAGTTTGTTTCTAATCAGGATGTAATACAAAATAGCCTAAAACAGTTTCCAACATATATTCTCTTATCATTGATTCATATGCTATAACCTTCTAAGTATATATTCCCTAATACAAAATTATTAGATTGATTAAGTCCAATAAAGAATGAAAGATGTACAATAGAAGGACTTATATTTTAGGTTTACACTGTTGAGGATCGATTAAAGTCAATCTGTCTCATGATCTTCGGCTGGAGATTCAATCTGCAAGAGTAAAACATTTATTGATTTCGATGATTACTTTTGAAGATCAAGACTCCCATATATATGGTTGAGAAAAGACGCGACTTTTCGATTGACAAAACTTTTATATTACAGCCGTCAATCAATCATAATTCAAGACATATATATGTATTCGATTTGTTGAAAGCGGATTATACTTAGGACACTCCCTCTGACCGAAGCTAACAATTTTCAACACTCCCTCTTAGCTAGGGAAGAGAACTCCAATCAAGTATAAAATGATATCACCTAACTTGTGATATCGGAAGATATGAAATGCTTCTGAAAGTGTCAAGTCTCACTACATACTTCATAACACATCTTCACTATTCAACATTCCCTCTTTAACTAGGGAGGATAACTTCCATCAAGTAAACGTGACATCACCTAACTTGTGATATCAGAAGATATGGTATGCTTCTGAAAGTGTCAAGTCACATGACATTCTTCATAACACATCTTCATTATTCAACACTCCCTCTTTAACTAGGGAGGATAACTTCCATCAAGTAAACGTGATATCACCTAACTCGTGATATCAGAAGATATGGTATGCTTCTGAAAGTGTCAAGTCACATGACATTCTTCATAACACATCTTCATTATTCAACACTCCCTCTTTAACTAGGGAGGATAACTTCCATCAAGTAAACGTGATATCACCTAACTCGTGATATCAGAAGATATGGTATGCTTCTGAAAGTGTCAAGTCACATGACATTCTTCATAACACATCTTCATTATGGTATGTGCACTGACATCAAGTCACATGATGTCTACCATAATTCATGGCATATCCACGGATATAAATATCCACCATGATTATCTCTTTGAGGATCACAATGATCTACGGATGATATCAAGTCCCATGATATCAATCAAAGTGTCCAAGAGATACTATCATGACATGTCCACAGATATCAAGTCACATGATATCTATCATGATAGTTTATCATTGTAGAGTCGTCACTTTACAATGTTAAATACAAGTGTTCATTATTAGAAAGATCGTCGCCTTTCAATAATGTACACAGGGAAGTAGGCCCATAAGGTCATGGAGTCACACACATGACAAAAGAGTTTACACATTAAACATCTTTATATATTAGTACAACATATAAACAATTTGAATTTCAAACATAATGTCAAATCACATACCAAGTTTCTTCCCGAAGAGTTCAACCTTAACTCTGGAGAGAGGTTTGGTGAGTATGTCTGTTGTTGATTGTTTGAACTAATATACTCCAACAGGATCACATTCCTTTCCACCATATCTCTTACATAATGATAGGGGATTTCAATGTGCTTAGATCAAGGAGTCCCACAAGCAATTTACAAAGCCAAACTGCTTCTCTTGCCCCCATAGAGGCTGCATTGTAATCAGCTTTTGTCGAGCTTTGTGCTACAAAAGACTGCTTTCTGCAGATCCAAGAAACCATAGCCCAAACTGAAACAAAGTATCCAGGTTGATCTAGTTGGTCATTTCTGTAAAGAAGATTGTATCCAATAGTGCCTTTGAAGATATCTCAATATATGTTTTACAGCCATAAGGTGAATTTCCTTTGGCTCACACTTGAACTGGTTTAGAGCATTCACTAGGAGCTTCCATTTGCAGCAGGAGTGCTCTATCAACTTAGCTACTGGCCCCTTGTGGCCAGCCCATCGTTAGTTCGGGTGTGGCTTATTTCCAACACCCCCCTTTAAGCCACACTGCGGGTGCTAGGGGCTCTTTTGAAGTTAGATCCTGGGACCTGTTGTCATGGAGTCTCTCAATATGACGTCTCATCTCAGTCTCAAAGCTGAACAAGGGCTTTCACCTCATATCTCTCTATCTCAGAGAATTATGCATTACAACAAGTGAAGATGTGACTCCCTCTGAAGCTCTAATTACATGCATCAACCTCACACATACAATAAATTCTCTAAGTCATGACAGTTTCTGAGAAGAAATCATGGTTTGAACAAAAGGAAATAATCAAAGTCTTACTTCAGCGCCACTATGATACTCAAACCCACGTAGGCTTCGTTGCTTACAAGCCACAGTGCACAGAAATTAAGAAAGAACAAGAATATCAAAATAAGAAAAAAGAAAAGGAAAGATCAAAGCACTTGGTTACGGGTGTGCGGACATCTCTACAGGCGTACAATCAAGCAACACGATAGAACAAATCGCCGGAAGTAGAGCAATCTCCGTGAGATTGTAGCAGATAACCTCGCCGGGGCTATGGACGCTCGCTGGCAGCGAGGCTCTATCCACGGATGCTTTTGGGGTTAAGACTAGTTATAATAAAAGCCATGATGAAACCAAAGAGACTTAGTGTCCTTACGAGAAGGAAATGAATACCATTGCACACACTTGTAACGAACAGATAAAAGATCTTGATATAATTTAGGATTCCCCGTTCGTTTTAGTACCTTTCTTAACCAAAAGATGAGTTTGTTGGAACTAATTTAAGATGTTGGGTTGAAAGTGGGTATTGTCTTTGGAATGTTCAGGAACATTCCCAACGTGGAGTCGCCAGATGTTGTGACCTATTTCACACATCGCCCCATCGCAAATGGGGACCCCCAAGTTTGGTTCCGCCCTCTGCGCAACGTCTTTGAGAGTCTTGAATTTGGATAAAATTTTGAAAGTCAGTCTGGCTAAGTTGAGATTTTGAACTCGTTTTTGGGCCTTAACGTCATAGAAGTGCTTAGAAGACCCGGTGGACGAAGATCGCCATTGCTTTCGGTCGTTTCTGACACTTCCTATTTTTTAGGGAATCTGCTTTTTTGCTTTTTGCTTTTTTGATTTTTGGCATTTTTAGGCCATTCCGGAGTCCCTATTTTTTAGGGATGCTTTTTGCTTTTTCTATTTTTGGAAAGTTTCTATTTTGGGAAAAAGTTTCTATTTTTGGATCCCACAGAGCAGAAAATCAATATGTCTTCGGAAAACAAGAAAATCAAGGCAAAATGTAAAAAGTTTGAAAATTGGCAAGGAATTTTTGAAAAATGTCTAAGTCTGAGAATGGCGCCATCAAGAGAGGAATGGCATGGAAAAGTCAAGGTCCGCCCTACCTTTGGCATGCCAAAGGTAGGCACTGGCAAGAAATTCATCAAGTCCGCCATGGCATGAGGAAGCCAAAGTCCGCCCAAGATGATAGGGAGAGGCGCATGGCACAAAGAAGCTGAAGTCCGCCCCTAGAGGAAAATGGCATAAAACTCATGAAGTCCGCCCAGCCTAAGGAAAATGGCATAAAACTCATGAAGTCCGCCCAGCTTAAGGAAAATGGCATAAAATTCATGAAGTCCGCCCAGCCTTAGAGGAAATGGCATGAAAAACACAAAGTCCGCCCCCAAGAAGTGTGGAGAAGGGTAAAGCATGAAGGGGTACGCTCCAAGGTGTTTGGAAAGGGGTAAAATTGCAAGATAATTCATTGAAAATTGAATTAAATGATGGAAACAAGTGAAATTTTCCGTTGGACAAGGCACAAATAAAATTCGCCATGGCAAGGAAAATCTAAGACCAATGGATGAGAAAATACGCCATAGGCAAGGAATTATAAGACATTCGCCCAATTCTTGAAGAGAAAATTATCCTAAGGCATGAAAAACGGAGAAATGTCTAGAAGAAGAAGAGGTTTTGGCCGGCATAAAAATCACGCCCCAGCACAACGGAGTGAAATTTTTTGGCACAAAATGAAGAGTGCTTGGCAGAGCAAACATGAAGTCCGCCCCTCTCAGCTTGGAAAATTCCTAAAGCGCTAGTAAAAAAATGGCAAAGTGGCAGAAGGTCTCCAGGTTCGCCCAACCCAGAAGATGAATCATTCGGCTAAAATAAAAATGTCCAGAGAGGTCAGAACTCCGCCTAGAGAATTAAAATTTGGCAGATGAGCTATTGAGCACATTTTGGCTAGGCAGACAATTTAAAAAAGAGATATTTTGCCTCTGACGAACGAAATTAGCCATGTATCAAGATTAAACGGGTTGGAATTTAATATTTTAATATTTTTAATTATTTCCCTGACACTTAGGAAATTTTAATTAAAAATTCAAAATCCGGAGATTATTTGGAAGATTAAACTAGTCTGCCTTAGATAAGTTTAAACTTTGCCACGTTCGGAGGATTTAAAACGCGTTGGAAAAATAATTTTGGACAATTAATTTAATATATTTTCCAACACTTAGTCAATTTTCCTTGAGAAAATTCGAAAATCTCAGCAGAGATGGCACAAAGACGAAAGTTAGAAACTTGCCTCGATAACTGAAAGTGAAATTAGAAGTTTGCTAATCCGAGGAGAAAACGTTTCTAAAAATTGGAAGAAAATCAAAAGAAAGAAAGCAATGCCTTGAGGAAAATCGCACTTCTCAGCCATAAAATGAGTTTCAGCAACTCATTTCTTCACAAATTCCGGCTGAGAAGCAACTATCTCTCTCGAATCTTCAGGAAAACATTCTCGAAGGAGAAGTTTGTGAGAATAACATCATTGTGAGAATCGAGATAGCATTCTCTTATTGAAAGACGTGATTTTTGAGAGAAGTAATTTATTTCTTGGCTGAAATCGTACTTCCAGCATAGTGGCGCACTTCTTCTGGCAGATTTCTTTGAATTTTTAAATTCATTTGCAGCCACAACGTGATCTTTGAGGTTTGGAAGTTAATCGACAACGCATTTGCGCTGTGTTTCTATCTTCTACTTCGTTTCCGGCACAAATTTCATTCATGATAGGCGAATTTAATTACTTTCAGCTTGCTTTTTGACAGAAATTTTAAATTAATAAGGCTAAAAGTGCGATTTTGTCTAAGCTATACCCCGAAACTCATTAATTCTTAAATGATATTGTATTAATGTTAAGTATCTTGTGCTTGCAGGCTGCCGATCGATCAAAGCGAAATATCCAGGCAGGCACAGATGAAGTTTGCAAGTAAAGGATCGCAGCCAGAGACCAGAATAAAGTCTAAGTGGAAAAATGTCTCAGACACTGATCTTGGCCACATCGATCTCGTGGAATTTAAAAAGAGGATGATACGGCAGACTTTTTGGCCAGATTGTCTCAAACCGTGCCCAAAAAGTCGGCAAAGAAATTCTCCAGCATACATAGAGACGAGGCCGGCAACAGGACAGTGCAAATCGCCATACCTACAGTGGACAAGCCACGGGAGGATATGGCTCCACAGGATTACGCCATCACGACCATTGACTTGGGTCCAACCACTAAGGGCCAAGAAATGGAAGATTTGGACAATTCTGTGTCCGCCATCAAATCAAGGTTGGCGAAGGAGGTAGCCAGAAGGAAGGAGTGCCAATTAGAGATTGAGCGCTTAAGGGAATATATTCAGCACTTGATCAAGCCACTTGATCAGGACACTACGGCAGCTCCTCTACTTCCGAACTCTTCGCAGGAGGCCATTAAAGAAATGGAAGAAAACAGGCTCACGGTTCAGGAGGCCAAAGAATGGATAGCCGTAAAGGGGACTGAAGCTGAGACATTTGTGGAGCGGCTAACTTTGGTTTATGGCCAGGCCACTGCCTTGCTTTCTAGGTTCGCTTCTTTGGCAGAAGTATGGGACAGCCTTCCAGACGTGCAGGATAGAATAATCCCTTGCCTTAGGATTCTGAAAGGAGTTCCTAAGCAAGAATTGATAGAGGGAGGCGTCATCGCAGCGGGAGCAGCCTATGACTTCCACACTTGGTATTGGACCTTGACGGCACGAGGTGAAGTCTTGGAGAGGGTTAAGATTGACGGCATCAGACTGGAGGAACAGGTCAAGGAAGTTCAGGCCAAAATCCTCAACATAATTGCCGATGTCCTGGATAAAGAGGCACTGCGAGAGAATGACCTGCAGTTGGAAGTTTTGAAGAAAAGTGTCCAGGAAAATATCTTCTACATCACTGGGCCCATCTTGAGGCAGGACTGGGCCAAATTGGCGAACTTCTTGAGCATCAGAGAATCCTTTGAGAAGACGGAACCAGAGTGGGAGGAGACCTTCGCCAGATGCGCCGAGAGCATGGATGGGCTTGAATTCAGAATCGGCATGCTTCCGCAGGTTACCATGGACGAGGTTGCCTCGATCGTGTCCAGATTCGGCGAATACACGGCAGCTCGAGAGGATCGGGATACAGTCCCTTGAAAATAGCTCCTATTGCCAACTCATTGCTGTTCATTGCCAGTTAACTGAAGTTATTTTGGGAAACCCTAATTAGGGTTTCGTTTGTTAAATCTTGACCGTCGGCTCATTTTTAATCTGAGCCATTTATTCCATTTATGAAACTCTATATAAACTCATTGGCCCTCATTTGTAATGTGTGAAGTGAGTAATAAAAGATTGTTGCGACGAAACTATTTCCGTTTATAAAAGCTCTTGTGCATGATTTGCTAAGAACAACTTTTATTTTCAAGTAGTATGCAAGGTTGAATATTTCTCCTTCAACACTTAGAGTAGAATTAGAATAGCATTTCATTACATGTTGGTTAGATGAATGATACATTTGATCGCAGTGGCGGATAAAATTTTGCTCATACTTTTGTCAAGTGGATGATTTGCATTTGACGTGTAAAGTTAGTCTGAGCCATTAAATCGTGGATGCTTAACTTCTGTTTGTTTCAATTACCGATTCAAATATGAAAATTCTTATCACTTCCGTTGAAGATTGCACCTGCTTCGCGTAGTTGTCCAAAGGTGGCGAAACGAAGTGTGGTTACCCATTTTGTCTACTCACTGCTGTCTCTGGAATTCTTAGGCGTAGTTTTAGATCTCTAAACCCTTATCCTTTTTTATTTTTTTGGAAAATCTGAAGATACCCACCAAAAGAGCCTTCAAGGATAAAACCGTCTAAGTTTTCAACCCGCAAAAGAGAATTTCATGTAAGTCCCCTTGTGATTACCAGCAATCACAACGCCCACTGGCCTTATCCACATGTCAAGACCTGACCAAAGAAACCTTGGAGTTATTGTATTGCCTACTGGATTTTTGCAAGCACTTTTCAAGAGAGGATAAGAGTGTCCTTTGGGTATTTTTATTCTGTGTTCGGTGGCGTACTCAAAACACGCACCAACAGGTAGGAATTATACTATCTATTTGTAAGGGTGGAATGTAAGGACTAGCTTTAACAATCTTCAAACCGAACTTTGTTTCGTCTCCCCTTCAGACAACTTTGACAAAGCTGGTGCAATCTTCAAAGGATAGATAGGATATTCAAATTGAGATTTACCATGCGCACCCCTTCACAACGAAGCAAGTGGGCACACAAATCGCAATCGAAGTTAAACGCTGAAATTCCAGTTGACCACGCAAGGGGCAGGCTTACCGTCAACAAGTCCGCCAGTGGTATGGATACGGGAAGATATGCTCAAACCAATGTTACATTCCACAATTAACACTACTTGCATGAAAACAAAATCTACCTTACTCTACTCTATTCGAATTGGAAAGACGAAAAGATCTCGTCAACTTCCCACAACACAAAATGAAGTCGCCAATCAATGAAATCCTTATATCATGAGAGTCTTACACAACAATCTTTTACAAAAAAACTTTCAAAGGGAAAGTCTTTCTTTCCTTTCCAACTAAGCTAACTCCTAGCTCTACTTTAGCTCAACTCTATCTCTGATTTCTGTCTACTCTGATATCTTCTAACCCTAATTATTTTACAAATGAGGGGGGATGCCCCTTTTATAATAGGCCCAGTCCAGTGGACGGTTCAGATCTGATTACAATAAAGGGCTCAGATTGAGCCACCCATGCCCTAATTAGGGTTTCTGCCCTAAAAACCGCCACTGAGAGGAGTGGGGCAATGAATGCGCCCCCCACTCCTCATCAATGAACCACTAACCGCCATCAATGCACGTCGTCTCCCTCCAGAAGGTCATCGTCCAGAAGGGCGTTTCCTTTCTCCCTCTCGTTGGCTGCAAATCTGATGAATCTGGCCAAGACTGCCTCAACTTCCTAATCGGAAATGGGAGGAATGTGATCCAACTGAAACTCCAAAACTGTAACTGTTTGCCTGTGCCGGGCACATGATTTCTTCCAGGCAACAAGGGCGTCCTGGGTGTTCTGTATGATACTGGAGAACGTAGCAGTGTTCTCGAAATCATCCTGTGTGAAGGTTTTCACCTCAGAGAAGAATGGCGTCAATCTGTTCTTCAATCCATCTGCAGTTATCTCTTCAGAAGTCAACCTCTTGGCAAAGATTGCCTCCAAGGTGTTGAGAATTCCATCTAAGATGTTCGTCATGGCCTTTCTGACCCTGACATAATCCGTTTGTGATGCATCGTAGAATCCCCGGCCCGTGACTACTGAAGAGTACCATCCGGCGAAGTCATATCTATCCCTCTGCTGAATAACATCTCCCTCAACCAAAGTCTGTTGAGGTATGCCCATCAAAGCCCCTAAACGGAGGAGAACTCTCGTCTGATAGATGCGTGCCTCACCCCAAGCATGGTTAACTGCATCCGTCCTTGCCATAGTATCGGAGGCTTGCCGATAGGCATGTGCAAGATCCTCCATAAACTTCCTTGTTTCCGCACAGACGCTGGCAACCCATTTGTCTGCCTGTTGTGCCATTCTCTTCAAATCTTCTAACCCACTGATTGACTCCCTGGAAAACTCAGCTGGAAGCTCAATTGCCGGATTCTCTTGCCCACAAGGACGGGACAAGTGCTGCACGTAGCCAATCAGTGTCTTGTGCTCTACCTTCAACCTTTTGTATTTGCCCTCAACGTAGGACAATCTGTCCTTGAGTGCTCGATAGGAATTATCGCACTCCTCTACCACTTGTGCTCCAGTAGGGCGGCCTAGTTCCATGGTTGTCACAACACAGTTCTTAGGAACGACCTCGTCTCTATCACATTCTACCCAAGGCACCGCCATATGCAAGGTTCGGGATCCATCTGCATCTGTTGAGATCTTGGAAAACTTCCTAGCCTTTTTCTTTGCTGGAGGTGCGCTGATCCTCTATAATAATTCCTCCATCTCAACTGCGGGATCGGTCTCATCCATAGGATCACGCCTCATTCTGTCCCTTAGCCATTCTGGCACCTCCTGTTGTGTGTCTGATATAATAAAAGGCTGTTCTACCTCGACCTCTACCTCATGAACTTCATTTCTGCGCGTCTGTGAGGCTCATCATTATCAATGGGCTCAGTGTCTCCTGAGCTCTGGGCATCCTAATCTGAAGTAGCGTCATCCTCGAGAGCTGCCTCAATTTCCTGCTGAAGCTGAGTATCAGTGGCCTTTCCCTCATCTGTCTCTTGATGATTTGCTTGTGGGTTATCTTCTTGGGGCATGTTGATGCTCTGACCCACTGACTCTCTACGAGGTGGCTGACTTGCCACTTGCACTGCCTGCTCTACATCCAATCTCTCCCTCTGATCAGCAAATAGGGATACCTCCTGCATACTCGGAGAACGTGTCCGAGATGGCGTATGCATGGACTCCTCAACTACCACAGGCTCAGGTCGAACTGGCTCCTTTCCTCTAGGCTCTGGAGTTGGATTACTCCGTCTCCTCTGGTTAGTTGCCAGTAATCTACTGTCTCCCATCAAATTGTATGTGAGGGGAATTGACCTTCCCTTGAGTCGACTGACATGCCTCTCTATCCAACTCCGTGTAAATGTTAAAACTGGGATACAAAGTGTATCCAAGTCAGTGATCTCTGGCTCAGACCAATCTGGGAGTGGCAGAGGCGTACCTCTCACTGTTTCGTAGTCAACCTGTACTACGTTTATATCCTCCTCAATCTGATCTGGTACTGGGATAATTTCACACTCTCTGACCATCACCAATGGTATCCGAGAGAACATCCTTTTCCTAACTTCGATCTCATCCACTGCACTTGCCCAAAAGTCCTCGATCTGCACCTTGTGCTTGAACTCTTCTGTCAATATCCATCTGATGTTTCGGTGGGGATCATAGTAGTGCCTGCTGGTGTGATAGGAAAGGTGAAATAATTGGAGCTCCGCTTCTGCCTCTCTTGCTGCCTGCAGCGATGGGCAGATTTCATCTGAGTTCCCCATGGTGATTGGGAATCCGAGTCCACCTTTCTTCTTCTTCTTCTGAATCTTATCATAGGCAATCAATTGCCTAGATACTTCCAGCATCACTATCCTGTTTGTGGGATACCGAGGCAATCTGTATGGATAGGAGGAAAATCCTTGCAGCCTTATGTAGGTGAATTTTGGAAATTGGATAAACCAACATCCGAATTTCTCAATCATTTCTTGTGCTTCCCTGGATATTCTGTGATGGGTTCTTTGCTGCAGGGTCCTCGTTATGTGCATAGTAAAGGCATCATTGACCCTTTTGTAATTAGTTGTGCTTGTCAAATGCAACTGTGGACAAGCCTCATATATTTTAAACTGATGGGAACCGCAACCGACTGGTTCCTTGTAAGAGATCCCTCTGTATCTCGTCATGCGAGACAACATATAGACAAGGTAGGAGCCCATATAAAATGTCTTCGTCCTTCTCACGCCACGAAGCTGCTCATGTATGCTATCACTGATCATCAATGCCCAATCCATGTGATCTTTTCCTTCTAACACCAAGTTGACAAAATAGAACATCCAAGGTTCAAAGATGAACGCTTGGGGGCATTCTGCTACTCTGCTTAACATCATAATCAGGTCACCAAACTCCTGCCTCAAATCCTCCGAGACTATCTGCTTGGGCAATTTTGTGCGAGTTGGCTTGGGTTTAATCATCCACCTAGTATTTATCAAATCAGCACACCGGTCTGTAGTGGATGAGTACATCTTTCCAGCTCTTTCCTTTGTCTTGTAGATCATCTTCTCATGAACCGGAATCCCGAATGCCTTTTCGATTGCTTCAGGTGTCAGGTTGGCCAATACCTTGCCATCTGGCGAAGTGACTGTCCTTTGTTCTGCATTGTAGTGGTGGGCGCATTCCATGATGAGTTCTGGGCACCGGATAGCTGGCGGAAAGTTGGCAGCTGCATATAGTCCACTTCTGACAATACTGTGCGAAGTCACTGATGGGTGATGGCCTCCAGTTCCCATTATCCTCCTTCTGAATGCTTCCATGTTGAACGAGCCCAAGTTCGTGTCAGCTAGCCTGCCGAACTTTGATGAAAATTTTGACTCTGGCAAGAATGACTTGCCCAGTTTCTTGATCAACGCTTGTCTGGACTCGTGTGGTTGTTTTTGCCTGCAGCTCTTCTGCTTGATTCAACCATTCTGCAAAAAAGGAAAGATAGTTAGACGACAAGATTTCAATAAAATAAAATAATCATCGTTGAGGGTGCCAGCAGATTTTTAAATAAAAAGGCTGCAACACTTCTGCCATTTCCAACTGCAAACCTCAACTGTCTTGTTCACTTCAGATGTGAAATTTCTGTATTTGCAGCAGCTCTTGAAACTTCTTTTAAACTTGTATTTCTCTTCTAAAAAACGTACTTCAGCAACTTGAGACTTCTCCTAAATGCGTTTTCAGCAACCTTGTGAAGTTTCTTCTTAAATTCGTACTTCTCAGCAACTGCAGCCCTTTCAACCTCAGATTTCTCAGCAACTTCAAAAAAAATGTAGACTTAACCTCGTTTATCTCAGCAGTCGAATGAAACTTCTTCACCAAGTCGTACCTCCTCAGCAACTGTAGCAACTGGAAATTAGGAAGTTCGCACCTCTTCAGCAAATGTAGTCCCAGCAAGCTAAGTCGTACTTCTTCAACAACTTCAACTTATGCAAATTTGCACTCCAACAACCTCCAGCTATCTCACAATTTCGAACTCTTCAGCAACTTCAACCTCTTCAAAAATTCGTACTTTTCATTTTAGCAACTTTTGCTCTTAGCAATTGGTGAGAGGAATGAAGAGGACTTCAAAAACTTATAGCCAGGTCGAATTCCTGTAGTGGCTATACTTAGCAAAATTTTGAATTTACTTTCCCTCTCTTTCTCAGCCGTAACACTTGTCATCTGAGGCATCGGAATCTCAAGTTTGTAGAATTATGATTTCATCATCTCTGCACAGGCCTGCCTCGTTGCATTGGATTCTTTAAAATATTAAATTACTCACTTCTTTGAACAACTTCGAATTGTTTGGCTAAGTCATTTGATCTCTCCCTCGTTTTGGCAAAATTATCCAGCTCGAACCTCTAGCGAAATGCTTCTTATTCATTTTATTTGTTTGCCTTAGAGAAATTCCTCAAATTTGCCTTAGGAATTTTATTTAAAATAGGCACTGGGCAAAATATCCAGTGGAACGATATGGACATGGCGTGGAGTAAGTTTGAATCACCTCTGAATTGCAAATGTTTAATACCCAGAAGAAAAAACTTTGCGGAATCCATTATTTTCATGTGTATCTGGACGAAGGGGTACTTTTAATTTCTATTATTTAAAAATAATAAAAATGGCTAATGTTTATTTCTTCTTCACATTCGGATGTCTTCCACTCCTGCAATTTCGAGTTTCTTTGCCTTGGCAAATTTTCTTGGTTTCTCTGTGAATAATTTTCCCTCTGAAGACTCTTTTACTCTGGGAATTTTAGCATTACTTGTAGGCGTATTTTCATTTTCTCTTTAGAAAACGCCTTAGGAAATATAATTTTTTAAAGTTTAAATTTCACCATCTACCCTCTGAAGGGCGCATTTAGCATGTCATGCTTCCATTTCATTCCTTAGGCAAGTCCACGCCTAGACCCTCTTTTCATACTTTGCAATTTTCATCTCTAAGTCCTAACTCCTAGGCGCATTTCACATGGTGAGGAGGAAAAATATTAACCCTTAGTCTCTTAAAATCACACCACCCTTAGCATTCTTTTCCCTCTTGGCGCATGGTGACCCTTCACCTTCCTTGAGCGCACTTCACATGGTGGACTTCCTTACCTTGGTGTTTTCACACTCACCACTCAACGTTTCAACTTTCACCCTTTTACCTTTTACCTTAGGCGCATTTGCCATAGAGAAGAGGAACTTGAGGGCGCAAATGAAGCTGTTAGAAGGAATCCCCACGCCTTGGGTGACTCTTCACCTCCCCTTGGCGCATTTTGGCATGGCAACTTCCATTCTTGGGCGCATATGCTAGTGAACAAGGAATTCCGCCCATGAGGTGGCTCTTCATCTCCCCTTGGCGCATTTTGGCTAAGGCAACTTCCTTGCCTTAGGCGCATTTGCTATGGTGAGAGGGAAAACATTACGCCTATGGTGACTCTTCACCTTCCCTAGGCGCATATAAGCATGTTGACTTCCTTCTTTGAGCGCATTTGAGGATGCCTTAGGAATTTTTCTGCCTTAGTGAATATTTTCATGCTTTGGGTGACCTTTCACCTTCCTTAAGCGCATCTATGGGTACGAGGAGGAAACTTTATGCCTTGGAAGAATTTCTATGCCCTTTTTATCTTCTTGGTGCATTTCATGTGTTTCTATGCCAGTTGCCTCTTATAAATTTCCAACGCCTTTTGTGCCTTGGCTTTTTATTTTCAGTAAACCCAGAGAAGTTAGGGTTTCTTTGTATGTCATCCTGTTCTGAGCTGGAGGTGGCGTGTCTGTGCCTCCATTTGGTTTTGCTATCCTGTTCACACCTTATCTGGCACAATACATACTATTTTTAGCCATTTGCTATTTATAGCAAACCCTAAAATTGATCAATTTCTGTATCTCCGTTTGCTTTGAAATTTGTTTCATTTGTTCTTGATGCCGTGAGAGACCTGTTCACACTTGCCTTAGGCGATGACGTGCTACTTTTAGCCGTGAGGTGACTTACTAAAAATAGTAAGTATTCAGATCGTGCTCAAATTTTGCCAGTAGGTTGCTCGGATGATGCTGATCCTGGTGGCGTGCTTCGTTTTGACATCTTTGCATTTTGCTTCATCTATTTTTAGACATAGCAGGGGAACCCTAATCTGACATGCATGTATCCCAGATGGTCTCTGTTTGGCCTTGTTTCTTCTGCATGTCGCTTTGTATGCTGAACTGAAGTGGTGGGTAGCTGTTGGACTGAAGCTGCTATTTATAGAAAGTGTCCGGAAAGTGGTTCATCGGACGTCGGATGAGTTTGCATGTCACAGTGCCCGTGGGATCTCATAAAACCCAGAAAAACCCAGAAAACTGGTCAACGTTCCGGCACTGTCCAAAAATAGTAAGTCCCTTAAAACTGACTCATTCCGTTCGCATGTCACACCACTGCGAAGCTCTCGCAAAACCCACATGGAATATCCGGACATGCGCTGAAAATTACTGCATGCAAACCCTGAAAATAGCTTCGGAAGGCTGAACTCTGAAAGTCCTCATCTCGGTTTGCATGTTATACCGTTGCAAAGGTTTTGAAAAACCCAAATCCATTCTCCAGTCATGCATCGGAGAATCGTATGTTTAAATCCTGAAAATGGCCTCCAAAGGCTGAACTGCTAAAAATAGCCAGTTGTCTGAATCTATTCAAATTTCACGTGTGGATGCTCTGAAGTTGCCTGAATATGCTGAAGTGATTAGAATCCCGAAACCCTGAGGAAAAGACCTCAGATTAGGTACTTACTAAAAATAGTAAGTTGTCAGATTTCAATAGGATTTCAGTGGGATCCTGCCTTGAGCTTCCTGACTGCACTGCTGCACTTAGATTTCACCTTGATAACTCAGTTTGACCCGAAACAAGCGTAAAGGATGGGAACCTTAACTTCGTAGACTTGGCGATCATTTCAATTTAGGTCAAAAGATGGGACATCCTTGGAGGGACAAAAGATCAGAGATAGAGGAACGCAAAGCCAAAAGACCAGAATGGAGCAAAAATTAGGGGGTCCCCATCTTGGATGGGTTGACGTGTGAAAAGGGTCACAACAGTTTCCAATGCACACATTTGTAGAGATTTAGGGCTGTCCTCTTCAACCTCATCCTAGAACATCCTATATGGAACAGGTTTGCGGAGCTACCAATGTTGAATCCAGGTTGGCTGACTTGAGCAATTCTTATCTCAACTGCTGAAGAGGATCTTAGCATTAGGCCTTGCATCTTCTTCTCCGTGAGTCACAGAACTCCCTCTTGATCCCTGCCTTAAAGATTGCAAAGAACACTTCTGGAAGTAAACTCCCTCTAGTCACCAACTCAGTCCCATGGCTGCAAGTTGTGACTTCATGTTTGATCATTTCTTTGGTCGGCATGACTTCCTCACAAGATGCCTCAAGTTTTTCATCACTAAGCAATCTCTCATCACCTTCTTGTTCCTAGATCTGTCCAGGAAGCATTTAGAGAGAGATTACTAACAGTTTATAACTATCCAAAAAAATATCAAGGCTAGAATCATACAAGGTTTACTATCTCAGGTTATAACATGAATGCATAAGAATTTTATGAGCAATATTAAAAACATGAATAAATAAATCAATTTATAAGAGAAATATATCAAAAGATCAGAATGAAGGGATAAGGAAGCTTATCTTTAATAACTTCTGATATAACTCTTTCTTCCATCTTTTACTCTTCTTGAGAGTGCTAAACTTAGCACAATAAAAGACAATTTGAACAACCTCTTCAAGAGTCAAGGCTCTATCACAGTTCATGCATTTAGAGAATGATATCGATGTGATCAACTTATCACCATCGAAATTGCAGTTCTCTTTTTATTTCAGATTCACACTCAAAAATCTTCACAACTAGCATGACAAAATGACTTGCAAATAATAATTTGAATTTTCAAGGGATCTTATGTCAGTGAACACATTTCAAGAGAAAACACGATCTCTCTTTACTAATCACACATGAACCAAATAAATGATATAACAGAAAAATTCAGCCTAGAAAGGTGATTTCAAACAAAACAAAGAATACTTATCCTTTTAAATATTCTGATGGATGCAATTACTGGACACAGTATTATACATTGCTCTTGCGCTAAGATCAGTCCACAACCTTCACGGCTTGAACACAGGCCCCTGGCAAGGTTAAATTTGAACATGGTCTTTGACCGTTCAAATTTACAATGCACTCCATTTTCAGCTGCAATCCACCAGATTATGAAACAGATGCAACACGCTTACTAGCAACACCCAGAGAGTTAGAGATGGATAAGATTATCACTCATAAGTTTTATCAGATCTGTACAACTCAACAGACTGAGTTTCACATAGAAATATAAACAACAAAACAAATACTTATCTTGATGAAGTCAGACTCTCCTTTTTAGGTCTGCATTTTTCTTGATATAGGACTTCTCAATTTGCTCTGCCTTTAGTAGTGGCGATGCCTCTGATTAATTCCAAGTAAGATCGTAGTTATTGTTAGCTGATCGTCATCACATGTTCGAAGCCCCTGACCTTAGTCCAAGTAGATGCATTCAGCCATGATCCTAATTACTCCTTATTGACGCACAGAAGACAAGCTACAGATCATTCATGACTGTAGTCTTTAATAAGGCCAAAGTCGGAGGCTCGACCAAGGCTTTACACGAAGATCTTTGCCCAGATGGTAGAAAGCTAGTAATGTTGCAAGAACTTATCAAACGCCTTTAAGTCAATGATTGACAAAAGTGCATTATGATAAACCTGGCATAAGTTGCAATTTTTAGAAGTGTTCACACCTCCTTCAGACTTCAACGACACTCCAATAATGCGGCAGACCCAAGTCCCAGACTCCCTGGTGGCAACTTCTCCACGGTAGCACTAACTCCTTTCCCGATGGCATACATTGAAGGGCGGAATCATTATAATTGTTTGTCTTATTCCAATTGAGTATGTGTAGTCGGCAATTACAACAGTCCAACGCCTTTGTTAATCCCATTCTTCCGTGAATATGATGTATGTTCCATAGAGCATACTAGACAATAGCATATCCGGTGCTTGGCATATATATATTCTGGGACACTTCCGCCAATATTTGTATTCATCTTAGAACATCGTAACTTCACGGGGAAAGCAAATATCTGTTTCCATTCAATGATAATTGGTTGAGGACTTCAGTCGGCATAAAGATGACGACGAGATCCTATTCGCTGTACTTCCCAATATATCTCCCACACAATAACATGCAAATTCCGGTAATATACGGCAAGGCATAATAATCTATATTGGGTCACTCTAATATACTCTATAGGTAAGAGAAAGCCTGATTTCAAAAAATTTGAATGTTCTCCGATAAAAAATAGAGATGTGATCAAGATATGAGATGCACAAGTTGATACGAGCTTTGTGATATGACTTGCTTAGGTGGTTACAATGATCACGGGGCCTTTGAATCTGCATTAGAGAAAGATGATCTGAAGGTCGCAACTCAGTATCCGTGTGGAATGTCAAACCCGATATCTTAGAGACTCCTGTAGATTTCTCACGTCACCCGACCGAAGCGATAGAACTCCAAGAATCATGGTGCTAGTTTTTCCTTTTTTTTTTCAATAAAATGCCAATTCTCAATGTCGATGAGTATTCACAGGTTCCGCCGATCTCCCCGACTCCTTGCTCCAGTACATATGACACAGACGACACCAACCAATGCTCCCCGGGAGATATACGGGAGTATACGAAGAAACGGTCAAATACGAGCATTCAAACGTCTGGTAGCAACGAAAACACATCAAGCCAAATGGAGACCATGCTATAATAATTTTCCGTAATGAATAACCAGTCCGCTTCCCCCATTATAATACGCCAACTGTGATTAAAAGACATTGCTAGCGGAATGTTCAGTATCTGAAATACACGTCTATTTCCACAAGTATAAAAGAGACGTCGGCGATCAGTCAATTGACTACCACAATAAAATTCAAGAATTCAATCAAATCTTTTCAAACGTGGCTCTGATACCATGTTGAGGATCGATTAAAGTCAATCTGTCTCATGATCTTCGGCTGGAGATTCAATCTGCAAGAGTAAAACATTTATTGATTTCGATGATTACTTTTGAAGATCAAGACTCCCATATATATGGTTGAGAAAAGACGCGACTTTTCGATTGACAAGACTTTTATATTAGAGCCGACAATCAATCATAAATCAAGACATATATATGTATTCGATTTGTTGAAAGCGGATTATACTTAGGACACTCCCTCTGACCGAAGCTAACAGTTTTCAACATACACTAATATTCAATTCTTGTCTAACTTCCAAATCAATTGGAGGTTGTCATTCCTCATGTGAAATTTGATATATCCCATGTTTGACAGTAAAATTATTTTCATATCTTGGGAAAGTATTGTTTTATTTCACCTGATCCATTTAAACAATATCACAATTTTTTTTCCAAAGTTTGAGAGAATAGAATGATCCTGGAATTTGTGGGTTATGGGCCCACAATGTAACTAAAAATAGACTTATGTAACAAATTTGGGTGTAACTTGATTCGTATCAAATTTATCTAAGGCACATGTATTCCTAATATTGATGTCCTTGATGTTTAATCATGAATGTGGAGTTACTTTGATCAAGAAAAGGACTTAGGAGAAGAAGACCCCTGGATGAAGTGATCTACTCTAGATATTACATATAGAAGTGCATTTGGTTCATAAGACAAGTTCACTAGATCAATTTTGTAGGTTACAAGGTTGATCCATGCATCACCATTGTTTCTATGAGTGTGGAATAGATCATATGATATGGATTTGATTATGATCTTGTCCAAAGTGAATAGAACAAATTACTCTTTTATAGAACAAATGTGTTCTTTCCTCAATGAAGCTTGATGAATATATCCTCCTTCAATTTATAGTGTCCATGGCTTTTTCCAAAATTTCTCCTAAGGTCTCTCTAAGAGTCAAAATCTGTTATTTGTAGGTTCCTAAAGAATTGAGTTGTCTTCATTACATTCTCTTAAAATGTTGATTTGGCAGATCACAGTTTGGTTGAGTTTAGGTTTTTATTACTATTTCTAATTCCAACTAGGCATGCTCATAATAATTCACTCTATGATGATTCAATTGAGGTGTTATGGGTAAATCATTGTAGATTGTTTTGGAATATTTTTTTTGTGGACTTTTAATGTTATTGTTTGGCTTTTAAGAGATTGACCATCCTAGGTCAAGATGATATCTCGGTGCACTTATATCTCGAAGTTTTAACGTGAGATAATCTTAATCCATCTTTGTATCTTAGTTATGCCTAAATTTCTGTGACAACTAGCAATGGCAACATGTGGATTTCTATTTAAAAATCAAGTTATATTGTTAGATTTATCATCAACTATGTTGAGTTGTTATGATTGATTATTCCTTCCTTGGGAATCTTTTTGATATTTTGTTTGTTTGATTTCTTGATGGATAGATGAATGATGATTGCTTGATTTCTTGGTGGATAGATGATTTATGATTGCTTATTAAATGTCAATGAATTGATTTATCCTTTATATCCATTTCTTGAAGGAGTCACCACCCTTCACAATAAATGAGTCACCACCCTTCATTATAAAGGAGGACCACCCTTCACAGTAAATGGATCACCACTCTTCATGGCTGCCTTTTGAGAATAATACTTTACTTCCAAGTTGATTGATAGATTTATTTTCTATTGATGGTTTCTTCACAAGGAAACGAGTCCCCTTTTATATCTTATTGTTGAGGGAGAAGGGTCACAACTTTTCACATTTGTAAGAGTCACAACCTTTCATTTGAATGGTTGCAACCTTTCATATTTGAAGGCTCACAACCTTTCACATTTGGAGTCACATCCTTCCTCACATCATCACTATTCTTGAGAACTTAATTTAATTCACTTGCAAAATCACTTAAGGTTCTATTCTCAATTGAATTCTTCAATGATGTTGTGGATGTCTTTCTTAAATGAAATGCTCTCCCTTTTATATCTCAAGTTGGAGGGAGTCGCACCTTTTCACTTCAATAGTTACAACTCTTATTTGGAAACAAATAATAATTTAAGTTTAAATAAGTTAATTTGTTAGTGCTATCGAAGACGCATTAGGCATGAAGCAAACATATCGATAAACGTAAGACATGAAGCATACGTATAAATACAAGACACGAAGTATACACATAAATACACATAAAACACGAAGCATACATATAAATACACGTAAGATACGAAGTATACACATAAATACACGTAAGACACAAAGCATACATGTGAAAGGCACACACATACAGAAAAGCACAATCGGCCTACTTTAGAAGAGGGCTCAATAGTTAATCCTAATTGAATGGTGGTTAAAGTCTGTTTGTCCTGCAGGTTGGTAGGATTAAGGCTCTAATACCAATTGTAATGTCCTCTAGTTGGAGTATGCTTGAATTTTCCTTAAGGGACAATTACACAACATAAAATTGCTTTACAAATAATATTCCATAGCAAATTATATGATAGATATTGAGCTCAAGGATAAATGAACTATTAACACTTATGAATAATTAATAACAACTTAAACTTGAATCCAATCTATAGACTCTTTTCAATAACCAATCATGGTAGGGATTGGAGAGAAACGCATGATAGGGTGCTAGAAAAACTGTTCATTACAAGTAAGCCCAAGGGCGTGCTCATACCCCCTCTTGGACCCAAGTGGCAGGAACATCCAACCAAGACGATTCCATCCAACTTAGGGTGGGGTTCTTATGTTGTAAGAACCTATACATCATTCATCTCAATGAAGCCCTAGGGCGTGCTCATACCCCCCTTGGCCCCAAGTGGCAGGAACATTCAACCAAGACAATTCCATCCAACTTAGGGTGGCGTTCTTACATTGAAAGAACCTATACCGCCCTTCCCTAACATGTTTCCTTGCCAATTCCTAATATGATTGCCATATTTATATTAAAGAATCATAATTACTTATAAGGCTCAATAATTGTTGCAAGCATCATTATTGCATGATTGTATATTAGTTTAATATATCTCTCTCTATATATATGTAATGTCCCCATTTTCGCCCTATGCTCTTCATTTGGATTTAGCCTATTTCCGGAAATCCATAAGCTACTCAGATGTGCAAATCAGGGTTTCCTTGTTTGGAAGGTTTTGTGGCATTTCTCTGAAATCTACTATTTATAGTAAATTCTATTCTTGGCAGTATCTCAGTTGTCAACACTTCAGTTAGTCTTCTCTTTAGTCGCAGCAATAAGGTATTTTCAGTTCTAACTTACAAGCTTTATTTGGTGAAATAATATATTTCAAGGCATTAATGTTTTAATTTCAAGTTGACCCCTTGGCCTAGCTCATTAACTTTAAGTTGTGTTTAAAAGGTGGCCATGAAGGGGGATGCCTTCATGAAGGAAATATTAAACATTTAATGAAGTTTATTTATGCCTTGAAGTGGACGCCATTTTATGAGGGATTTAATATTTGTGAATTATTAAATATTTCAAAAAGGGAACTTTTGGCGTCTCTTTCTTGGAGGAGTTTTGAGAATGTGAAAAGTCACCTCTTTTTCTATAAAAGAGAAGTTTTGCTCCAGCTTTTGGTATCTCATGTTTATGCTAAACTTATGTTGTCGAAATGACTTCATGTAATTGGCTTCGAGGAATGCTTACCTCCTAGCATTGGCCTAATTTCGTGTTTGAAATATAACATCTAATTGGCTTTATGGCTGCTTCTCATCCAGACTAGCAGATTGCACTTCATGGTAGTAGAATTTTGGAGATTTTCCATAGTTTTGGGTTGCTGATTTCTTCCTGGCTGAAGTATGTTCTCATGAATAGCTTTGTGAGGGAATTTTATTTTGTTATGGGTGTTTTATCTTTTCATTCCTAGACCAGAGGCGACCATTTTTGGAGATTTGCAGATTTAAATTTGAAGTTTGTGATTTTATGTGCCAAAATCGCCCTTGCAAGGAGGCCGTACTTTCTCATTTGGCATTGGGATTCGTGCCAAAATAATTTGAAGACTTTGGTGCTGTTTCTTGTTTGGTTCTTGGGTGCCATCCTCTTAGAGTTCATCTGCAAAAGATTTCAGTTCATTTGGAGGTAATTTGGTGAAGTTATAAGCATTTGATTATTTTTGCAGTTGCTGATAATGCATTTCCAGAATTGCAGATTTCTAAATCAGAATTATTTCAGTTTGCTATCTTCATCTTTCTTCATTAATTCTCGTTATTATCTAATGCGAAAACATTTTATATTTTGGTGCTTGAAACATTGTGAAATCCTTGTAATTTGCAGCTATTGTTAATTTGTAAAAACTGTTAATAGTAGTACTGTTTCAGTTTATTATTGCTGCATTATCTTTCTAATTTCACATTAAGCACCCCTGGATGGTATACCGCCAGTGTGGATAATTTGAATTGTAAGCTCTCTCTTACCCACTGTCAAGTGGTGAATCCCCACTCTTGAGTGGATGCTTGCCGCAGCAGATGAAGTGTTCTAAATTGTAATATTTTTCCCCCACTGTTTGGTGGTAGCGTGAAAAGTTTTCTTATGGCTAGTTATCCGCCTATTTCCTCTCAATTCAGCAATTAGCACTCCACCATATGTTAGCACCTCGCCTGTCAAAGGATCTTGAGTGCACATTCTTGGTGTTGAGTTTAGACTCTCTTTTTCAAGTATAATCTTTGTAGCTTGATTCAGTAGATCCTAGGGATCTTCTGACCATATGCCCGCCCCTCCTCCTTAAGTAGTTTTAGGGCGCATTCTTGGTTAGAGTTCTTTCATGCAACGTTTTAGGTTAAGCTAACCTTAACGGGTGTTTGGTTACATTGTATTTGTTGTTAAAAATAAAAAAAAATTGAGAGAGTATATTTCAATATATATATATTTCATAAAAATAGATAAACTATTTCTAATTAATTCCAAAACTTACACTAATCACTATTTATGTATATATATATATAAATTTCCCAAATATTTCTGCCAATAATATTTAATCCAATAGATTTATTCCTTTTTCCCAATCTGCTGGTTTTTCTAGATTTCTAATTGAGTTCCATTCCATGATGCCTCTCCCCACTCATTTGTTTCCCCTTTTATATCTTCCATGGTGGGGAGAGTCACATTCATTCATTTAACAAAAGACACACCCTTTCATGTTTGCTATCACTTTAAAGAGTCATAACTATTTATGCATTAATTGTTGTTTCTTTATTTACTAATCCACAACCTTTTATTTGAAACTAATTGTCATGTCCCCTTCTCAGTGACATCTCTCGGAGTACAGGATTGGCCTATCATACGACCCTCGTAGGCTGATAGACTGGATAGAGGGTCACGTTGGAGCTTGGCTCAGTTTCAGTTGGCAGAGTTTGATCAGTTGGCTTTCGTTCGGGCTCATTCGGAGAAGTTGCTATTTTTAGCAGTTCTTGGCAGTCGGTGTGGGACCCCTGCTATTTTTAGCAGTATGGATTTGGCAGTATTCAGAATCACTTCAGTGTTCGTCAGCTTCAGACGGATTAGTCATCGGATGAATAACGAGAGAGATATTAATATTTAATTGTATTAATTAAATATTAATTATTTGATGATTATAATATAAAGTTATAATATTATATTGTAACTTAAGTGATTCTTAATTGAGGGGGTCGCCATCATCTGAAGGGGCCAAATTGACAATTATATTTTATTATAAAAATTTGGCTGAGACTATGGAAAGATTAAAAGAATTAAAAGTTCGAATTTTAATGATTCCCTATCTTTGTGGAAATCGCACTTTTCAAGATGATATAGGCTTTGCATTGGGAATCGAGCCTATTATGTGATTATTGATACTGAAATTGGTCAAGTTTTGTCTGAGCACAGAACCTTAGGGTTTGAAACTCGAAATTCATTGGGGAACGAGCCATCTCCATTGAAAGCAGTTTAGAGGGTGTGAGATATCACCTGATTTATTGCCAGCAGAGAAATTTCTTCACTCAGAGGAAGTTGCAGAGCATCATAGTTAATAAATACTCAGGGGTTTTGATTAGCACTTCATCCAGCAGAGGTTATTGCACAGAGGCGCCTATATTCATCAAACCTAGAGATTCTCCTTAGGTCCGTACATTTTATTTATTGCTGCTGTGTATCAGGCCGTACCTTTCTGTACCAGGCCGTACTACCTTCAAAAAGGACGTATCTTCTCCTTGAGGCAAAACGCCTAACTTGGGATCAGTCTGTCACTTCCATCTTGGGCGCCTATATCATTGGCACTAATCTGGATCTTCAGAAGGAGGGAGAAAGAAGCTCATTCGCAGCCGTACCAATTATTACCAGTTGTTGATTACCAGGTTCTTCCAATAAAATATTGCTATTTCTTTATTGCATGCTACCAGATCATTATTGTATTGATTCTATCTGAGCAATAAAAGATGCGCCTTTAATAGAACTTGCATTTCCTATTTATATTGTCCGTTTAGCATTTTATCTAGATTTTATATCATTTATTATCAAAATCGCAATTTCTCAATTTCATGCAAAAAACCCAAAAACCACAAAAAAATCAAAAAACTTCAGAAAATTTTCAGAAAACAGACAGTATCGGAAACAGGGGGAACAAGGGGTTTCTACACTAATTGTTGTTATGTCTTATTCCAAGTGCTATCCTTTATTATTCTTTAATCACTGCCCTTGTGAATAAAGATCACTGCTCCTCTCTTTAAATACTAATCACTGCCACCTTTAACTAATTTCCTTTTTTTCAATAACAATGATCGCTGCATTATTAGTGGTCTTGGAATCGCTGCATATATTAATCTCATAAATTATCGTTGCATATTAACAAAAGTAATGCTCCTTAAAATAGATGATATTCGTTGACTTAAATGGATGAACATTGCTTTAAACATATCGCTGCCTTAGAAGTGTATTAATTTTTGCTCTTAAAACATTTATGTGAGGGTTGTGACTGGGGGCATGACATATGCCTACACATATTCTATCATATTCTTGAGTTTTCGGAAGTTATGTTCAACATGCAAAAAGTTTGAAGTGACAGAAGGGTCACTGTGCCAGTTATCAACTAGTGATGGTTTCAGAACTGAATGACAATGGCTAGTAGCATGCATTATCTGGAGATAGCATGAGATGTTAAAATAGGTCCAAGTTAAGGTTCTCGTGGAAGCGCATGACATCATGTTCTTTTGGTAGCAACTAATTTGTTTTAGGACCGATCTGTTACGCGTTTCATGTAATTTAAATTTAGGTACACCTTATGTCGTCTTGGTTAATTTTGGTCTAATGTCCCCATTTTTAGCACTACGCTTTCCAGTGATTGTTACCCTATCCTCTGATGCCTGTAGGCTAGTTAGATGCAAAATTAGGGTTTCCAGCTGCTTGGAGGTTTCTTTTGTGGATTCAGGGGTTTGCATGTTGGTATTTTCTAGTTTAGTTTCTGGATTCTTTCTAGGTTTTTGGAGAGATTCTGTTACACCCCGGAATTTGTATAGTTACTATTCTAGTAATGCTTAGAGCATTCTGATTGTAAGGAAGGTTTTGAATGAATAAATGTGATTGAATTTTGTTGACAATATGAAATCCTGTTTACATGTTATGTTTGGCTCATTCTGTATTCTTGACTGATGTTATTCTTGAAACAATGAATAGAGGAAAATAATTAGTCTTGTTATATATATTTGAATTATATATACTGCAAATATTGTGAGCATTTGACTGCCGTGGTTTTGTGCCATGGATGCAGGAACAGGAGCTATTCCTCCAGGTGGAGGGGAAATATCACTCAGGAAGAGGAACTTGGTCGGCTAACCGGTAAAGTTGATCGTATGAGCATACACACACTTCACTGAGGATTTTAGGAACTGAGTCAGATTAAGTTGTCATGATAAGTCATCCTTAGGCTTAGGAGTTATGATTACTTCTTCATGCTTTATGAGTGGTGTTTCTTGATTGACTGACTTACTGTTCTGTGAGCCTTGAATGTGAAATGTGAACTGATAAGTTACTGATGCCTGGAATTTACGGTTAAATGTATAAATACGTGTTTATGCAATTACGTCTATTAGAGGTGCTCTGACTGGCCTATAATACACGTAATTGGAGATTTGAAAATAAACATGTATAGATATATTTAAGTGTAAACTGGGTAAGTTAATTAATATATTTAATAATATATTTAATATCGATGTTATTATAGTTTTATCGGTAATATAATATATTAATATATCTAATATAATATTTTGAATATTATTTAGATATATTTATATATTAAAAGAAAGGTAAGTTAAAAACTATAATAATATTGTATTGAATATAATATAAAATATATTAATACATTTTAATGAAAATATTAAAATACCTAAAACTTTGGAAAGATTTTATATAAACTATAAATCTTTGGCATTTAAATTTACATTTATCTTATAAAGGAATTTGAGTTTATTTACCTTTGGAAATAAAGGTAATAAAACTTTCATAGTCTTTGGTAAATACTTTGCAAACCATACAAAGGAATTTCGAAATATTGAAATACTTGGAAAATATAAAAGGAAAAAGAATTTCGAAATTTTGTAAAGGCCAATGTAAATTTATGAAAAATATTAAAGGAAATATGAATGCTGAACTATAGACTGTTTAAAAATTTAAAGTTAATGTTTGAGTAAACTGAAAAATCGCGGATTTCTTCATGGGAAGAAATCGCGCGACTGTTGAACCAGAAAAACAGTGGAAAACTAAGGAGAATAATCCGCGCCCAGCTCGCGTAGCTTAGACCTGGTCGCGGATGCTTGAACGCCACCGGTCTGGGACGCGTGGGTGGAAGGAGGCATGAACTGTGGGTGCGTAACCCTTGACGTTTTCAGCAGCAAAATCCAAAACGCCATTTGTTCTTCAGTTCGCCATTTTTAAGGGCTTTTCCCAGTGACTAAACCTGTACGTGGTTAATCCACGAATTTGGCATGTGATATGTTGAAACATTCTTGAGAAATTATGTTGAATCATCAACTCTTTTGCTGTGTGACTGCCACTGCGAATTTTGACATTTTCAAAATGAGAGGTGTCGAATTCTCATGCCTACAAGGTAGGAAACATGAGAATTCGAAACCTATAAATAGGTTCTCACTCATTGTTGAAAGACACTCAATCTTTTCATTTCACTCTCCTTGCCTTGGAAAATTCGAAATACAGTGCTGTGGTATTTCTGTGTTTTGGAATTCATTTTATGAAGCCATTGCCATTTTTATGAAAGCCATTGCCATTTTTGTGAAAGCCATTGCCATTTTGTGAAAATCATTTGCAATTGAGACAGTATTGCTGAGAGACAGTATTGCTGAGAACACTTTTTGCATTTACCTGAAAGTAGTTTTTGCTTAAGCTAAGAGAAGGCTGCGAAGGACGGTGGAGCAAGGATTGAAGTTACCGATCAAGCTCATACGCAAAAGGAAATCAGGCATGAGATATATGTTGATAGATTTTCTGTTATTTATTTTAAATTGTATGATTAGATTGCTTGATTATGTCTTACTTTATGAAAGGAAAAATAAAAAGAAACCTCTATGTTCTATGAAATTGCTGAATTGGGAATAGTTTAATTTCCTTAGAAAAGCTTTTGAAATAGCTTAGAGAACTTGATGAATTGGAATAACTTAAAAGCATGTTGAAACGAATCATTTGAAATCATAGATGAATTTGAAAGGGAAATATTTGTTTACTTTTAGTAAAGTACCTTATAATTTGTATTGCTTGAATACTGCTTGAATTCCTTAAGTAAAGGAAAGGGATTAGTTACTAAATACTAGGACGAGGGTGGATTCAGAACCAAGGTAGTCTAAAGCTTTAGAGTTAAATAGGTTAACTAGAGAAAGCTACGTACTCCATGGATAAAGATTTCCATGTTGGGAAGTACCAGAGGGACCCCTTGTTGACTGTACTCCATTTCCTGTTTAAGTAGTTGAAGTAGGAAGTCTAGGGTGATTGACTACCCACTGAAGGACTCAACCTACGCGTAGGATAAGGCAGCCTTAAGTCAAACCAAACCTGACTTAGTGCAAGTGATAGATGACCGTCAGTATAAGTACTGCCGAAATGCTTTGGCCAAAGTAGTGTAGTATACCTAACGTCCACTTAGACTGTGAGACGAATTACACTGTCAGTTCACAGTAATCCAGGTTACATGCTAGATTGAGATTGTGAGGACACAAGGATTTAGTTATGTAGGATTACACACTATGCTCAGTTGGTCATACAGAACCGGTTACCCAACCAATCTCCTCGAAGAAGGGAGGGCCGTCTACTTAACAGTAAACGTGCGGGGGACCGCAATATAAGTCCGTGGTTGGTGGAAAAGCACCTGAGTGATGTTTCCCCTCCACCTTAAGACTTCTGATGAACCAAGGTTTGAAAGGGAAGATCCTGGACAGTCTTATTCCTATTTGCTCAAAAGCTTCCGAGCTATGTTTGAAACTTGTAAGATTCTTACCTTGCTTTTTATTTTGAAGAAAAGTAATCATGAAAGCGTACTCTGTTATTTACTTGGAAAATAAAACGATGATGTATCGTGTCTTTTATTTCTTTATGATGAAATGTTCAATTAGAATGAAAAGAAAAGTTATTTACTTTGTCATTTAATTGTATTTCCTTGTATCTTATTAGTGAAATTAGAAATTTTTTTTGTTTACCCGGTTTTGGGGTTGTTACAGATTCGTAGTGGTATGCCATGCAATTGAAACATGTAACTTTTTCGGATTTACTATTATTAGTAATTTACGATGGCGACTTAGAATGTGGTTAAAATGCATTTGGAGTCACTTACTATTTTTAGCAGTATGCTATTTATAGTAAGTGCTTTTTTAACAGTGCTATTTCTGGCAGTGTTTCAACAGTTTGATACTATAGCTATATTTGGTAGGGCAATATATTCAGTTTGGTCTTTAGCATTTGAGGTGTTTATTTTGGCAAGTTTAATATTTGATGAAATAATGTTTTAAGTGAAAAATATTTTATATGCAAAAGTGGACGACTTCATAAAGGGAAATATTTAAGTTGTCTATAATGTATTTTTCACTTAATAAAGTGGATGCCCACTTTAGGCTTTATTTGCATTTTAATTAAGTATTGTGGCTTCTTGGAAATGGACGACTTGGCTTGAGGAGCAAATTGAAACTCAAATGCAAATTGAAAAGGTGAATTTGGATGTCATGTTGGGCGCCCTAATTGGAGGGAATGAGGTTTGAATTTGGATAAAGTTGTAAATATGAGCCTTGGCCTTCATTTGAGACTATCCATTGAAAATATAATGAAATGCTGTTGAAATTTCTTCAGACCCTTGTTTGAGGAATGCATACCTCCTAGCTTCTTTCGGTTTCGTGTTTGCAAGATAGCACCTAACTGAGTTTGAGACCGTTCTTAACATTGAAGAGCAGGTTGAGCATATCGAAGATGAAGTTCTTTGAGGTTTTCTAAGTTTTGGTGTATTTTCTCAGTTTTTGGTATGTTGGTATGGTCCTTGGTTGAAGCACATTTTTCAATTGTAGCTCCTTGCACAAATTTTGTTTGTTCAAGGTGTTTGCTCTATCCTCTTCTCTACCCTGTATGCCCCTTCTTGCAAGTTTTCAGATTTTTTTGAGGTGATTTGGATTTTATCTTGCTCGTCACCCTTCTTTAGAAGGTTGTACTTTCTCATTTGGTGCATTGAGAAGCATGATAAATCATTTTGGGAAGTTTGCTGATGTTTGGTGGCTTGAGCTTGGTCGCCTACCTCATAGGAGCTATTTGCATTTTGTTTCATGCCATTTGGAGGTGTCTAGACGAAGTTGTGAGCAGTTTGGTGGATTTTGAGCTTGTTGGTCTAAGTTTTTTGAGCACTGCAACTTCATATCAGATTGGTAAAATTTCATTTTTTTGTCTTATTTTCATAGTAGATTAGCTTGCTTAAGTTTGGAGATCATCCCTTATCATTGTGGAGTGTATTGGATATCTAAAACTCATTGTAACTTGCAGATTGCTTCACTTTGTAAGGCTGTTATCAGTAGTACTGATTTTGTCATTTTATTTCGGCACTTTACTTTTGTATTTCCACTATTAGTGGAAGAGACTGGTCTCGTTGTCTTTTATATTTCAGTTCTTCACTTTCATTCCCACCGTTTGGTGGAAGAGATTGGCCTCGCCATCTATTTACTTTTAGCACTTTACTTTCCTGTATTGTTTGTTGAAAAGCGGAAGGGGTTGGCTAGTCGCCCAAACATTTACTTTCAATACTTTGTATTACATTCGCGCTAAATAAGTGGTCGAGTTGCATTGCATATCATGCTGATCGGTTGAGCCATCTTTCATATTGTACTTTCTAGCAGTTTAGTTCTTTCAGCTAACGAGCCCCTTTCCACCGTATGCTCTCACCTTGCCCACATTGGGATCTGGGTGATCAAAAAGTGAAGGGTTGATTTCCAGCATTGTACTTTCAGCTTGGATTTCGCCTAACGATCCCCTTTCCACTGTATGCTCTCAACTTGCCCTCATTGGAAATTGACTGATCAAAAAGTGAAGGGTTACTTTCAGCTGGTTTATGAGCTCTCTAACATTAACGGGTGAAATTTTGTGCTCAAAATTGAAAAAAATTGTAAGGGGATATTTCAGTGGTATCAGAGCCAAAGTGTTTGCCATCCTGTTGGAAGAACAAAAAAACTAGCGTTGCCACAATGGATTTCAATAGAGATGCCGAACAGTTCAAGAGGCAATGTGAACATGAGGCTTCCGTACTGCATGAAGAATATCAGAACATGCCAGATGAGTTTAAGAACATAGTTTCTTTTGACTCCTTGAATTATGTGGTGGTTTTGAAATCTGAAAAAATGGTTGTGGTCAACTACTTCAAGAGAATGATTAAAAAAGAAGAATAACATGCCATGGATGAAGGGTCAAGGAAGGGAGAAGTGCCTGTTTGTGGGTTGCAACTCACATGTAAGCATGTTGGAGAGAAAAATCAGTCAACAAGTTTGGGAGACGGCTCAAGCAAGGTGCACATGACACATCAAAATGACCATTAGTTTGAAGAAGATACCTTGACATTTGAAGAGTTTGTGGAAGAGCCCAAAAATACTCCCTTAGACTTGCATGTGAGTGGAGATAATGAAGATTGGTTTGGTGAAAAGAATAAAACAACAGTCTTGAATCGTAATGTGGATTCAACCAATGAAGGTCTTGAGACTAAGGACTTCACAGAAGATGTTAGTAGAACTATTGTGTGGGTTGAGTTCGTTAAAGAAGAGCATGTTAAGGATAATTTGGGTGGAGTCATTGAACCAACTTATGACCATTACCATAGTGATGATGTCGGTGATGATTCCAATGAGTTTGTACCTAATCATGTTGAAGATTTGGTGATAAATGGTTCTCCTCTTGTTATTGACCCAACTTCTCAAGAATTTTCACATGGAGAATTTATGACAAGTGATCAAGAAGACCTTTTTGTTATGCATATGACTATTCATGATGAGATCAGAAATATACCTATAGATGATGGGTTCATTGAAGATAAAGATAATAGAGTTTTCCAAAGAGCTAGCATTGATGACTCTTTACATCATTACAGTGTTGGTGACATGGGTGGTCTTGGGTTTGATTATCAAACTAAGCCCTTGGAGAGAGATACTTATGAAGATATCAATTTAAGTGAGTTGGGAGGTGATTTATTCAAAGAGTCAATACTCCAAGAAGAGTGCGAGGAGCATTTTCCTTTTGATCAAAACAATCAGTCCCTTAGCAGTTGAGATCCAGGTGTGAAGGCACCTAACGATGACAAGGACCTAGTGTGGGATGAATTTCCCTTTGATCTGGATGATGAAATGGCACTTGATAATGATTCTATATCAGCAAAAAGTGGTAACATTATGCTTGAGTTTGGGGCTGCCTTCTCGTTTGATTGAAATGATAGTGAGGTGGAAGCAGATTTAAAAGTCCATAAGGTTCCTGATATTGAAGAGTTTGATGGTGTTCTTGAGCAGAAATCTGATTTATTAGTGTGTGGAGCTGATTATCATCTTGGTGTTGAGCAATATCATCATGTGAATGATGTGGGGTATGGGATTAGGGACAGCCAAGGAGTCGTTGAAAACAAGAATGGTAATTCTGATTGTAAGCAAAAGCTCGAAGAACTAGTGGAGTCTGATCCTATTTATGATATTGAGCATTTCAACTTGTTGGTGGTGCAAGACAAGAGTCTTGGAGCAGCTATGAGGGCATCAATGATAAGAAACAAAGTTCTGATTTTTACTTACAACCTGTCAGCAGTACACCACCTTTGCATACTTATGGATGGAAAGATCAATTCATGGTATCCGTTGAAGATGAAGTGCACACAGTTTGATATAAGAACTCTATTGGAAGGCTCAAATTGCAAAGAGATGAAGAGGGGTTAAGGATGAAGTTGCTCTCTCTAATCTGCAACTTATCAAAGACTCCTTAGAGACATTGAAATTAGAGTACATACACTTGATTGAAGATCGAGATTATGCCATCGAAATCGCAAAGAAGACCATTGGTGCCTTCCAAGGAAAAGAGAGAAAGGTGGATGTGCTTACTCTTGAGCTCAAATCAACAAAGGATATGTTAGAAGATACCCAGATGGCACTAAAGGATGCAAGAGATTAGCTTGTTGATTTCAAAATTTTCAAGGAGCAAGAGAATGAGCAAAGAGCTGAAGAAATCAAACAAGTAATTGTTGAGCATGATAGTCTTCGAGAGGAGTTTGATCTTGAAAGTTTCACAAGAAAATCGGAAGTTGCATGTGCAAATTTGGATCTGTAAGATGGAAGTGAGCAAGAGAAAACAAATGATTTCCAAGTTTTTGACAATCCTCTCTTTGAATTGAGTGCTGAAGCAATTTATGAAAATTCCCTCTTTGTGATGGACAATGAGACATGTGGTGAAGTGACCAAGAATGAGACTGAGTATGGTTTCCCGATTAGTAATGATTTGACATTAGTCCATGAGAACGTGACACAAATTGTGATTAGAAATCTTCCAAGGCTGTTTGATTATGAATGCATAAGTGGGTTTGAGGATGAAGTCTCCACATGGGAAGAGTTGATTCAGGGAGATTTCAACATCTTTGACATCAAGGTGTTGTGCAAACATAGTTTGGTAGTTGCTCAATGTTTCATTACAGCAGCAAGGAGTGAAGATTTCAGACTTGTTACTCATGAAGTTTGGGAGAAAGAAGGACCAAAGCATGGTGATTGCATGCTTGGCAATCCTTCCCTTGGGTTGAGTGTTGCTTTAGCTCATACTAGCCCTTTTTGGGAGCTGGATTTGATGACAACAATTGTTCCATGCTCCATTGTTGTTGAAGCTTTCATGGTTAGGCTTCAGGGGTTCACTAGAGGAGACACCAATTTCTTGAGTATGCACTTGGTTCTCACTGGCACTTGAGGATGTGTTGAGTATTCTTTTTGGTGTGTTGGAGATCACTTTCAGTTGGGCATCCATGCTTGGGATCCTCAACATGGGTTGATGGAGCTTATTACATGTGGAAAGAAGGATCTTTGGAGGGATAAGGGTCAAATTTTCAGATTTTTTGGTGCTGTCTCCTTCTTGACCAGCCATTTGATGGTTCCTTTGGCCCATCAACTAGGGGATTGGAAAAATATTTTGAGCAAAGAATGGTTCTATGTGGTGTTGGAGTCACTTGAGAGGATGTTTCCGCCCTTGGATGTGAGCAAATGTGTTATTTTGGATGACAATTTCTAGTGTTGCAGCAGCTGTTCATTTTTTTGGATACTGATTTTCCTTAAATCAGATCTCAAGTCAACCATTTCAGACTTGGTGGGCAGCTGGTGTACTCATTTTCAGACTTCACAATCTCCTAGCAGGACTGGTTTATAGTCTCAGATGAGAGGTATGTTGAGTTGGGGCAATCAGTATCCATGTTTGGGAAGTGTTCAAGCTCCAACCAAAGGCTTTTCCTATACACTCTCTTGTACTTATGATTGGGGCAGCGAACCTTTGCTTGCTTTGGTTCATCATTTTGAGGCTCTTGAAGTGGGAACTATAAGAGTTTATCGAAAGTCTTCATGGTTGTATTAGAATAATTTAGGGGAGGCATAGTAGATCTATGAGGAGTTATGAGGATGAGTTTGCTGAGCTCTTGCAACAGATTGCTTTCCTCTTTGCAAGAAGTTTTGGAGAAGTCACATATGCAGTCGTGGCTCTGTTAGATACCATATGGAGATATGTCGAGGACTTTGATTTTGAGTTGAGTAGACTATCTTTCTTATTGCCCAGGTTTGTGATAGACAATGGCATTGTTGATATTGATTATGTAACATTCTAACTAATCTACAGTTTTGAGAACGGTAACTAACTATCAGAATCAGCTGAAATGTAACTATTTGGTTTTCCTTAAGAGAGTTTTCTTAGCATTAATAACAAGAAAGATAAACGATTTGAACAATAACTACTTAAACATTCACCAACTTTTTCGTTTTTCAATTCCAACTGAAATGGAACAATTAACAGTTTATATAATTGAAAACCACAGTTGATGATGAACTAACTTTTCCATTACTTCTGAAATAAATAGAGCATCTAATACAACAATGAAATAAACTTTTCAAAGTAAATATAATTGAAATAAGAGAGAGAGAGAGAGAGAGAGAGAGTATAGTCCGAAGGCTTCTTGTTGGAATGCTTGAGCAAGACTTTGTCTTCAAGGGAAAAAGAATATCATCAAGGGATTTTTCGCCCAACTAAAGACCTACTGGTCTCCTGTGTGTTTCTTCAATTGAAGAAACCTGACCCTTCACGAGGGCAGTCAATAAAGGTTTTCACATATTACCATCATGCCATCTAAGTCTGGTGTCAAGAACCTATACTACCCTGGTTGATCTCTCACTATAGGATCTCCTGATTAGAAAGACCATTTTTCTAGGGGTATATTTGGTTCTTGATGGTTGACAAATGCTTAATCTAAGCATCATAACCTTGGCCAAGGATTTTTATCAATAATGTGCATGTTACTCGTGTTGTTTGCACTCTCACCCTTACTCGACATTTAAATTCTTAACCCATAGAGTTTATGTTATCAGAGACTCTATTCTTATTTCTTTCTTTTACAACCAGGGTAAGGAAACTTATTTATGACTTACAGAGGAGAGAATGAAAATCTTAGCCGAAAAGAAATAATACTTCAGTTCAACATATATATATATATATATATATATATATTTCGTCTAATTGACATTCGGGAGAGAGTTTAATAAATTGACCCAATTTAGGAACTAAGAAAATAGAGTAAGGCTTGACTTCAATTATGCAATGAAGAAAGAAATACTTAGAACATTTCAATTCCAATTCAGGGTACTCGTCTGGTTCTAATCGATGGATAAGAAATATTTTGATTGACAAGGCACTAGGTTTTAGCTTGGATTTGATGGCTTTAAACATCAAATCAGATGGAATTCAAGAAGGCATTAACAACGTTTCCCATTCCAGTGAAGGTCCTTTCAATATTTTATGTTGAGAATGATTAAATTTCTTTTGGATTTGATCTATCTATGGCTTTTCTTTTCAGAATATGATTCTTACAATCACTGTACTTTCTTGCAGATTATAATCAGAATATTGAACTTGATAAATATGAAGTTGATGCCAAATCAATATTGAAAAATACTGATCATGAATTCACAAGTCTGAATTTTTCCTTAATGGTATTTGATCTACAAGAGCAGAACATTTATTGATTTTGATGTCACCAATTGTGGATCGGATCTGTATTAAATATATAAGGGAGAGACACATCCCATGAGCGGACATGTCTCCACAAAGTGAAGGCATGTCCATCCATGAGATGTCTCGTGAATTGTGCCTTTTCATCTTGTTGTACCCAAATCAAATTTTTTGCTTCATTAAGGCATTTTGCTTAAAATGGTCTAAACCTTGTTAAAGTGGGGTCAAAACTCAGTTTTTGGGCAAATCAAGTATGGGCTTTTAGTCAGTGTGATGCCAGGAAGATACTGGCAAAATTTGGAAAGTTTGAAAATTAGGGTTTTTGGACCCCGTTTTTAGGTCAAAACCCTAAAAAATAGGAACTTGTCAGAATTGGCTGAAATTAATTTTGATTGGCTTATTTCACATCACGATCACTGTGGTGAAGTCAATTTCAGTTAAAAGTCAGTTTAAGCCTGGTGGGTAGTTTTCACTTTTTTAGGAGAAAAGTTAGGACCTCCGAGGTTGTCAATGGCAGTTGGCCAGTACCAGTTATCAAAATCTAAGCCTGAAACTCAAAGCAAAACATTCCACGATGAAAGATGTTGAAAAATATGCTTTTTGACGAAGGGGATTTTCAGATTGGCAAAAAGTGCTAAAATATTCTTAGTCTGGGAACATTTTCACTATGTAATGTAGTAGACACTTTCGCAATCAACGTGCAAATCAACTTTACAGTGTCCGTACATGTGAAAATGATGAAGTATAGTCATACACACACCTCGACAATCGTAGTACTTTGACATGGTCAACATCAGCAGTTAATACAGTGTTCACAAAGCACAAAAAGGTGGAAAATATGTAGTTCAGAGCAAATCTATGCCCCTGTAGCCCAAGGGCGCCCTTCCATTTGAAGGTCAAGATGCAGCTGCTTTGGATTTCGAATACACTCATTCTCTTTTGTTTTACTCAGCTTTCTGACTAGCTATGGAGCAAGTTCATCCGAAATGCAGAACTCTGACAAGCGAAGGCATAAGCAGAAGTTACGAGGAGTATACACATCATGGTAGGTAGTCAAAGAATGCAGATCTGTGCCCCTATAGCCCAAGGGCGCCCTTCTTTTTGAAGGCCAAGATCTCAATGGATGTGTTTACTGATGGATTCAGTCTCTTCAGGATTAGTCTGGCTTTCCAACAAGCTATCAATCAGAGACGTACCTAGTGCAGAACTCCGGTTATCTGTATCAGAAGTAGAGATTGCAGACATAATACATGTCACAAGGAATTACCGTTATCTGTATCAGAAGTTGGTGGTTTGAGTGCCCTTGTAGCCCAAGGGCGCCCTTGAATATGATTACCCAGATGAATGAAATTATAGATAGGGTCTTCCTGAGATCTTTTCCAGTTCAGTCCAGCTTCGCAACACACCAGTTCGCGAGACGATCCGACATTTTGAGTGACCGTGACAGACGTTCCACTGAGCACGTAAAACAGAGGATGGTGAAATGTAGCTACACACAGCTGCATATCTGTAGGCTAGGGGCGCCCAGCCTTTAGGCTTGCCAGATGGGGTTATTTGCTTTCGAAGTCTTCACAAGACTTGTGGGAAAACACTCCAGCTATCCAACGAGTTCAACCGTCAGCCTCCGAGATTTGGCGAACGCTCGTACGTGCGAGGTCAAGATGGTGATGTTGAAAAGTGAGAGTGACTGGAGACAATCAAGAAATAGCTAAGTATGGTGAATACCAATCTCCTTGAAAAAGGCGCCCTTCTCTTTGAGGCCTTAGAAGCAGTTTTCTGGCTTCGTCGTCTCTAGAGACATCTCTTGTAAGTTGACTCAATTGTGCAGAGTGACAGATGGCGTGCGAATCGGAGCATTCCAGCTCTCGATATCAGGGGTCAAAGTATGGCGTTCAGATGAAAGTCACACTTTTGTCAAACTGGTATTTGTGCTTTCACAGGCCAGGGGCGCCCATCCTTTTGGGGTTCCTGATTCAGTTTTCAGATACCTTACATATAGTCATTGGATGTAGAGTACTTCCAGTCATGTAATGAATCTACCATTCAGTCAGCAGGGTTCATCATTCACCGTCAGCGGTAGTTTGAAGCATCAAAAGGCAATACGGAGAAATGACTAAGTCTGGAATCAGTGCATCAATTTATTCAAAGGAGCCTAATTTTCCAAGGCGTCAGATGTTGATTTTAGCAGTTGTAGCTCCCAGTAGACATTTCATCCTTGTCATGCACGCTTCGCAGTGGATTTCTCAGATCAGTCGCAGGATCATTCGATCACTCGGAAATCAGAGCTGAACATGTGTTGGCGTAAGAACTAACACCTCTGGAGTGTGAGTTTGTACGGACAGCTATGCACACTACGTAATGAGTGCTCTTCAAATTAGGAGGGGAAGCTCCCTCGTTGTGCTGGAATGCATAAAATAGAAAACTAAACTAATGTCCTATCTTTTTGTTCTTAGCTGGTAGAGGCACAAGGTTAAGAAAACCTAGAACGTTGCAGCTAAGTATTTTCTGGTTTCGCAGATCATGTAACTACAACTAAGCTAACTTCTTTAATATCTATCCAATTTCCTCAAGAAACAGAGCATGAGGAAATGGAGCAGGAATGTATTGTACGATAAACTCCAGGTGCGGGCTCACAACATGAATGCAAGGTAGGCGCAACTATTTGCTAATCCGGGAAGAAGTTTATTAAAACAAACAAATGAACGGTAAACCTGGTACAACTTTACAACATGAAGGCAAGGTAGGCGCAACTATCTGCTTGGCTGAATGAGTCTACTATAACACACATCATACGATAAGCTTTGAGTACAGTTTCGCAACATGAAGGCAAGGTAGGCGCAACTATTTGCTCTTCTGAATAGGCTTATAATAAACAAAAAAAAAGGTAAGCAACTGGGACAGTAGATTGTATAGACGCAACACGCATGCAATAACGATCAAACCAGCAACCCCATTTAACTAAGGTCGAATAAACACCATGACAATAACATGAAGGCAAGGTAGGCCCAACAATTTATTATAACAACAATTACTCTTTGAACAGATACAATAATAGCAATACTACAGGCAAGGTAGGCGCAGCATGTATGCTATCAAGCAAAAGTTAAATTACAAATGAGCTTAAAGCTCTTATTTATAGACTTCAAGGTGTAGGCAACCCTAAAATCACCTTGAGTCAACTAAGGTCTTGCAATGCATGCAAGATCTTATTCCTAAACCCTAATTGAATGAAACTATACAGTTAACTGGGAAACTATCATCAGTTAACTGAAACATCTAATCTAAATGGACAAGGTGCAACATGCACGTCCTTATTGAAAGCAAGTCAACTGGAATGCTATCATCAGTCAACTAAAAAAATCTAATCTAATCTCCAAGTATATGTAGATATTTCCAAGAAAGACATGGCATGCAATGTGTAACAACCTGTTAACTCGGAAAGAAGCCTCGAGTTTAACTCCTGTGTCTAATGTCTATCTTGGAAAAGGTGGGACGCCTTGAACTGAAGTTCACTGACCCTGATCTCGAGCAAGTAACCCCTCCACGAGGTTAGTGACTGCATCACCATCTAGAGGTCGTCACATGTCTCAACTGTCAATTCACTGCTTCTTAGCAACTCAAGCAAAACTGAAAATCTCTGTATACTTAAACTGGCCCTTCACTGGCTGGTAACTATGGCGGCTTTGTAACTGAAGTGATGGCCACTGTTTCCTCTGCAGCTTGATGCTTCTCACGTTTTTCATGCTTTTCTTTATGGAAGAGTGTTGCATGATGAAACTGCGAACTCTTTGGTTGTGAGAAATACAAATGAACATGCTGCATACACAGAAACCCAACGGTATCAACCCTCTAAACTGGCCTTGGAAGACAATCAGCTATACGAGACATGAAACCATGTGAACTTGAGTGACTACTCTTGTCAACCTTTCCGATGCGCTTGATACAAATCAATGTCAGCTTTTTTGATGAAATCATGAATTAAGACTGACTTGGTCTTGAATTCGTTCTGCATGAACTACATCCTGAAAAACTCGCCTGTTGACTGTGAACATGGCTATATTCTGACAACTTCTCCAAAAAACCAAAAATCTCTCCTAATGAGGCTAAAAATAGCGTGTCGGAGGGCAATTTTCACATAAAATTCTGAGACGTGGGTTTTATGTAGAATCAAATTCTAAGATGACCCACAATGTCAGAATTGTGAAAAAATGTGATTTAGGCCCGCATGCAAAAGGTTTTCAGTTGAGATCTGAGGGGCTGTGAGGACATTTTTTCCCGAGAAAATCTAAGATATGGGTTTTGTCCAGAAGATATTTCTAAGACAACCCACAACGTTAGATTCGAAAAATATCGACTTCTACTCCACCATGCAAAGGAATTTCACTTCAGAAAATCAAAGCCTCAAGAACTGATGCTCTGGAACAAATTTTTCTTGAAAATTCTAGCACATGGGTTTTGCTGAGAAAGCAATTCTGAATCAACCCAGATGATTTGTTTTGCCAAAAACGCCAATTCTTCAAACATGTGAGAAAATTTTAAGACGAGAAGATGGAAGAAATCTAGAGAAGAAGAAAGATGTTTTTTAATTTTTATTTATTTATTATCTTCTTCTGTCAAAATCGCCACTCTGCCTTGAATTCTGCTGATGAATCTTGACTTGTACCTGCAAAAGAATATTTTTTATGCCTTCACAACTGACCGCTGAAGAAATTCGCCCAACTCTGGAAAGAATTCACCTCTGCTCAAGCTGGATGAATGAAATGATGAATGCCATGCTTGCATAACTAGAGCAAAATCGTACTACAAAAGCAAGACTGCAAGCTCAAACCATAACTGTGAAGAAGGAATCCGATTGGCCCTTTACTAGTTGAACTGCTGCTGTCTCTGAGTCTTTAGACTAAAAATAATATTTTAATTTCAAAGCATGCAAAGAACTAAGAGTGGCACCAATATTTATCTTTGAAGAAATTTGTCACTTTTTAATGCCTTGCATGCAAAAATATTATTTTTATCATTTTGCCAAATATAGCATCTTGTTGTGCTCAACACACTTCCCTGATTCTAAAAAGTCAAATTTTGATCTTTTAGGCTTCCATTTGCAAGAGTTATGAGATTTTTGAGAATCTCCTATTTTGTAGCTGACTGCAAAGTTACAACCGACCATGTTCAGCTCTGATTTCTAGTTGACTGACTGAGCCTGCGACTGTGCTGAGATATCCACTGCGAAGCCTGCATGACAAGGATGAAATGTCTGCTGGGAACAACAACTGCTAAAATCATCATCTGATACCTTAGAAAATTAGGCGCCTCTGATTAAATTGATGTTTTGACTCCAGACTTAGTCATTTCTTCGTTCTGCCTTCTGATGCTTCAAACTGCCGTTGACGGTGAATGATGAACTCCACTGACTGAATAATGGATTCATTGCATGACTAGAAGTATTCTGCATCCAATGACTGTATATGAGGGATTTGAAAATTGTATTAAGAACCCCAAAAGAATGAGCGCCCCTATTCTATGATAGCTCAAACACTATTTTGACAAAAGTGTGATTTTCATCTGAACGCCATACTTTGACCCTTGATACCGGGAACTGGAATGCTCCGATATGCGTGCCGTCTGTCTTGCTGTACAGTTTGGTCAACTTGCAAGAGATGTTCTTGGAGACGACGAAGCCAGAAAATTGCTTTTAAGGCCTCTAAAAGAAAATCGCCTTTTTCAAAGAAAATAATATTCTTACACTTAGTCATTTTTTGAACTGCCTTCAATCAACTCTTCCTTACAGCATTATCATCTTGACCTCGCACGTACGAGCATTCGCCAAATCCCAGAGGTTGTCGGCTAGACTCGTTGGATAGCTTGAGTAATTGCACACAAGTCTTGTGAAGACTGTAATTGCAAATAACCCCGTCTGGTAGGCCTAAAGGAGAATCGCCCCTAGCCTACAGCTGTGCAGCTTTGTGTAGCTACGCTTCACCATCCTCTGTTTTACGTGCTCGGTAGGACCTCTGCCACAGTTACTCAGAACATCGGATCGTCTCGTGAACGGATACACTGCAAAACTGAACTGAGTTGGAAGAGATCTCAGGAAGACCTCAATTGCAAATTCATCCATCAAACAGGTCTTATTCAGGATCGCCTCTGGGCTACAGGGGAGCGGATTTGCATTGAATTCATTTCTTTTGACATGTATCCTGCCTACAATTTCCACTTCTAACGCTGATAACCGGATTTCTGTACTGGATACGCTTTCGCTTGATAGCTCGTTGAAAAGCTAAACTAATTCTGCAAAGACTGAAACCATCAAAACACACATGCATCTAGATCTGGGCCTTCAAAAAGAAAATCGCCCTCGGACTAGAAGGGAGCGGATTTGCATCTCTAGACTGCCTCCTTGTGAGAAAACACTCTTCGCAACCTCTGCTTCTGTCTTCGTTTGCCGGAGTTCTGTAGCTCGGATAATCTTGCTTCATGGCTAGTCAGAAAGCTGACTGAAAACTGAACATAATGAATGTATCCTTCATCCAAAGCACTCAAATCTTGACCTTCAAATGGAAGGGCGCCCCTGGGCTATAGGGGAGCGGATTTGTTTTGAATTCATTGATTTTCACCATTTTTATGCTTTGCAAACGTTGTATCCATCACTGCGGTTGACCATGTCGAAGCGTTGTGACTGCTGAGGTGTGTGGATGACTATACTTCATCATTTTCACATGTACGGACACTATAAAGCTGATTTGCACGTTGATTGTGCAAGTGTCTACTACGTTACATAGTGAAAAGTTCCCAAACTTAGAATATTTTAGCACTTTTTGCCAATTTGAAAATCCCCTCCATCAAAAAGCATTATTTCCAACATCTTTTATCGTGGAGCGTTCCTCTTTGAGTTTCAGGCTTAGATATTGATACCTGGTACTGGCCGACTGCCATTGATGACACCGAAGATCCTAACTTTTCTCCTAAAAAAGTGAAAACTACCCACCAGCCTTAAACTGACTTTTAACTGAAACTGACTTCACCATTGTGATTGTGATGTGAAATAAGCCAATCAAAATTAATTTCAGCCAATTCGGACAAGTTCCTATTTTTTAGGGTTTCGAGCTAAAAATAGATTTCAGAAACCCTAATTTTCAAAATTTTCAAATTTTGCCAGTATCTTCCTGGCATCACACTGACTAAAAGCCCATACTTTATTTGCTCAAAAACTGAGTTTTGACCCCACTTTTACAAGGTTTAGACCATTTTAATCAAAATGCCTTAATGAAGCAAAAATTTCGGTTCGGGTACAACAACATGGTCAGATGTAATTTTGCAGTCAGCTATAAAGTAGGAGATACTCAAAAATCTCATAACTTTTGCAAATGGATGCTTAGAAGGTCAGAATTCGGCTTTCTGGAATCAGTAAAGTTTACTGAGCATATCCAGATGCTATTTTTAGCAAAATGATTAAAATAATATTTTTGCATGCAGAGCATTAAAAAGTGACGAATTTCTTCAAAGAGCTAAATATGGCGCCTCTTTTTAACTTGCATGTTTTAAATTAAATGTTATTTTTAGTTTGAGACTCAGACTCAGTGGCAGTTCATCTGGTGAGAGGCCAATCGAATTCTTTCACAGTTAGGGTTTCGACATGCATGCATGATGGTACGACTTTGTTTATTTAACAAAGTGTGGCGCCTTTTCTCATTCACACAGCTTAGAAAATTCAAATTTCTTCAAGAGGTTGGCGAATTTTCATCAGATAATCATGCTCAAAGGTGATAGAAACATTCTTTTGCAGGTACATATTCAGATTTAGCGTCAGATTCAAGGCAGAGTGGCGATTTTGAAAGAAGAAGACAAAAATAATTAAAAATGATAAAAGTCTTTTTGTCTTCTAGATTTCTTCCATTTTCTCGTCTAGATTCTCTCACATGTTCGAAGAACAGGCTGGTGAAACAAAATAACTGGGTTGATTCAGAACGATCTCCTCGGCAAAACCCATGTGCTAGAATTTTTCAGGAAAATTTGTTCTAGAACATCAGTTCTCGAAGCTTTAATTTTCTCAACCGAAATTCCTCTGCATGGCTGAGTAGAGGTCGAATTTTTACATTTTTTGACGTTGTGGGTTGTCTTAGAATCACTTTCTGGACAAAACCCATATCTCAAAATTTTCCATAAAAATTCACTTCCAACGAGCTATTTTTAGCCTCAGCAGGCTATTTTTAGCTTTCCAGAAAAGTAGTTAGAAAATAGCTGTGTTCACAGTCAACAGGTGAGTTTTTCATAATGCAGTTCACGTAGACCGAATTCAAGACCAAGTCAGTCTTAATTCATGATTTCATCAGAAAAGCTCACACCGATTTGTATCAAGTGCATCCGAAAGGTTGACAGGCGTAGTCACTCAAGTCCGCATGGTTTCATGTCTCGTATAGCTGATTGTCTTCCCAAGCCAGTTTAGAGGGTTGATACTGTTGGGTTTCTGCGTATGCAACAAGTTCATTTGCATTTCTCACAACCAAAGTGTTCGCAGTCAAACTTTGTGGTTTCATCATGCAACACTCTTCCATAGAGAAAAGCATAAAAAATGTGAGAAGCGTCAAGCCGCAGAAGAAACAGTGGCCATCACTTCAATTGCAGAGCCGCTAGAGTTACCAGTCAGTGAAGTGCCAAGAGGTTTCCAGGTTTGTTTGAGTTGCTGACAAGTAGTGAATTGACAGTTGAGACATGTGACGACCTCTAAATGATGATGCAGTCGACAACTTCGTGGAGGGGTTAATTGCTTGAGATTAGGGCCAGTGAACTTCAGTTTAAGACGTCCCACCTTTTCCAAGATAGACATTAGACACAGGAGTTATACTCGATGCCTCTTTCTGATTTAACTCGTTGTTACACATTGCACGCTATGTCTTTCTTGGAAACATCTTTGTATAGTTGGAGTTATTAGTTAGTTTTCATTTCAATAAGGACGTGCATGTTGCACATGTCCATTTTGTTGAGTCTTGTTTCAGTTAATTGATGGTATCTTTCCAGTTAACGGTGTAGTTTCATTCAATTAGGTTTAGAGAATAAGATCTTGCATGCACTGCAGGATTGTAGTTGACTCAAGGTGATTTTAGGGTTGCCCACACCTTTGATGTCTATAAATAAGAGCTTTCAGCTCATTTGTAAGGAGCTTTTCCTTGTGATAGAGAATTGCTGCGTTTTCGGCAACATGCCTATTCTCAAGATTGGTTCACCCTTGTAAATTAGAACTTTTGCTTGATAGCATACATGCTGCACCTACCTTGCCTGTAGTATTGCTATTATTGTATCTGTTCAAAGAACTTTTGCTTTATAGCATACATGCTGCGCCTACCTTGCCTGTAGTATTGCTATTATTGTATCTGTTCAAGGAACTTTTGCAGGAGAGATTAATATATGCTGTGCCCACCTTGCCTATAATATTGTCTTTTTGGTATTTGTTCATGAGCGTTTGCTTTGATAATGAATTGTTATGCCACTCGGGTTCCATGCAATTATTATGATGAATGCTTGCCTTAGTTAGATATAGTGGCTACTTCGATCGTAGATTGTACGCGTGTCTCGCCTATGCAATTTGCTGTCCTAGTTGGCTATCTTTTGTGTTCTGTTATCAATAAGCCTATTTGAGTTGAGAAAATAGTTGTGCCCACCTTGCCTTCATGTTGAGAATTCGTATTTAAAACTTATCGTATGATGTGTGTGATAATAAGCTTATTCAGCTGAGCAGATAGTTGTGCCCACCTTGCCTTCATGTTGCAAATCTGTACCCAGCTTATCGTATAAAAACCATTCCTGCTCCATTTCCTCACGCTCTGTTTTCTTGAGGAAATTGGATAGATTTAAATAAGTTAGCTTAGTTGTAGTTATATGATTTGCGAAACCAGAAAATACTTAGTTGCAACATTCTAGGTTTTCTTAACCTTGTGCCTCTACCTGCTGAGAACAAAAAGGTAGGATTTAGTTTACTTTCCTTTTCCATGCATTCCAGCACAACGAGGGAGCTTCCCCTCCTAATTTGAAGAGCACTCATTACGCAGTGTGCATAGCTGTCTGTACAAACTTACACTCCAGAGGTGTTAGTTCTTACGCCAACACATCTTAACTAAACACCCGATCTCTAATCAGGGTTTGTTACTTAATAAACATAAATGCTTTCCAAGTTCGATCTGTATTTATCTTGGACAAATAAATAATATCCAATCTGGAAATGATCACCGATAATGATGCTCGATCGGGATCCTATATGAAACATGGAAAGTCAATAATCTGCAAGTAATAACCTCTAAATGCAGATCGATAATATACTTGGAATACAGTAGATTTCGATCAGTTATATCTGACCGAAGCTACCATATTTCAACATTTTAAATTAAGCAAAAACAATGAATCTCAAAATACGTGCTTGAAGTTCAGAAGTTGAATGCGATAATCTTTTTGTTGAGACCTCCCAACGGAATGGATGACGATAGAAGATGAAATGAGAATCTTCACTAATCAGAGAAGAGCAACAATGGCGAAGCTATTCTAGAGAACGGTATGTCAATTCCCATTCTTGCGAACTGAGAGATGAATAATAGAGATATCGTGCTTCTCCCTTAGGAATTGTAAACCGAAATTAATAACTGAAACAAAATTGAATGGAAAAGAGAGTTTCCCTTGAGGAGAATGCCACCCAAAATTTGAAACGAGCCAAGTCTCCGAGAAACATCTACTTGTATCCTCTTGGACGTAAGCTACAAAAAGTTCAGTTCTCCACAATCTAGAGTCAAGTGGCTGTGATGATTTTCTTGAGGTATAGAATATTTTCCTTTCCTTACATTGGAATGACAGTGAAGAAAGTAAGATGATGGCGCTCGGCCATGGAAGGCCAAACAGAAAGAATGCAACACCAATAAGCCGTTGGGAAGAGAGAAAGGAAGAATGCGTTGAGATGAAAAGCGAGAGAATGATGAATGCCCCCAAAAACAATTTCCCAAGGCCAACAAGACTCCCCAAATGTGTCTGCATGTCTCCTCTTCTTGGACGTTTCTACTAAGAAAGGTGGCAAGGGTGGCGGGGAGTTACCCGACCCAAAATTCATTTCCACCAAAAAGATTGATATTGACACCGACTTATTATTTATAATTCATTACAACTGCCAAGGTGCGCTTAAGGCTTAATACATTATTTCTAAACGAGTACGATGATGCCCAATTTAGATTGACTTGTTTTTAAAATTATTTAATTAATTGAGATATAACTCAAGGTTACGACTACAATGTGGCCGCCTTACACCAACTCGAGGCTTGATGATAATTTGATCCTTTATGGACTACAACCTCTCCTTGATGATATTCCCCTTTCCCTCGAGGTGTTGGCAATCCCACAACCACTTGACAAAGAAATAGGGTTAGACCGTTCTTGGTATTGTTTATAAAATGAAAACTCTTCAACAAATTCACTATATACATATATAAGGAAATCATCCATAATTGCAGTTATAACAAATAAATTATTTTTTTTTTCCCAATTTCACATTCTCATGAACGGTAGTTAATCACAACTAACATAACGACCATAATTACATTGCCATAATCTTGTTCAAGTTAGAAGGGATGTAATAGATTACTCAAAGTTTTTTGGGCATGAGATGGTGCATGGTATTGATTTCAATCCTCCCAGTTTTTTCAGCTTGAGCTTCATGGATGGTAACATTTTGGGGTTACAGGGGACGTTAGTGCAGTTTTGGCACAAAGGTTTCACTCATGTGATCAGAGTGGTGCAGTGTCGACATGGTGGGTCTTTCTTGAGACGGACATGGGACCTTGGGATCCTACTTGCTTTGGTGTGGATTAGTTTAAATTTTTCTGGAGTTGTGGTGGCATTGCTTGAGGACAATCAATTTTGGGAAGAGCGGATTGTAATGTCCCCATTTTTAGCACTACACTTTCAAGTGATTGTTAGCCTATCCTCGGATGCCCGTAGGCTAGTCAGATGCAAAATTAGGGTTTCTAGTTGCTTGGAGGTTTCTTTTGTGGATTCAGGGGTTTGCATGTTGGAATTTTGCAGTTTAGTTTTTGGATTCTTTCTGGGTTTTCGGAGAGCTTCGCAGTGGTATGATATGCAACTGAAACAGGTAACTTTTCTGGACTTACTATTTTTAGTAAGCTACGCTGGTTGCTCAGAATGTGGTTAAAATGCATTTGGAGTCACTAACTATTTTTAGCGGTATGCTATTTATAGTAAGTGCTTTTTTAGCAGTGCTATTTTTGGTAGTGTTTCAGTAGTTTGATACTATAGCTATATCTAGCAAGGTAGTATATTTAGTTTGGTCTCCAACATTTGAGGTGCTTATTTTGGCAAGTTTAATATTTGATGAAATAATGTTTTAAGTGAAAAATATTTCATATGCAAAAATGGACGACTTCATAAAGGGAAATATTTAAGTTCTCTATAATGTATTTTTCACTTAATAAAGTGGATGCCCACTTTAGGCTTTATTTGCATTTTATTAAGTATTGTGGCTTCTTGGAAATGGATGACTTGGCTTGAGGAGCAAATTGAAACTCAAATGCAAATTGAAAAGGTGAATTTGGATGTCATGTTGGGTGTCCTAATTGGAGGGAATGAGGTTTGAATTTGGAGAAAGTTATAAATATGAGCCTTGGCCTTCATTTGAGACTATCCATTGAAAATATAATGAAATGTTGTTGAAATTTCTTCAGACCCTTGCTTCGAGGAATGCATACCTCCTAGCTTCTTTCGGTTTCGTGTTTGCAAGATAGCACCTAACTAAGTTTGAGACCGTTCTTAACACTAAAGAGCAGGTTGAGCATATTGAAGATGAAGTTCTTTGAGGTTTTCTAAGTTTTGGTGTATTTTCTTAGTTTTTGGTGTGCTGGTATGGTCGTTGGTTGAAGCACATTTTTCAATTGTAGCTCCTTGCACAAATTTTGTTTGTTCAAGGTGTTTTCTCTATCCTCTTCTCTACCCTATATGCCCCTTCTTGCAAGTTTCCAGATTTTTTTAAGGTGATTTGGATTTTATCTTGCTCGTCACCCTTCTTTAGAAGGTTGTACTTTCTCGTTTGGTGCATTGAGAAGCATGATAAATGATAAATCATTTTGGGCAGTTTGCTGATGTTTGGTGGCTTGAGCTTGGTTGCCTACCTCATAAGAGTTGTTTGCACTTTGTTTCATTCCATTCGGAGGTGTTTAGATGAAGTTGTGAGCATTTTTGTGGATTTGGAGCTTGCTGGTCTGAGTTTTCTGAGTGCTGCAACTTCATATCAGATTGGTAAAAAGTTCATGTTTTTGGCTTATTTTCATTATAGATTAGCTTGCTTAAGTTTGGAGATCATCCCTTATCATTTTGGAGTGTATTGGATATTTAAAACTCATTGTAATTTGCAGATTGCTTCACTTTGTAAGGTTGTTATCAGTAGTATTGATTCAGTCATTTTATTTCTGCACTTTCATTCCCACCGTTTGGTGGAAAAGATTGGCTTTGCCGTCTGTTTACTTTTGGCACTTTACTTTCTTGTACTGCCTGCTGAAAAGCAGAAGAGGTCGGCTAGCCGCCCAGACATTTACTTTCAATACTTTGTACTACACTCCCGCAAAATAAGTGGTTGAGTTGCACTGCATATCATGTTGATCGGTTGAGCCGTCTTTCATATTGTACTTTCCAACATTTCAGTTATTTCAGGTAACGATCCCTTTTCCACCGTACGTTCTCACCTTGCCCACACTGGGATTTGGGTGATGAAAAAGTGAATGGGTGATCAAAAAGTGAAGGGTTGATTTCCAACATTGTACTTTCAGTTTGGATTTCGCCTAACGATCCCCTATACACCATATGCTCTCACCTTGCCCTCATTGGGAACTGGGTTTTAGAAAGTGAAGGGTTACTTTCAGTTGGTTTATGATTTCTCTAATATTAATGGGTGTAATGTCCCTTTCTAGCCAGTGATCAGTTCAGTAGCTGTTCAAACTTCAGCCTATTCCAGAAGTTAGTAGGCTCGTTGAGGTGAAATCAGGGTTTCCTTGTTTTGAGGTTTTTTGGCATTTCTCAGAATTTACTATTTTTAGTAAGTTCTAATTGTGGCAGTGGTCCAATTGACAACAGTTTAGTGAGTTTCCTCTTTAGTTGGAGCAGTTGTGTGACTTTGGTTTTGGCTTTAAGAGCAATTTTTGGTGAAATGATTTATCTCAAGGCATTAAATGTTATTTTTTAAATTGACCCTTTGGCCTAATGCATTAACTTGAAGTTGTATTAAAAGGTGGTCATTAAGGGGTGGATGCCTCATGAAGGTAATATTTGATATTTCAATAATGTTTTATTGCGTTGAAGTTGAACACCTATATGGATGGAATAAAGTGTTTTTAAATTCAAAATATTTCAAAAAATGAATTTTGGCATCCCTTTTCTTGAAGGAGTTTTGGAATTTGAGAAGTCACCTTCAATTCTTTAAAAGAGAGTGTTTGCTCCGGCATTTGGCATCCATCATTTTTTGCTAATGTTATGCTGTCAAAATAACTTCATGAATTTGGCTTCGAGGAATGCTTACCTCCTAGCATTTGCTCAATTTCGTGTTTGAAAGATAACACCTAGTTGGTTTTATGGTGGCTTGTCATTCAGACTAGCAGATCGAGCTTCATGGTTAATTAATTTTGAAGATTTCTTGAGTTTCTAGTTGCTGGTTCAGTGATGGCTGCAAGGTGAAATTGAATACAGCTTTAAGGGTGAATTTTATTTGCACATGGGTACTGATCCTATCCAATTATATGCTTGAGGCGCCTCTCTTTGCGAAAGGACAGATTTTATAATGAAGTGGTTGATTTTTAAAGTGAGGTCGACCCTCTCCTAGGGCCGTACCATGCATTGAATGCATTGGAATTCGTGTTGGGGTTATTTGTTGAGTTTGAAGCTTGGAAAATGATGCTTACATGGTCGCCTAGCCTATGAAATGAAGTACTCTCAGTTTGATAGGAGTTTACGAAGTGTGGTAAGAGATTTGTCCATTTTGGTGTTTCATTGATTGTTGGTTAGAATTTCAGTTTGCAGATTTTTATATCAGACTTACTTCAATTTCTGATTTTGGTTTCTATCTTCAATAATTGAGAGATTATCAAGTGGGAGGTCATCTATTTCATTGTACTTTGTAAAGATTGTAATAACACTTGAAAATTGCAGTTGTTTTTCATTGTAAGACTGTACATAGTAGTATTGTTCCAATCATTTAACATGCTGCATATTTTAGTGTTAATTTTCACATATTTGTAACCCCTGGATGGTTTACTGCCAGTGTGGACAAAGAACAAACTAATATCTCATTTATCACCCATTGAAAAGTGGCGAATTCCCACTATTAGGTGGATGCCTACCGTAGCAGATGAATTAGTTTAGAATTGTAATGTTCTTTCCCCCCACTAATTAAGTGGTAGCGTGGAAATCTCTCATGGCTGGTTCACCACCTCTTTTTGCTTTCAGTTGTATTTACTTTCAGTTATAATTCAGTTTCCTCCGCCATATGTTAGCACCTCAGCCACATCGGGTCTTGTGTGCACATTCTTGGCGTTGAGTGCATTTCAGTTGATTCTCTTTTGAAGCTAACGCTAATCAATTGGCGTAGTGCTGGTTTGTGTTGTGACAATTCAAGGAAAAAATTGGTTGGCACATTTCAGTGGTATCAAAACAGAAGATTCTACCATCCTGTGACATTCAACATTCGGTTGTCAGATGAGAGATATAGAAATCAAATATTTCACCAGAGGTCAGGCTAGAACATAGAGTCGGTTTCCTCCAGTGCCAGAGGTAGAGACATTGTCAGAAGCTTTGAGGGAAACTGGTAAAGCAGTTGAGAGCATGTTAAAAAATGCGAGACAATCCATGGAGGAAAGAGAAGCTAGAATGGAGAAGAAGTTTGATGGAATGATAGACTTGATGTCAAGGTTGCTAGCAAGAATGGATTAGCAAGCAACTCAAAGCAATCCGTAGCCCCAAAATAATCATACTGGAGAAAATAGTGGTGTTAATGGAAATAATAGCAGCAATAGTCCAGAGGTTAATGCAAGAGATAGGATTGTTGGTCAGCGCAACCACTAGAGGATCCTCCTCTAGATCTCTTTTCCCTACTTTCACTCCAAGGGAAGAACAACCACAAGTGAAGGCCACAACACCTTTTGCAGATGATGCATGAAAAACTTATATGGAATATGTTTCTGTACCCCCTGATATGAGAGATGCTTGGACCTTTGATCAATACACGAATCAAAGGAGTAGGAGAAATGGTAGAAGAATTGAGTATCGACCTCCTATGGGTCCCAAAATTGACTATCAACAAGCTTTGGGAAAGGTTATTTTAGCTCATTTTGATGGGAGTGATAAATGTACTGCCAGGTCATGGGTGCAAAAGTTGGACAACTATCTCTCTTTTAGACCAATGCCTAGAGAAGACGCAATCAAATTTGTTACATTGCATTTGGAGGGAGTTGCTCACGAATGGTGGTATCATGGTTTGGTCACTCTCGGCCATAACCTCATCCACACTTATGAGGAATTCACCAATAAGTTGATAGACAAATTTGATACTAAAGATCCAGAGGTGAAATTCCGAGAATTAGCACAATTGAAGCAACATGAAACTCTTGAAGCATATGTTGCTGATTTTCAAAGATTATCAGTAATGGTTTCTAACATTACTGAGAGGAGATTGGTGGTGTTGTTCATTGAAGGTCTGATGAAGCCGTTGAAGGGTTGGGTTAAAGCTTTCAACCCTCCAACTCTAGATGAGGCAATCAAAAAATCTAGGAGCATGGAGTTGGCTGCCCCTAAGCCAAAATTTCAATTCAAACCATTCAAGAAGGATAAGAAGAAACTTCCTTCAAGTCAGCCCAATAAATATCCTCAAACAATGACAAATGAGCTCTATAATCAGCTTAGAAAAGAGGGAGTTTGCTACTTGTCGTGAGACTTGGTCAAAGGGTCATCGTTGTTATGGAAAAGGCAAGGCACATCAAATGGAGGGTTATTTTGATGTTGGATCAGAATCTGATTTTTCTGATCAGCAATACGAATCAGCAAGTAGTGATGGTGAAGAAGCTCTAGAAGAGAAGCTTAAAGAGATTGGAGATGGTAGTGCTTTAGCACAACTTTGAAGTTTTCAAAAAAATGAATCCTTTCGAGTTCATGGAGTGGTTGGTTCACAAAGGATAGTTGCTCTAGCTGATACAGGAGCAACTCATAATTTCATTGACGAAGGATTGGTAGCAAAGAGAGGGTTGAAGAATGAAGAATTTGAAGGCTTTAAGGTGATGGTAGCTGATGGACACACCATGTCTTGCACAAGAAAGATTCCTAACCTCTCCATGCAGTTGGGAAATTATGAGGTGAAAGATGATTTTTATGTTGTTGGTATTGGTGATACTGATGCCGTGTTGGGAATACAATGGCTGCAATCTCTTAGAGAGATCACATTGAATTTGCAAACTATGGAGTTGAAATTTCAGTCAAATGGAAGGAATATTGTTTTGAGAGGGATGTCAAATGGAGGCCCTCGAATAGTGTCTTTGAAGAGAATGAAAAGACTAATCCGACACGATCAAGTTGATTGGGCAGCAAAATTTTTAATCCTACCAGCGGATCTGGTAGAGGAGAAAAGGCAATATCATCCTGATATTCAAGCCTTGCTTTTTAAGAAGAGCAAAGTCTTTGGCCTCCTGGAAGACTTTCTGAAAGGGGATGTGAGCATGTGATTGAGCTAGAAGAGAGAGCAAAGCCGGTTATCACCACTCCATATCGTTATCCAAAGAAGCAGAAAGATGAGATCGAAAAGACCATCAAGGAGCTTTTGGAGTGGGGTTCATTTGGCCCAGCAAGAGCCCCTTTGCTTCAACGATGGTGCTGGTTAAAAAGAAAGATGGCACAATGCGCATGTGTGTTGACTACTACGCATTGAATATATATCCTATTCCTAGGATAGATGAACTTATTGATGAGCTCCATGGGGCATGTTCTTCTAAAAAATTGATCTTAGATCAGACTATCACCAAATCAGGATGAGAGGTGAATATTGAGAAGACTGCTTTTAGATGCCATTATGGGCATTTTGAATTCCTTGTCATGCCATTCGGTTTGACAAATGGTCCAACAACATTTCAATCTTGTATGGACAAGATTTTCAGGCAGCAGTTGAGGAAGTTCGTGCTCATCTTCTTTGATGATATTCTTATTTTGAGCAAGTCTTGGGAGGAGCACCTCAAGCACTTCGAAGAAGTGCTTAGTATTTTGGAGGTAGAATGTTTGTTTGCCAAAGAATCAAAATGTGAGTTCAGAATGACGGAGCTGCTCTATCTTGGCCACATTATCAGTTCTAAGGGTGTCAAAGTTGATCCGGAGAAGATTAGAGCCATCCTTGATTGGTGACCTCCAAAGAATGTGACTCTCTTGAAGGGATTTTTGGGTTTGTGTGGGTTTCACATAAGGTTTGTCAAGGGGTATTCTCACATGGCAACCCCCCTTACAAATCTTACAAAGAAGGGAACCTTCCTATGGACAGATAAAGCACAAGGTGTCTTTGATAAGTTCAAGCATATCATGAGCTCGTGTGCAGTGTTGGCTTTACCTGATTTCAAGAAGCCTTTTGAGTTGCAATGTGATGCTTCAGGTGAAAGAGTTGGAGCCGTTCTCATGCCAAACAAACACCCTATTGTCTTTGAAAACAAAAAATTGAGAGGAGCAGAAAAGTCATACTCAATTTATGACAAAGAGATACTTGCCATTATGCATGCATTATCTAAGTTTCGTCAATATTTGGTGGAAAGCAAATTTGTTGTTAAGACTGATCACAACAGTCTCAAGCATTTTCTGTGCCAAAAGGACTTGAATGAAAGGTAACAAAAGTGGGTAAGTAAGTTCCAAGCTTACGACTTTGACATTGAGTATGTCAAAGGGAAAAATAACATTGTGAAAGATGCTTTATCAAGAAGACCTCATTTGCAATCACTTTGTGAGCTTTTAGCAGATTGGAGGGAGTTAATTGCTACTGATTTTTCAAAAAAACAGTTTGCAACCAACATAGTAGAAGGTCATTTGCAAGATGAAAGGTATCAGCTGGTCGATGGTTTGATCATCTATAAAGGTAGAATCTTTTTAGTGCCCGAATCTAAGCTTAAGAAGAAGGTTTTGCAATCTTTTCATGATGTTCGCTTTGCTGGTCATCAAGGGTTTTTCAAGACTTATAAGCAGATCCGAGAAAGATTTACTTGGAAAGGGATGGAGGGGGAAGTCTTGCGCTATATAAGAGACTGTTCAACTTGTCAAATGAATAAAAATGAACACTTTTTTCCAGCTGGTTTGTTGCAGCCCTTGCCAATTCCGAATAAAAAATAGGAGAGCATTGCAATGGATTTCATCACAGGGTTACCAAAAGTGCAAGGGCGAGATTGCATATATGTTGTGGTAGATAGACTGACTAAGTTTTCTCATTTTTATGTTATCACAACTTCATTTACAATAGCTCAAGTAGCTGAGTTGTTTTTAAGAGAAGTTTTCCGTTTGCATGGTTTGCCTAAAACCATTGTCAGTGATAGGGACAACAAGTTCCTAAGTGCTTTTTGGCAGGAAATTTTCAGATTGAGTGGTACAATGCTCACTCCAAGCACTAGTTATCACCCGCAAACGGATGAGCAATCCGAGATTGTTAACAAGTGGTTAGAAGGCTACCTTAGAATTTATGTTTTGGGGCAACAAAGAGCTTGGGTTAAGTGGCTTCATTTGGGGGAGTATTGTTATAACTCTTCCTATCATATGTCAATTACGATGTCTCATTTTATGGTTCTTTATGGATATGATGCTCCTAACTTTGTAGATTTGGTATTTGGTGATAGTAGAGTTCCATAGGCAAAGGATGTGCTACAACAGAGCCAAGACATCTTGAAGCCATTAAAGGAAAATCTGCAACAAGCTCAAAACCAGCAGAAGTTATACGCTGATCAGTAGCGTGTTGAGCGATCTTTTGAAGTTGAAGATATGGTTTACTTGAGACTCCAACCCTATAGATAGTCTTCTCTTAAGAAGAGTGGTTCAAAAAAGCTAAAACCACATTTTTATGGTCCGTTCAAAGTCATCAAAAGGATTGGTGAAGTGGTGTATGAGTTGGAGCTTCCAACTAATAGCAAAGTGCACAATGTTTTCCATGTGTCACGCCTCAAGAAGGCACTTGGGCACAATGTAGTTGCTACTTCAGAGTTATCTCCATTAGATGAGGAAGGACAATTGTTGTTGATTCCAGAGGAGATTCTTGACACTAGGGAGTGCTCTTTGAGGAGAAGAACAATCAAGGAGTACTTGGTAAAATGGAGAAACCTACCTATTGAAGATGCAACTTGGGAAGGTGAACATATTTTGCAGCATCCAGATTTGTGGTTGCTTGAGGACAAGCAATCTCGAGGAGGGCGGACTGTAATGTCCCCTTCTAGCTAGTGATCAACTCTATAGCTCTTCAACCTATTTCGGAAGCCTATAGGCTCGTTGAGGTGAAATCAGGGTTTCCTTGTTTAGAGGTTTTCATTCATTTCTCAGAATTTACTATTTTTAGTAAGTTCTAATTTTGGCAGTGTTCCAGCTGACAACACTTCGGTGAGTTTCCTTTTAGTTGGAGCAGTTGTGTGACTTTGGTTTTGGCCTTGAGAGCAATTTTTGGTGAAATGATTTATCTCAAAGCATTAAATGTTATATTTTTAAGTTGACCCCTTGGCCTAATGCATTAACTTGAAGTTGTATTAAAAGGTGGTCATTAAGGGGTGGACGCATCATGAAGGTAATATTTGATATTTCAATAATGTTTTATTGCCTTGAAGTTGGACGCCTATATGGATGGAATAAATTGTTTTTAAATTCAAAATATTTAAAAAAAAAAATTTGGGCATCCCTTTTCTTGAAGGAGTTTTGGAATTTGCGAAGTCACCTTCAATTCTATAAAAGAGAGTGGTTTCTCCAGCATTTGGCATCCATCATTTTATGCTAATGTTATGCTGTCAAAATGACTTTATGAATTTGGTTTCGAGGAATTCTTACCTCCTAGCATTTGCCCAATTTCGTGTTTGAAAGATAACACCTAGTTGGTTTTATGGCTGCTTCTAATTCAGACTAGCAGATTGAGCTTCATGGTTAATTAATTTTGAAGATTTCTTGAGTTTCTAGTTGATGGTTCAGTCATCGCTGCAAGGCGAAATTGAGTACAGCTTTAAGGGTGAATTTTATTTGCACATGGGTATTGATCCTATCCAATTATATGCTTGAGGTGCCTCTTTTTGTGCAAGGACAGATTTTATAATGAAGTGGTTGATTTTTAAAGTGAGGTCGACCCTCTCCTAGGGCCGTACCATGCATTGAATGCGTTGGAATTCGTGTTGGGGTGATTTGCTGAGTTTGAAGCCTGGAAAATGATGCTTACATGGTCGCCTAGCCTATGAAATGAAGTACTCTCAGTTTGATAGGAGTTTACGAAGTGTGGTAAGAGATTTGTCCATTTTGGTGTTTCATTGATTGTTGGTTCAAAATTTCAGTTTGCAGATTTTTATATCAGACTTATTTCAATTTCTGATTTTGGTTTCTATCTTTAAAAGAGAATCATCTTTGTTGGCCGACTTCCTAATGACCGGTGCCCTCCTTGTGAAGTTAAAAATTAAATTAAATTGTTATTATTGTTTGGGCTGACCCCCCTCATAAGTGGCGGCCAATTTGGATATCAAATAAATAAATAAATAAATAAATTAATATGTGGACTGACCCCCTAATGGAGTGCCCAAATCTGGAATGAAATGTTACATTGAAGAGGTATAAAATAATGAAGAGTCATCTCATTTTTGAAGTAATGCATCCCTTCATGAAGTTGCTTCCTTTTGTGAAGGTATAAATAAAGTTTGTGGATTAAGGAGAAGAGTGTGTGTGGAAGATAAGTGGCACAATGAGTTAATTGTTAGTGACATGGTATGGCCATACTTAGGTAGGTAGTAGTTAAAGTGTGAAGGACAAGAACTAGAGTTGATTTAGTATGGCTTATTCAAAATACAATAGGTTCATGAGAATGTCTTTAAGTTGTTGTTGGTGAGCTATATGATGCTTTACTTAGCGATTAATCTGAACAACTTCAAGATCTTTGGGCCTTGAATGCTAGATAATCAAGATATAGTGCAAACATAGCCAAATGTGGACTTGGTTCTTGACATGTAGTTTTCTTTGCAACATGACATAGTTTTCTAGTGGAAAGCAATAAACACGCTGTGAGGAAAAGCTAAGTTGTAAAGGCTGGTTAGAAGTGCAAATTCTTTAAGATAGCATGCTGGTATTTTTCTCTAGAGTTGGTGTGATGTCCTTGTCCTTTTAATAAAGCCAAAACGCAATCGGGATTAATTAATTAAATATTTGTATAGTCTTTATTTGCTTTTAAGACATTTTAATTAATTAATTAATTAATTATATTAAGACTTTATAAAAATCATTAATAAATACTTTATACTTTGTAAAGTCTTTAAAAATAATAATTCAATTTATTAAATTGAATGTTGGCAAAATATATTGGTGATCGGGTGGACTGAATAAGCATCATTGGGAATTGAATAATATTTGGGTTTTGACATTGAGATCTTTGAGAGCGAAAAACCCTAGGATTTGCAACCATGTTTGGACTGAACCCCTGGCATGGTTCATGAAATATCTTAGTCTCATAATCATGACAGAATGACTATATTTTGAATGGCAGATTGTTTACACTAGTAGACTGTTTATATTCTAAATGGCGGATTGTATGTTCTTTGAAGGGTGATCGATCGATATGTCATTGGCAAGGAATCTTACTTTCTATTGTCAACAATAGTATGTGCGACCCAGGAATAGAAGGCGGACCATCTCCATAGTTTATACCAAATGCGACTTACAGGAGTGGAGCGACATTCTCATTAGCACGGGAGCATTTTGGAAGTCTCGATATCGAGCTGTTATATTAGCAAGTCACAGTTTATTACATTCCCGATGGTGTTGAGTAAGATCATCAACGTCTATCACTGGCACCGATAAATATATTCTTTGTTGTAATTATTGTCGGCGTTGGCAACATTTTCCAGAATACGTACTCATTGTCTCTGTGTGTTGTTCGAGACTATCATTGGTGTGGATTGGTATTTCACCATACGTATTCATTGTCTTATATGCTACAACCCATGTCCATTATTGCTATCGCTTGGGAATATGATCGAAGAAAATCTACAGCCTGTGTCCCTTCCAGTTGATTGCTGCGGTCGTGGCTATGTGCATATGTATGCTGGCCAAACAATGTCTAGACCCGGGTATGTTCATACTTATAGTCTTTGAATGTTCCAACATGTGATGAGGAAGTCAATGTTATAAAGAATTTTATAAATATTTCCTACCATTACTGTGTCTGTGCATTTCCTATACATCTAGGTTTTAAGCTGTGTATTGCACAATTGGGTTCATTTTATAATCTGTCCTGTTTTTTAATCATTCATTGGTTTGCAGCTTATTATCTGCTATGATTTGAGATGATCTATTCTTCTATTCATACACGTCATGAAGTGTCTATTATGCCAACATTTCATGTAAATATCCGATGAATCATATGAATGTAAACTCAACTGTTTAAACCAGTAAGGAAAAACATTGGAACAACTAGAGGAATTGAGGTTAAGGCTACAAATCTGAGTCAGGATCATCACAGTGGTATTGGAGCCATTATCCTGCCAGCCTGAGGGTTCATGAACACTAGTGATAGGGCCAGGAGATATTTTGAAAAGAGAAAAGACGAAGGCAATTTCAAATTGTCGATCCTTATCTTGAAGAGGATACTTTCTTTGCAATTTTTGCAGCCTGTCTATTTCTTGAAGTCTCACCGGAAATTGAAGCAAAGGGAGACTCAGACAATGATTGTTTTGAAAATAGGGGCAACAAGAGAGAGAATGACAACATTTAGAATATTTTGAATGACCCGGCACGTGAACAACGAAAGATGCAACAATTTATGCAGTCCCAACAACAATTGATTATTGCCACTGGATAGATGTCTAAGGAGATGAACACATTGAGGGTGAGTCAAAATTTGGGAGATGGAAGTAATGCTGGAAACTACATACCTAGGGGAACCAATTCAAGAGGAACAAGCAGACCTTTCGAGCCTACTTTCATTCCTATGAATGAGGAAGTGGCACAACCAGAGGCAAATCAACCTTTGACTGATGAGGTGATGGAAGTTTACGAGGAATATCACACTCTTCCTCATGCTATTAGACAAGAGATTACGTTGAATCAATATATGAATCAACATAAGGATAGGAGGAGAGCACAATAGGAACATAGACCCCGTGGCCCTCATAGAGACTATCGACATGCTTTGAGTAAACTATCACTTCCTAACTTTGATGGGAGCGGGAAAACTACAGCTCGTTCATGGATTCACAAGATGGATACTTTCTTGAATTTAAAACCAATGCTTGAGACAAAAGAAATTAAATTTGCAACATTACATCTAGAGGGTGAAGCATATGACTGGTGGCATCATGGATTAGTAACGCGAAATCATGCTTTAATCCAGTATTATAGAGAATTTAGTAGTAAATTAATTGCTCGTTTTGATAGGAAAGATGAGGTGGTGTATTTTAGGGAGTTGGCTTTGATTAGACAGCATGGAGACGTTCATAGTTACATCAACGAATTTCAGAAGGTGGCAATGATGGTTCCTGATATATTTGAGAGGAGAGTGGTAATGTTATTCACAAAAGGGTTGCATCACAATTTGAGAGGGTTAGTGAAGGCTTTTAAGCCGAGGACTTTGCAGGTTGCTATATAGATGGCACTAGACCTTGAAACTTCACATTCTAGTCTGCAGTTTCAGAAGAAGAGTTTCAAGAACAAGCCATTCACTAGAACTTTTAATCAGCCCAAACCAAATCCTCCTAAGTTAGATTTTGAGAGCAGGAATGAATTGTATAGGAAGAAGCTATGTTTCTCTTGCAAGGAGCCGTGGGAGCTTGGTCATCGATGCCTTGGGAAAGGCAAGGCACATTATATAGAGGTCACTTTTGATGTGGAGGAGGAGATAGTTGATACTAATTGAGAAAGTGAACATGTGCAACAGATAGAGCATAACAATTCCATAGGAGATGAGACCCATAATGCTATTGGTACATTATCTGGTGTGCTTAAGTATCACCCTTTTTGAGTAAGGAGAGTTATTAATGGACAACAAGTGACTTGCTTGATTGACAATGGAGCCACACACAATTTTATTGATGAGGGTTATGTAGCCAATAGGAGACTACAAGTGGAGGACTTTTTTGGTTTCAGTGTCACAGTTGCAGATGGTTTCAAAATGGGGTGCACTACAAAGGTCCCACAATTGAGCATTCAGATGGGAGATTATATAGTCACAAACGATTTCTATGTGGTTGGAATTGGAGACATTGATATAGTGTTGGGAGTTTAGTGGTTACACTCTCTTGGCAAATACAGTCAGGATTTTTAGAAGATGGAGCTAGAGTTTACATTAGGTGGTAAGAATATTGTGTTGAGGGCGTTATCAAATGGTGCTCCTAAGATAGTTTCAACTAAGTGCATGGAGGCTTTGCTCAGACATGGAGAGGTTGCTTGGACAACTCAATGTTTTGTGTCTTCTAAATCTTCTACTATGAAAGATAAGATTTATCCAGTGGATGTGTAGACCATATTAGATAAGCGCAACATTGTGTTTGGAGACATTCCTCTTGGTAGACCAGCGGATTGGGGATTCGAGTATGTGATAGAATTGGAGGGTGCCAAGCCTGTGATTACCACTCTGTACCGACATCCGAAGTGCTTTAAAGATGAAATAGAGAAAACAATTAAGGAGCTGTTAGATATGGGGGCACATTAGGCCCAAGTCTAGCCCGTTTGCTTCATCTGTGGTACTTGTGAAGAAAAAGGATGGCACGATGAGAATGTGTATCAATTACTGTGCGTTGAACAAAAAAAAAATTACGAATAGGTATCCCATACTGAGAATAGATGAGTTGTTGGACGAACTGCATGGGGCAGTTTATTTTTCTAAGATTGATTTACGTTTGGGATACCACCAGATTTGGATCCGTGATGAGGATGTACACAAAATTGCTTTTAGATGCCACTACAGACACTACAAATTCTTGGTAATGCCCTTCGGTCTTACAAATGCACCTGCAACCTTTCAATCATGTATGAATCATATTTTCAGAAAGCACTTGCGTAAATCAGTATTGGTATTTTTTGATGATATTCTAATATATAGTAAGACTTGGGAGGAACACCTTCGACATATCGATGAGGTGTTAGGCATTATGGAGACTCAGTCATTGTTTGCAAAAGCATCCAAATGTGAATTTGGAATGACAGAGATATTATATTTGTGGCACATAATTGGTGCAGGAGGTGTGAAGGTCCATCAGGAAAAAATACAAGCAATTCTGGATTGGGCACCATCGAGAAACAATTATGATCTGCGGGGTTTCCTTGGATTATGCAGTTATTATAAAAGGTTTGTTAGGGGTTTTTCTTAGTTGGTTGCATCCCTTACAGACCTCACTAAAAAGGGAGCTTTCAGATGGTTGGATGAGGCACAGGCTACATTTGACAAGCTCAAGTAGGTGATGAGCTCGGGCGGATTGAATAAGCATCACGAGGAATTGAATAATATTTAGTTTTTGACATTGAGATCTCTGAGAACAAAAAACCATAGGATTTGCAACCATGTTTGGATGGAACCCTTGGCATGGTTCATGCGAAATATCTTAGTCTCATAATCATGACAAAATGACTATATTTTAAATGGCGGATTGTTTACACTTGCAGACTATGTGGATTGTATGTTCTCTTAAGGGTGATTGATCGATATGTCATTGGCAAGGAATCTTACTTTCTATTATCAACAATAGTATGTGCGATCTAGTAACAAAAGGTGAACCATCATCCATAGTTTATACCAAATGCGACTTACAGGAGTGGAGCGACATTCTCATTAGCGCGAGAGCATTCTGGAAGTCCCGATATCGGGCTGCTATATTAGCAAGTTGTAATTTATTACGTTCTCGATGGTGCTGAGTAAGATCATCAACGTCTATCACTGGCACCGATAAATATATTCTTTGCTGTTGTAATTATTGTCGGTGCTGGGAACATTTTCCAGAATATGTACTCATTGTGTCTGTGTGCTGTTTGAGACTATCATTGGCGTGGATTGGTATTTCATCAGATGTATTCATTGTCTTATATGCTATAGCCCATGTCCATTATTGCTATCGCTTGGGTCTGTGATCGAAGGAAATCTACAGCCCGTGTCTCTTCTAGTTATCCGCTGCGGTCGCGACTATGTGCATATATATGTTGCCTGAACAATGTCTAAATCCAGGTATGTTCATACTTATAATCTGTGAATGTTCCAACATGTGATGAGGAAGTTAGTGTTATAAAGAATTTTATAAACACTTCTTGCCATTACTGTGTCTCTGTGCATTTCCTATACATTTGGGTTTTAAGCTTTGTATTGCACAATTCGGTTCATTGTATAATCTGTCCTGTTTTTGAACCATTCATTGGTCTGCAACTTATTATCTGCTATGATTTGAGATTATCTATTCTTCTATTCATACATGTCATGAAGTGTCTATTATGCCAACGTTTCCTGTAGATATCCGATGAATCATATGAATGCAAACTCAACCGTTAAAACTAGTAAGGAAAAACATTGGAACAACTAGAGGAATTGAGGTTAAGTATACAAATCTGAGTCAAGATCATCACAATCGGCAAAGAATTTTCAATGAAATGTAATTGTAATTTGGCTTATTGGGTTGTAAAAGAAGAGAGTGTTGAATTTTGTAACTTAAAATCAAGATTTCTCTTTCAAGGACAAATATGTATTGGTTGGTGGATGCTGAAGTTGCATGGAAATCCCTTTTGTTCCACTGATGAGGTTCTTTTTGTAGTTTGTTTAACAACATTGAATTTCAGTGCATGATTGGGATTAGAATAAAATACAAAACACAGTCAGCTACACATTCATGTGAATATGTGGGTAGATATTCACCCAGTGATATCAAACAGATTATTATGAACATTATAAATTTGAATTAGAAAACCATTTTAGAATTTTACTGTTGTTCTTAATGTGGTTGATATATATTTTTTTGTTTCATAAAATAGATGTTGTACCAGACCCATGAAAAGGGCTAGATTCAGTCACCAAATAGATGATATGTTTTTTCCAAATATGCACCAATTTCATCCTTAAATTGCAAAGTTTAGCTAATTATATATATATTTTTTATACAATCCATTTTTTGTTACTATTGAACTGGATGGCAGTTCACTCCAGTCAGGTGCTACAGAGAGCCTACCTTAGTAAAACAAAAGGGAAACATGCGGATACTAACATACACAAACACCTCAAACAATGGCCTTTCCAATTTTTTACTACAACACCTAGGATCCAATAGTAGTTCTATGTGACTGTATCATCATAAACCCATCTTCCACGAACAACTTACCAAAAATAAAATCAATAATGAGCAAAATATACTTTTTGGATTTATGTAATGTCCCCATTTTAGCCATACTCTCTATGTTTCATAGCCTATTTCCGGAAGCTCGTAGGCTAGTCAGAAGCTGAAATTAGGGTTTCCACTTTCTGAAGAGGTTTTGAGGGCTTGCATGCGAGAATCTTTGGTGCATGTCTGGTGAGGTTTTCTAGGTTTTCGGAGAGCTTCAGGATGAGCTAACATGCATGACAAGATATAGACTTGCATTTTTCGCTGATTCCTTGGTAGTTTTGGAGGCTTGCATGTTGGTGTTTTGCAGTTTGGATTCTGGATTCCTTTTGGGTTTTCAGAGAGTTTTGTGGTGATGTGACATGCAACTGCAATGTAGGACTTTTCTAGACTTACTATTTTTAGTAAGTACGACGATTGCTCAGATTCCAGGTAAAATGATTTTGGAACAACTTTCTATTTTTAGCAGTATGCTATTTTTAGTAAGTTCTATTTTTAGCAATGCTATTTTTAGTAGGGTTTCTGCAGTTCAGTTCAGTGGCTATATCTGGCAAAACAATTTGAGTAGTTTGGTCTCCGACACCCTTGGTGCTATTTTTGGCAGTGTTTCAGTAACTTGGTATTATGGCTATTTCTGTCAGGGCAGTATATTTAGTTGGTCTCCAGCATTTGAGGTGATTATTTTGGCAGGTTTGATATTTGGTGAAATTAACATTTTAAAGTGGAATATTTGGCTAAGGCTTGGAGGACAAATTATTTTAAGAGGTAATTAAATTATATTTTAATATATCTTAATTGGATGCCTAGCCTAGAGGAGACAAATACATTTTAAAATGTATTTTGCATTTGATAATATGGGACACCAAAGTTAATGTTTTAATTGCAATTTAAATAAGTCATCTCTCTTGGACGCCTTATGGAGGAGACATAAGTGGTTATTATTAATATATATTTCACTTATACCTTGGACTCCTAACTTTGAAGATTATTTATATTTTGATAAAGTGAAATGCTTCATGAAGGGGACGACTTGGAATAAGGTGAAATGGAATGCATATTATAAATTACGAAAAATGAAATTGAATTTCATGTTGGGCGCTCTAAAGAGAGAGAAATGGAAATTTGAATTTGGAGACAAAAGGCTATAAATAAGAGTGCTGGGCTCTTTGTTTCTCATCCATGAAGAAATTATATTGTTATGTTGCCGAAATGGTGAGTGGTTTGCTTCGAGGAATGCATACCTCCTAGGTTGGACTTGGTTTCTTGCTTGAAAGATAGCAACTAGCTAAGTGAGAAGATTGTTCTTTACTCAGAAGGACAAATTGAGCTTATTGTGATGGAGTCTTATGATGTTTTCTAATGTCTTTTGGTGTGTTTGTTAGCTTTTCATGTTGCTGATTTTGGTGTGGCTGAAGTAGGTTTTCATTCACAGCTCTTTAGATGAATTTTGTTGGCTTTTGGGTATTGGCCCATTCTCTTCCTGGGCTTTGGGCGCCCCTTTGTTCAAGTTTTGGGATTTTTTCGTGGAGCCATTTATTTTATCTTGCAAGTCGCCTCTTTTCCAGGTCGCACTTTTGCCTGGGAAGTTTGGAAAAGCTTTAGAAAAATAAATATCTACAGTTTGCATTTGTTTCTCAATCCTAGCTTGGTCGCCATCTCTCTAGGGGTCATATGCATTTCGTTTCACATCATTTGGAGTAGTTTTGAGTGAGTTATGAGCATTTTAGTGAGTTTCTTAGTTGCTGGTTTGAGTTTTTAGCTTGCTGGTCTGTCATATCAGATTGTTTAAGTTGGAGTTTTGGAGTGTACTTTTCATATCTAGTGACTCTTTGATGATTGGAGATTCATAATAACATTCGCAGCTTCTTGGACAGCTAATCTCTTGGCTTCTTGCAAGATTTATTCTCATTGTAAAGCTGTTACAATAGTATTGTTCGGCTAATATTTATATTCTGCAAATTTACTTTGTATTCCCACTTTAGTGGAAGAAGGCTGGCCTCGCTGCCCTGTTTACTTTCTTGCATCGCTATCATTCCCACCATTGGTGGAAGAGACAGGCCTCACTGTCTTGCATATTGTACTGGGATCGGCTTGTTGCCCTTCTCTACTTCAATGTTCATATTGCTGATCGGCTGAGCCGTCCATTTACTTTTTGTATTTGCATTCATACTGCTGATCGGCTACACCGTCAAATCGCTCCCGCTGAATAAGTGGTCGAGTTGCATCTTTCTATTTCCAGCATTCAATTTCAAGCTAACGATCCCTGGTGCCATATGCTCACACCTTGCCCATCATCGGGATCTTGGTGTAGGGTTACATTGCAATGTTGGTTTATGATTTGGCTAACGCTGATGGGTGCCTTTGTTGAAGTGTTTTTGCAAAAAATTGAAAAAATTATAAGGGGCTCATTTCAATTTACGCTCCGATTATTCCATTTTAAAGAAGGCAACTTTCTTACCTTTCGTTTCTGCATCTTGGCCTACTGTATTCGGCATCGGAGACATCAGTCCAGCTTGGGTAGGCAATGCTATATCCTCTGGAAAATGAGGCAGAGAACACATCACTACTACTTGGAAATTGATATGCTTTGTTGGGGCAAACATTGTTTTGAGTTTCTTGAGGACTATGGAAGACAATGTTCTTTTGACATAGAGTAGTTGCACCCCTACACGACCTGCAGATCCTTGACATGCTGAATCTGGTCCACCCAATTGCATTTCAATGCCTCAAAGCTCTCATGGACTGTCTGTGAATCTCCTCTCCTTTAGCAGAGTCAGGATTTGCTTTACCACTCCTGGTTCCACTGCCATCTCCTTTTATTTCTCCCGTGGAATGGGATTCTTCACGTGCAACACTCTTGTCTAGAATTCATTTCTTCACTTTTCACAATGTCCGCCAGCTACCATGTAAATTCTGCCTTGATTGAGGCTATATTGTACTTGGCTCCTGTATTTTCAGTGCAAGAAAATTTATGTTTGCTTGTTAAAAACTCGAGGTACTGACATATGTCATTGTCAGATGCTCTGCATGATGGTATTTTTATGCAGGGATGCTGCAATTGGATACAGATACTGAGTGGAGTTTGCTTTAGGGAATTTTTAAAGTCCAGTTTGCCTTGCCAATTGACAGGGTTAGACATTTGGCTGATTTCCTTGCTAACTTCTTGTCTCTCAAACCATTAAGAAGAATGTGCTTGATATTATTATCATTAATGGAGTTTCTTTTTAGAGCTGTTTTGCTTTGCATCTTTCTCTTAACTTTTTCTTACATGTACAAGAAAATTAGTGTTTGCTTGTTAAAAACTCAAGGTACTGACATGTGTCATTGCCAATTACTCCATATGATGGTATTTCTATGCAGACATGCTGCGATGAGTACAGTTAGTGACTGGAATTTGCTTTAGGGAATATTATGCACTTTGTGATGTTATAGATTCATAGACATCACATTGAGCGATTTTGGGAAAAAAAAAATTAGACAGATGTTCTTTTTATTTCTTGTCTGCGCTTATATGATTTTTTTGGTAATCTTCTGTGAATTGAACTTTGGCTTTTCTACTTGCGACATTTACCTATTTGTTTTATACATTGAGATTCCAATAATTGCAGGTCATCTTTTCTTATCTTGTTATTTTACTAATTTTCATGCACTTTTATTTATGAGCTAGGGAACTAGAATAAATCTCTATGTTTTGTAATGCTATTGGCCACTTTATACAAATTGAAAGACAGTTCAGCTTATTTTTGAAATCTTGGTGTTGCAGTTGACACGGTTACCATTAAATGCTAAACTGAGGTATAATGAAGATCAGGCATCAAAAGCACTTACTTCATCCTTGCATGATATAAGTGATGTTGAGTTTCAGGATAATTTGGCTCGATTTTGGTAAGAAAATCCTGCCTCAAGAAAGAAATAGATTTTGCCAATATATGAACTGTCAACTTACTAGGATGCTTATCCATGTTTTTTGTTCAGGATGTCAATATCAAATGAAAATGGCAAATTTTCTATGATTCTTGCATCTGCAAAAGATTATGTTAAATGCTTTTAAAACTAATTTTGACAGGATTGATATGGGAACTTCTGATGTGCTAGCATTGGATATATTGATCAATTCTCTTATAGGCTTGAGCGCAGAGTAATCTCTTGTACCTCCGTAAAAATTTCAGTTACTAGCATTTTTCATTTTTATAGTAATTAGATCATAGATTCTGTACTGACATCCACATTGTAAGATTTGTGTGCTAGTTGTATCATCTGGAAACTAGAATTTCAGGCCTTAGAATCTTTGTTTCTGTTTAGTCGGAATAGCTATACTTGGCTTCTCTAAGCCAGTCTTCAGATTGTTTAATTTTTTTTTTCACTGGTAATATTAATCTCATTTTGCTTGCTTTCTTCCAAAATAGTCTGATGACTTTGAGTATGTGGAATGCTTGGTGTACAAAATAAATTATCTACATAAACTGGGTAATCATCATCAATGTTATTGGGGCAGCCTTGTTTGATATCTTGTACTGTAGTTAACCAAGATTTCCTTTTCATGCAAAAATTAAAACCTTGGTAACCATACTACAACAGAGACGGGTGTCCTCATTAAACCCTGAAAAGTATGAGTTGAACGATTATACTTAAAGGTATCCTACAAATCACAGGGGATAGAGTTTTTATCTAAAGAGATTTCAGTCTCTAGAACCTTTAATTCCTTGAGGAAGCAAGTCATATATTTGTAACCCAGGTACTTTTGAATAAGTTTTGAAACTATTTTTTAGACATAGTAATCCATGCTGTAGCTTGTGTGGCACAGAGGATAATTTATAGAGCGATCTATCTAACTAACCAGCAAGTGTCAAGTGAAGATGCACTGGAAATGTAAACAGAAATGAAATAAACATAACACATTCAATGTACACAACCAACAAGTTTCAATTGCAGATGCACTGGAAATGTAAGCAGAAATGAAAGCAACATAAAACATTCAATATAACAAAGAGATGGTACCAGTATTTTTTATATCATCCTTTAGAGAATCTTCTGCCAGGTTTAGGAGTGAAGAGCTACTTCAAAATCAGACTGTTCATGGGCCAAAGTTCTATTTTTGGCCATGATTATTTATAGGAGTTGCTGTTTTCCAAGGTCTTATTTTTGGATGTAGAGTTAGGGTCTAATTTTAACTTGCTTTTAGTTAGTTTTTTTGGTTCATTTTGTTTACTTCACAGGATGATGTATTTCAACATACTATGGAAGTAAACTAGTTATGCAGAGAACATAGATATGTACAACATATTCCAGAACACATAATGCATGAAATGAGGAATGCTTCTATTCATTTATCCATAGTAAAGTATCAACATTACAATCATATTGCTGCCAATAATACCATCATCATAATGTCTTCTCGACTACAAGGAATCAATACATATAACGCTCGGTGGTGGTTGAGCAACCAACCGTCGTGATGTTTCATAACAACCCATTAACCACTAATCGAGACTTAATTACCTAAATATATATGACATTCACTACATTAATTATTTGTATTACAACTATAGTTTTATTGAACATAAACAATTGGCCAACTACGATTGACCATGCTACGACCGACTACAACTAAGACAATAGTTACGCTTACATCATCCCCCCCACAAAAGAAGTTGTCTTCCAGACGATGTGACGAACCAAAAAGGGAATGATACTACATAGGAAGCTAATGAGAGGAAGGTGGAAACGAAAATGTCCTTGGATGCATTGATGATGTCGAGGTAGTCGTTGGAGAGCGCCACTCCCGCAATCACCTCATTTCCTTTGTACACACTCAGAGCTGACGATCAGAGAGGATCTCTCTCTCCCTGGTAGCTTTAACCATGCGAGCCGCCTCCATTAGCTAGCTTTTGGCCTTGTCCACCTTTGTGCTCCTTGTCACCAACTGCTCTTCCAACTCCTTTACTTGTTGTTCCCACGCCTACTCCCTTTGTTGTGCCTCTTCCTCCAAAGCGGTCACCTTGGCCTCCAAGGCTATTGCTCGGGCTTCCTCAGCACTGGCTAGCCAGGTCTGCATTTCCAATTGTGATTGAAAGTTCTTCATACCTTGGGTTGACTCGTCTTTAACCTTTTGTAACATTCTGTATGCCTCCACCTTCCCTACCAATGCTAACTTAGTGGACAATATCTGGTGCTTCGCGGCATAGAAGACGTCGCGAAAGGCTAACTCGATATGATAGAGACTCTCTAGAAGCCGGACATCCCTTTCTGCCATCCTCGCTGGCATACCATGCCATGCTCTGAGCATTGCTGGAGTCTCGCCTGCTGGCCATCCCTGACTGGTGAAGATATGAGCAAATTCTGGCTCACACCCCATCTGCATGAATCCGCGGATGTGTTGCACCTCCTGGGCCACGAGGGGAGAGCGGACAACCTTGAGCTCTTTAGAGATCCGTCCTACGTGGATCATCAATCGCCCCATGTGCTGGAGCTCCTTTACATACCGCTGTATGGTCCCTACAAGATTTGATGAATCCGGTTGCGACATCTCAACGACCAATCCGCCAGACCCCGTGGAGTCATCCTCCTCACCGCTAGGTGCTAATAGAGATTCCATGTCCACCACAGGGGTCTCCCTCAATGTCTGCCCCTCATGCTCCTGTAACATTGCTATTGTCTCCATCTCTCCTACCATCTCCATCTCGCCTGTAGCCACTAGCGGCTGCTCGTGCACCTCTTCTGTCAGTTTGGGAGTATCACTCTGTTGAGTTTGGAGGAGTGGGCCTCCCTTATCCATACCCTCAACCATACCCTTTGAAGGGCTCTGTATTGACGGCTTTGCCACCTCCAGTGTGAAACCCACTGACCCCAACCATTCATCTATCTGTGCCACTCTTGGCACTCTTGGCGGTGTAATAAGGGGAACTGGCGACTCCACCAATGTGGTGACCTGCTTGTGTGTTGTAATCATTCCCCAAGTCGTCACTGGCCTAGTCGTCGGGGGTAAGGTTGGTAGTCTTTGAATTGGTATGTCTGGTAATGCGGCTGGTGTTGATGTATCCCTTGAGATTGTCAAAACTGGCAGTGCATCTCCAGAAACTGCCAGGTTTGCCGAACCTGGCAGGGCATCTCCTGAAGCTGCCGAACCTGGCAGTACCTCTGTTGAAGCTACTGAACTTGGCAATACGTCTCTTACTGCTGAACCTGGCAATGCCTCTCCTAAATTTGCCAAACTTGGCAATGCCTCTCCTGAAACTACCGAACTTGGTAATGCCTCACCTGAAATTGCCAGTGTGGCTACCAACCCTGTCGGTGTGGCAGCTGATGGTAACGAGTCTTGTGTGAGCGGCACCCAACCTGGTATTGCGCTTGGCATAGAGGCTGCTACTCTCAGTGTCCGCCTGATGCCAATGGGCGATGCCGAAAGGGTAAATGTTACAGCCGGCGGTGGGCTCCCAATACGAACTGGCGATGTTGGCAGGGTGAAGCTCGTCGGATGGAAGGGTGGTATTACGGCCGCTTCCTCTACCTCCATCCCTAGTGTCGCTTGAGCGCCTACGGCCAAGGACACTTCTTCGTCAGTCGGCGTGTTGGCGGTTGATGTGGAAGAGGACAAATCAATCAGTTCCTCTTCCTCTTCCCCACTTTCCATTGATGCTTCCTTCGATGCTTCCTTTTCCACCAACACCTCCTTGTGTTTCCTTTTCTTCCCCGTTTGCAAGGAATTTTCACCAACTTGTTTCAGCTTGTTGTACCCAAAATAAATTTTTTGCTTCAATAAGGCATTTTGATAAAATGGTCTAAATCTTGTAAAATTGTTGTTAAAAGTCAGTTTTAGGTCAAATGAAGCATGGGCTTTTTGCGGGTTTATTGTCCAAAGGATATTGACAAATTTTGAAAATTAGGTCTTCAGGCCCTTGTTTTTAGGAAAACCCTAAAAAATAAGATCTTTCCAGAATTTGATTGAAAATAATTTCGATTGGCTTATTTCACTTCACAATCACATTGGTCAAGTCAGAATCAAGAAAAAGTCAGTTTTGCTCTGGTGGGGGTCTACTTCACTTTTTGAGGAGAAAATTAGGACCTTCGAGGTCAACAATGGCAGATGGCCAAATACTAGGTGTTGAAATCTAAGCCTCAAACACTTCAGCAAAGATGCTATGGCGAAAGATGCTAAAAAAGATGCTTTGTGATGGAGGGGATTTTTGAAAGGTGAAAAATGTAAAAATATTCTAAGTTTGGAAACATTACGCCTTGCTACAAGGGAGATGCCTTTGCAGTTAGTGCTCAAGTCAACTTTGCTGTGTCTGTGCACATAAAATGATGAAAGCAATCACAATGGTGAATGTAATCACATTAGTAGCAACAATGCTTCAACGTAGTCAACCCAACCAAGCAACATGATCGCAAAGCACAAAGAGGTGAAAATCATCAGAAAATGATCAAGTCTGGAGCCAAAAGCGCCCCTGTTGGCCAAGGGCGTCCTTGAATTTGAGAGGCCAAATGTAGTCATTAACACTTGCAAAACCAATCGTCTTCTTCAAATTTCTGCTAGCTTTCCAATGAATCAGCAAGCAAATCCAACGGATTTGTCAAAAACCGGCAAATGAAGGCAGAGGCGAAAGATGTTGAAGGTTAACAGTCATAAAAAATGGTAGTCTAAAATGAAATTGCACCCCTGTAGCTTAGGGGCGCCCGAAGTAGAGAGCCATCAGATCTCAGTTTTTGCATTGACTATCTCCAGATGATCTTCCTGGCTTCAGTCTAGCTTCGCAACGAACCTGTTTGCCAGTCCACGAGACCTATCAAATGGCAGTAGCGGTTGATCATACAAGCACGTAAAACAAAGGATAAATGGATGATCAAAGCAAATGTACCTTTGCAGGCTAGGGGCGCCCAACCTTTTAGTCAACCAGATAATGTTTTAAATAGCTGTCTTCTTCAAGAGATCTGCTCAGAATCCTTCCAGCTATGTGATAAATCCAACAACCAACTCACGAGACCTGTCAAACGCTTGCGAACGAAGATCAAGTGCGAAATGATGAAAGTCAAAGTAAGTTGGAAAACGTGAAAATTTGGCTGTGTTGAAGAAAATGCACACTCCTTGGAAAGATGCCCAACCTTTTGGGGCCTCAGATGCAGCTTTCAGGTGTTGCAGCTTCCAAGAACTCCTCTGTTTTGATCAATCTTTTTGGTGAATCCATTAGCACGAACATCAGAGCAATCAAACACCCGACAACAAAGACCAAACTGGGACATCCTGTCGAAGATTTCAAAGTGAAAATTATAGCTTAAAAGGTCAACTGCACCCTTGCAGGCTAGGGGCGTCCAAACTTTTGAGCACTTTTGATCAACTTTTAGACATTGCAATACTAGTCGTTCTTTTCAGAATTGAATTGGTTTTCCGTTCCATATCTCGACATGTTCATTGGATTCATCAATCAACTTCAGTTGTAGATTGAAGCATGAAGGGTCAAATTGACGAGATTGAAAAGCATCCAAGAAATTGGTTAAGTCTGGCGAAAAAGCACCCTTTTGGGAAAAGGCGCCCAAGAAGTTAAGCCATTAGATTCAGTTTTTAACTTCTTAGCATTTATTGCTCCTAGGAACATCTCTTCAGAGTTGATCTAGCTTCACGATGAATCTGTGAGCCAAGCTTTAGGGTCAATCACGCATCCAGAATTCAAGGTCAAATAGAGTCAATTCATCACAACAAAAGTTCTGAAAATCTTGAAAATTTTCGAACTCCTTAAAGTTTGGACGCCAAAAGTCAAAGTGGGTCTAGTTGACTTTCATTTACGATTTTTTTTGCATGCTTCCTCTTGCATATGGTGTCCCAAAATCAGTGGAGAACTTGTAGTTAACAAGGAAATCACGTGAATTGACTCTTCAATTAGGGTTGGCGCCATAACTAACACTCTCACCTCCCAAACTCATACTTATTCAAGCCTAGGCGTCCCAACTTAATTATTCTTCGTAAGTTGAAGCTAAAACCATATATTTTTCTCTCCAATGCCTTTTGAAGGATCTAACGGAGGCCATTTTCAGTGTTCTTCGCAGTTCCAGGTTCAGGTTACACAAAGGAATAGTTTCCCATACTCCATCTTTCCAGTATGTTCTTGCCAGGAATTCATCAGATTGGGTTTATACAAAGGTGTTTTTCTTGAGGATTGAAAGAGGCAGTTTATAACTTCTTTCTTCTCCCCCTCACATTTCTTCTATCCTTGTCTTAGATTTTCTCTCGCATGTCTAGGCAAAATACATTTTTCCACAGATTTGATCAAGCGGGTTTGTTCAGCACAAAATTGACAACAAAACCCATGTGCCATAATTTTTCAGAGAAACTGCCCCTTGCCTTGCCCCAGTTTTTAGGGTTTCTGTAAAAAGTTATCTTTTTCAGAAACTGACAAATTCAGTTTGTTTAACATAGAGGCGCCTACAATACCCATGTGCCAATTTTTTTCAAGAAATATAAGCTTCTGCAGCCCCTGCAGCTTTTGCCCTGAGGGGTTGTTGCATGTCCAAGAAAAAGTCAGTTTTTTCGAAATTCTAATGTCTGGGTTCATTCAGAAATACATTCTCAGTGAAACCTACGTCCTAAAATTTTCCAAAAAAATTGCCCCTTTGAGAAGCTATTTTTAGCCTCATCGGAAAAGTTGCCTAAACATATCCGTGTTTATAGTCAATAGTCGAGTTTTTCAGAATGCAATTCTCTTAGATTGAATTCAAGACCGAATCGGTCTTGCTTCATGATTCCTTGAGGACAGGTAACACCGATCTGCATCAAATGCACTTGATGGTTTATTTAGACAATTTGACAGGCGTAGACACTCAAAGTCCACATGGTTTCATACCTCGTATAGCTGATAGCCTTTGAAGGCCACATTAGAGGGTTGAATACTATAGGAATTCTGGGTGCGCAACGAGCTCATAAGCATTTCTCACAGTTAGAATGTACACAATCAAACTTTGTAGTTTCATCATGCAACACTCTTCCATTGAGAAAAGTCAAGAAAAGCATCAAAAGCGTAAAGTTGCAGAAGAAACAAAGGTCATTACTCCAATTACGGAGCTGCTAGAGTTACCAGACAGTGAACTGGCAGTTTAAGTGTGTAGATATTTCCAGGATTGCTCAAATTGCCGACAAGCAGTGAATTGACAGTTAAGGCATGTGATGATCTCCAAATGATGAGGTAGTTAACTATTTCTTGGAGGAGATGATTGCTTAGGGAGTCAACCAATGAACTGCTTGTTAAGACGTCCCACCCATCCAAATATTACATTTGACATAGGAGTTAACTTGATGCCTCTTTCCAAGTTAACTCGTTGTCCCACCAATCGTGCATGTCTATTTTTGGAGACACTTTTGTATATTGGAGTTCTCTTTTAGTTTAGAATTAGTTAACTGAAGTAGTCTTTCCAGTTAACTGTTAAGTTACATGCATTTAGTCATAGGAATAAATCTTGCTAATTGGCAAGAACTGAATGTTAACTCAAGGAGATTTTAGGGTTCTCTACTCCTTTGAGCTTCTATAAATAAGAGCAACCTTGCTCCTTGTATTTTAACTTTTATTACTACAAAATTGCTGTGCCATTAAGCCAACAAGCTTGCAAGTCAATATTGGTTCGCTCTTTGTCTAAGAGTTGTTTGGTTGATCTCATTTTGTATGATTTTGTACCATTTGCTGTCCCAAATCTTTTGTAATCGTTGATCGAGTTTGAAGAAATAAATCAAAAGAGCAATGAGCCTTTGATCCAAAGTTTCAAAGTTTATCAACACTTGTTTTTATAATCTTTGTTTCAATCTACACCTTGGACAGAGCAATGAGCCTCCGAGGAAATTTAGAGATTAGGATTATCGTTATATGTTGTTTCTAGTAATCTTCATTTTAGTCTACACCTCGAATAGAGCACCTTGCCTCCTTGGAATTCCTAAGGTATAGTTTATCATCAAAACTAGACCCAATTGCTTGTAATTCCTCTTGCTTTGTTTTTCTTGAGGAGATAGGATAAATATTAAGCTTTTGCCTAGTTGTAGTTGAGATCTATGAAACCAGAAAAACCTCAACTGCAATGCAAACGGTTTTATAACCTTGTGCCTCTACTAGCTAAGTAAAAAAGATAGGAACTTAGATTACTTTACTTTTTACGCATAACAACAAAAGAGGGAGCTTCACCTCATAATTTGAAGAGCAGTTAATACTGTGCATAGCTGTCCATTGCCAATACGCACTCCAGAGGTGCGAATTATAACGCCAACATAGCTCTAGCTCTATCTAGTAGAATGCCGTTGGCAACCTTGGATCCAAGTGGGTGAGTGGCTGCAGCTGGCCCCATTTGCCCTTTGGTACTTGCATTTGGACAACATCCAGGAACAAGGCGATTGCGTGTTGCGTCATGTAAAATGCCTTGTACCTTTGTGAAAAATTATCTCAACCGTTTTGAAAGTAATCGCCCCCAATTGTAAACTTTGCCCATGCTCAGGCCAATCATGTAGTCTACCACCCAAATGGCAGTATCCAACTCTCGGCTTGCGGTTGTTAGTCTGCACTTCATCAAGTCTAGCAAGCATTTCCATTCTAGGGTCACTAGGTAGTGCTTGCACAACCCTCTATTGCCTGTATTCCAAATGATCTCCTTCTCTTGGGCTGTCAAGTCAGTTCGGCATACTTTCTTGATGAGCACTTCTTTGTGCTGTTGAGTCATTTTGCCCAGTTTGTTTATCTCGACTCCTATTGCTGGGATCTCGAACACTCTTTCGAAGTCTTGTGGCTAAAATGAGACTGTCACGACACAACCTCTGTAATCCACAACGACAGTAATTCTCAATCATGGCCTTCAACCAAGGCTCGAACTCCCAAGCATTGAAAAATGGTAAGAGTACTGCCTTGTCCACGTGAGCATGCCTTAGTGCAGTTTTGAGAATGTGATCATCGGCCGTATTTCGCCACCATTGTTTGCATTCATTGTCAGTCAAGCTTTCCTAGGTCATGGCTTCTACTCCTGTATCTGCACCCATTTTTTCTTCTTGGCTACCAATGCAACTTTCGGCTTATACTGTGCTATTTTCTTTCCTTTGTCCATATTAGTGCTTTTCTGATAATGCCTCCAATGCAACCCGATTATGTTTTTGTCCTGCAGTTGATTATTCCTTAGCTCAAAATGGTTATTGCAAGTGCTCGCTTTCTTCTTGTACGGATTTAATGACTTGTTATCTTTGTCGTTTGCACTAGTGTGTCCGTAAGATGTGCTATAGTCATCGTACGTTGTTAGCTATTCATTCACAAGGCTGGTTTGTACGCTATTCCCTCTTTGCTGTTGTCGTACGTTGCAAATTTGCTGTGAACGTTGTACTTTGAAGACTTGGATTTGTTGTACGGTGCAAGGTTCCTGTGAATGCTGTACTTTGAAACTCTGCTTAGGCCTTATGATCCAGTATCCATGTTTTGGTGAGAGTTGTATGATATGAAGTCTTGGACACACGCTTCTTTGGAACCCTTCATTGTACCGTAGGTCCTCTTTTGGCCGTACTACTTGCCTTGCCAACTTTGCCTTTTGTTCGCCAAACTTCGCCAATTGATGCCTTCAACTTGTCGTACTACATGTTGTACGATCGCCTTTATCCTACCAATGCCCTACGCTTTTGTTGGTTTGTATGATTTACTCTTGGTTGCTGAGTCGTGGTTTCCATTTTCACCTCTTGCCTTTCTCTTTTGCACGTTGAGTTTATGCTTTGTCTCTTTTGGCCAATTCATCTTCTCTTTATGTTGGCCTTTCTTAGGTTGTATGACCCATTCCTTGGCCATATTTTTTATTTTAAATTTTCTCACTTCGATTTTTATTGTCCCTGTCTCTTTTAATTTTTTTATCTTTTCACTTACCACTTTAATATTTTCCACTTCATTGTTTAATACTTTTGCCTTTTTTAATGTTTTATCTTTTCCATTTTTCATTTTTTCTCTCATTTTTTAATTTTTTTAATTCCCCTTGACATTTTTTCTATTTTTCTTTTGTCTCTCCTCTCTCTTCACTTTTTCTTGTTTCTCTCTCTCATCTTCTTTCTCCTCTCTTCATTTTAAGTTTTTTCTTATTTTTCTCAAATTCTCTCTCCTCTCTCTCTACTTTTCTCTTCATCCCCCTAACTTCTTCGCCTCTCCTTACGTGTAGTTTCGAGGCATAGTGCCACTTGCATGTGTACAGGGGCCTCTTGTAGTATTCTTCCTCACAACACGTTCCCATATACTTTACATCGAACCATTTATCAAGTAAAGGAGCAAGACCGATATCTTTAAAGTTGTTGTCAACATATCTTCCACTGTACTGTTGGTACCACGTTACATCCTCTCCTTCCATTGTTAGTGGCCCGACTGGGTTCGGTATCACTCTCCACAGTCCATTCGTCGTTGCGACCCTCGTCACCTTTGACACCTTCCTTATGTCCGTTCTCATTTGCTTCAACAAGTCTTCCGTGTATCCATCGATGTGTGACACGAACATGTCTTTAGTCATTATCACCGTTTTCAGGCATGGGCCAATCTTCTCAGGATATGCATTCCATTGCTCATCGTCCCACCATTCTTCGTTTTCTTCGTTGGTGTCACTCGGTTGGCGCTCCCTCCGTTCCTTCGCCGCTTGCTCTTCTTTTGCTTTTTGAGCTTCTTCGTCCAGTTCCTTGGCGAGGTATCCCCTCCTTATTCCTTCGTACGAGGCATGGAACTTCCAGTGTCCCCCCATTTGTTGCCACAAGGCGGGTGTTTCGAACACTGCATTCTTTAGGTGCTTGTGCACCTGGGGAACTACGATGCCTTTAACTTTCTTATCTGCCAACCTTTCTTCAATAATCTTATCTCTGCTTGATGCGGCCTAGTCTTCTTCGGCAACGTATCTGCTACCTCCTAGGCCCTAGTCTTGTTCTCTATTGGGTTCCTCCTTCTGTACCGACCAATCCTCTTTGGTTGCGTATCCCAACATATTTACTTGCATAGGTTCCTTCCTTTCTCTGTAGATCTTCAGCTTCAACCCATTCACCGGATCATTCAACACAGTGCCGTCTGGTCTTGCTAATTTAATTGCTCTGTTGTCTCCAACTTCGTGGATCCTGTAATGTCCCCCTTTTTGGGATAACCCTAAATCTGCCCTAATCTATGAATTTCAAGTGATCACCTTGGGTTTGGGAATGTTTATAGGGTGAGTAGATCCCTGCAGAATAGAGTTAGAGAATGTTTACAAGATAATATTAATTAGGATGCATACATAAGAAAATCAAGAGAACATGGTTAGGGATACAACTACTTGTTTAAATATGTTAGTAGACATTTATGAATAGAGACAATATCACAATAACATATATATTGAATTTCTTTAGATGTTCTAGTTCATTCTTCCGTAGACATAATGGCCTGATAGGGTGCCCAAGAAACCCTCTACCCTAGGCCCAAGAGCAGTACACCCCTCTTGGCCCATGTGGCCCTTTCCATCCATATGGGTGGGGTACCTAGTGAGGCGTCCTATCACCGTTCCCCTTACCAGAACCATTATTACTTAATTATGTAGGGGATTTGAGGGTGCAACTACAGTAGGGTGTCTTGGGCAGTCATTTTGGCCCATGTGGCTATTGCCATCCATATGGGTGGGGTACTTAGAGGGTGACCCACACGCCGTTTCCCCTCCTCATTGGTCCTCAACTCCCTTAATATGGCTAGTGTTTGCAATCAGATATTATGAATATCAATCTCTAATGGAAGCACAAATCAATGAACATTATTCCATAATATAAATGCACAGATTCTGATCCCAATTATCGAATCAATGACAATAAGTGTAGACACATATTCTATCTATATTAAATCAAAATACAGATTCCTTATTTGTATTTAGCCAATATAGATGATGCAGATTTATGCACACTATTATCATCATGACTAATAAATATTGAATTCTCTGCAAAGTATAATGTAGATACAATAATTAAATATTTAACCTGTTCCCACAAATAGGGAGCAGCGACTGTGGTAAGCTCATCATGATTTTGGTATGATATTTTATTTTATGTTATATTATTATTTGTATTTGCTGTTTCTATATATACGGAGGTCTGCAATTACATAAGCCTATTTGTATTCTATACTACAAAATTATCATAGAATACAAATAGGCTTATGTAATTGCAGACCTCTGTATATATAGAAACAGCAAATACAAATAATAATATAACATAAAATAAAATATCATACCAAAATCATGATGAGCTTACCACAGTCGCTGCTCCCTGTTTGTGATTTAGCTTTTCAGAGAATCTAATTCTCTACCAGAATATATATTCTTTCTTTCCTATTCAATTTCCCAAATCGATTCCTTCTTCTCAATTACTTCTGTTAGAATATATTGCTTCTCCTTCACATAGATTTCTTCTTCCACTTCTAAGTCATATCATATTTATTTATCTGCTGCCCATACTCAGAAATACTCCCTGTATTTCCATCCTTAGTTGCTGTTCATATAACTGCCTTAGTATAATAATAAAATGTATTTCTTCTTATACCCTTAATTTGATCTGCTGTTTGTGCCCAGATTTTCTAACTCCTTTCTATTTTCTGTCCCTACCCTCCTCCTCTTCGAATCCTCTTTTCATCCTTTATTTATACTATTTATTGAGTCAAAGGATGTGTCTTTTGAAGCCACTCCCTTGTCTTTTCTTAAGGAGTTTTATCTTTATTTTATATTATTTTAAATGCTGCATTTTAATAAATCGCTGCCTTCATAGAGATGCACCTTTTTGTTGGTCTTAGTATCATCGCTGCCTTTGTATTGCAGTTTATTTAGGATCGCTGCATCTTATTAGGAATGCTATGATTTATATTATTTTATTTTTTATATGTATATTATATTATTCTATAAATATTTATTTTATCAGTTTTATATACTTCTTTAATAGTATTATTTAAATTGTTAATATTTATAATTATAATATCATCCCATGATAATTAGAATTATAATAATATTATTCTGCTAATATTTCTTTTTATATGAATTTCTTTTAAATATTATTTTTATTATTATGATAATATTAATTGTTCTATTTTTATATCATTATAATTATAATATAATAATAATATTTAAGTGGAAAGTACTTATATTTATAATTATAATATTATCTATTATAATTATAATAAAATTGCTAATATATATATCTCTTTATTTTTTTATTTATATTTCCATGTTTGGTTATTCCTATAATATAGTGTCACAATTGGGGGACATTACAGATTCAAAATGGTCCCAACCATCTGATTTTAAACTTGCTCGACTTGAGTTCGTTACAACCGTTGTATTTCAACACTAACTGCCCCGGTTGAAAGTTTGCTCGCCGGAGATATTTGTCATGCCAAAGCTTCCGTTGGTTCTAGTGTACCTCTGTTGCCCACTGAGCCATTACTGGTCGTTCGTCTAGTTTGTTCAATTGGAATAATCTCTCCTTCAAACTCTTTGTATCACCCAACTATTTCCACTGCAATACTTAGACTCAGTACTAGGTACTTTGCCGGTACTATAGCTTCTTGCCCGTACATTAATTGGAAGGGTGTATGATCGGTTGTTACTTTGTAAGTCGTATGGTATGCCCATAGTACGGCTAGTAGTCGTTTCTCCCAATCTGCCCCCTCAATGCCACAAGATTTGATAATGACTGATACAAGTATTTTGTTAATTGACTCCGCTTGACTGTTTGCTCTTGGATGGTACGGGTTGGAGAGATTGTGTAGGATCTTAAACTTCGATGTCATCAATCGTATGACATTATTCACGAAGTGACCTCCCCGATCACTCGTAATTTGAATAGTTACCATGTACCTTGTGACAATTTGCTCGTACATGAATTTGGCCGTATTGATTGCAATGTTGTCCGACAGTGCTCTGGTCTCCGCCCACTTCATTAGGTACTCAGTGGCAACAACAATGTATTGTTATTGGTGCATTTGATTGACCTTCAATGGCTCAATGAAGTCTAGCCCCCATTGTTCAAACAACTCTTAAGGTTGCGACGAGAAGGGTGGCATGAAGTCCTGCTTCAATTGTTTACCAACCCTTTGGCAGGTGTCGCATCCTACAACCCATTCCCCCATCGTTCAAACAACTCTTAAGGTTGCGACGAGAAGAGCGACATGGAGTCCTGCTTCAATGGTTTACCAACCCTTTGGCAAGTGTCGCATCCTACAACCCATTCCCGTGCGTCAGTGTGTATTGTCGGCCACCAGAGACTTGCCAATAAAAAAATTCTTGTCGTGGTGTCTGGCCCCATGTGTCCTCCTGCCAGTCCTTTGTGCACTTCCTTCAATACTCCTGGAATCTCTTCCTCCATGACGCATTGTCGAAGCACTTGGTCGGGTCCCATCTTGTACAATAGTTCGTTGATGAGTTGGAATGTCTTGCTCTTTAGCACCAACTTCTGTCATTCTGCTGGTGGCATGTCCCTCAGAAATGATGAGTTTGATAAGTACCATGGGGGCAGTACTGCTATTTGGAACGGATGAGCATAAGGGAAGTCTTCATTTACTCTATCGGCTAGTTCGCCAGACCATACTCTTGACAGTTGGTCAACGATGATGTGACTCTTACCTGGTCGTACGATGATGGTGAATGTGAATTCCTGTAGGAGTAGTAGCCATTTGCTTACCATTGAATGATTGGCTTGTTCACCAGGTACATCAATGCTTGATGATCCACATAAAACGTGAAGGGAGTTGCCAATAGGTAGTGCCTGAACTTCTATACGACGTACACCATTCCCAAAGCTTCCCTCTTTGTGGTATTGTAATTTTTCTCCGCTTTGGATATTAGCCGACTGGCGAAGTACACTGGATGTGTAATGTCCCCTTTTCAACAGTGATCACTACTGTTGACCGTTAGCCTATTCTGAAGGCCCGTAGGCTAGTCGGAAGCTGAAATTAGGATTTCCTATTTTATAGGAGGATGTTTCTGCATTTTTTTGAGGTGTGCACTTGGAGTTTGGGATTTTCAATTGCGGTTTCTTTCTAGGTTTTCAGAGAGCTTGACAACGGTATTGCATGCACTTTGATCCGAGCAACTTTCTAAATTTACTATTTTTTGTAAATTCTATTTTTGGCAGTGGTCCTATTGGCATCAACACAGTGAGCTTCCCTCTATAGGTAGTCTAGTGGGTAATGTTGATTTTGGCTTTGTGGCGAAATTGTTGGTGGATATTGATTTAATTAAGTTGCAAAGGTTATATTTTAATTTTATGACCCCTTGGCCTAATATTATAACTTTAAGTTGTTTTAAAAAGGGGACTTGAAGGGTGGACGCCTCATCAAGAGGATATTTGAAAATATTTCAAAAGATGATAAGATATGACCTTGGGAAGTGGGACGCCAACTTTGGAGGAGAGCATTATTTTTATTAAAAGAATTATTTCATTCTTGAAAGGGATGCCATTTTGAAGGATGAGTTGAAGTCAAGTCAAAAAACCTAATTGGAGATTGCATTGGGTTTTGTGCAAATTTATATCAGTCTTTTTGATGAGGTGTAGTCATTGAATTTGGGGCGCCATCATTGCTAGAAGCATTTGCAAGTGTTTTTAGGTCTTTTGGGGGAGTTTTGAGGATTTTATGAGCATTTTAGTGGTTTGCATAGTTGCTGGTCTGTCATATCAGATTGTGGAAGTTTGTCATTTTGAGTTGAGTTCTTGTGGAATGAGTCATTTGGTGATAGGAGTGATATAATATATATTTGCAGCATTGGGACATCTCTAATTTAGTGTTATTTGCAGGAAATCTATCTCATTGGAAGGTTGTACAGTAGTACTGTCAGCTATCTTTCACTTGTTGCTAAGTTGCATTGTAATTCCCACGATTGTGGAAGAGACTGGTCTTGATCCAGTCTTTCTTTACTGCACTTTCCTTTCTGTATTGCCCACTGAAAAGTGGAAGGGGTTGGCAAGCCACCCATTTACTTATTGTACTTGCATTGTAATCATCATACTGCTGATCGATTGAGCCATCATCTTGCTCCTGCTAAAATACGCAGTCGAGTTGCATACATTTACTTTCCAGCATTGTACTTTTGTGATTTGAAGACTAATGATCCCCTACGCCATATGCTCACACCTTGCCCAACATTGGGATCTTGGTGTACATTTTTGGTGTAGGGTTACATTCCAGTAGTTGATTCGGATTTGAGCTAACCATAATGGGTGGTTGTTGTATTGAGTTGCTCATTGAAAAATTAAAAAAAAATTTGGTTGGTTCATTTCAGTGGTATTAGAGTCATGATCTTGCCATCTTGTGCCCAACAGTGTTCAATTGACAGATGAGTGACAAAGCCTACAGATACTACACCAGAAGTCAGGCTAGAAATCAGGAGTTTTAGTTCCCACTTACACCAGAGGCAGATAAAATTTCAAGGGCTCTCAGAGAGATAGGAAAAGCAGTTGACACTGGTGAAGCAGTTGAAGATATGTTAGAAAATCTTAAGCAGACCATGGATGAAAGAGATGCTAGGATGGAGAAGAAGTTTGATGGGATGATTGACATGATGTCTCGTTTGCTTGCAAGAATGGATCAGCAGGTTGCTCAAAATCAGCCCCAAAATCAAAACAATACTGCTGGAGAAAATAGTGGAGTCAATGGGAACAATGGCAATGGGAGAAATAGAACTATTGGCCAACATGAGGCCACCTCTAGAGGATCGGCCTCTAGGCCACTTTTCCCTACATTCATACAGAGGGCAGAACCACAAGTTGAGGCCATCACAACCTTTGCAGATGATGCAAGGCAAGCTTACATGGAGTACGCCTCATTACCTCCTGATCTTAGAGACCAATGGTCCTTTGATCAGTACTTGAATCACAAAAATAGAAGAAACGGTGGAAGAGCTGAATACCGTGCTCCTTTGGGTCCTAGAATTGACTATCAGCAAGCCCTTGGAAAGGTGACCTTGACCCATTTTGATGGAAGTGAAGCTTGTACAACCAAGTCATGGGTGCAAAAGCTTGAGAACTACCTTTCTTTGAGACCTATGGTAGAAGATGATGCCATAAAGTTTGTGTTGACGTGCTTTTTATGACAACGCCAGCACAGAATAAAGTTGTCCAACGGTCACTCTATTCTCTCTTGATCAAAGTGTCCCACATGCTAAGATTGCTTGAAAGTTCATGTGTTCGACTCCAAGGTTCCTTTTATCGCGAATAGACTCAGTTGGTTGATGTGTTTTGCTGGTTATTTCAAGGGGACTTACGTAGTTGTTCGACTCTGTGAAGCAATTAGGACATGAATGATTTGGCAATATTGTTCTGGTATCTAGACTGACTCGAAAAATGCAGAATTTAAAGGGGATAGGGATAGGAATTCTACAATCTACTCCTAAAGGGTGGAATGTAAAGATCAATTCGAACAATCTTCAAACCAGACTCCGCTTTGCCTCCCTCCGGACAACTTCCACAAAGTTGGTGCAATCTTCAAAGGATGAGAAAATATTCAAACCATGACACAACATGTTCATACCATCACAACGATGCATATGGACATATGAGTCACAATCGAAGTTAAGCGCTATTACTCCAGTTGACCACGCAAGGCGAACTCACCGTCAGCCAGTCCGCTAGTGGTATGGACGAGAAGACTTGCTCAAATGAAACACCACATTCCACAGCTAACAACTACTTGCATGAAATAAAAATCTATTTTACTCTATCTACCTTGAATTGGAAAGACGAAATGGCCTTGCTAGCTACTCATAACAAAGAAGAAATCACCAAGCAATGAAACTCTTTGTATTATGAAAAGTGTTCACAACAACCTTTTACAAAACTTTCAAAGGAAAGTTTTCTTCCCTCCTCAATCTAAAGCTAACTTCTAAGCTAAATGCTATATGCCTTCTACTCTCTAGCTCTAATCCAATTCCAAATCTAATCTCTATCTAATATGTTACAAATTAGGGGGGATGCCCCTTTTATAATAAGTCCAATTCAGTGGACGGTTTAGATCAAATTACAATGAAGGGCCCAGATCGAGCCACCTATGCCCTGATTAGGGTTTCTGCCCTAAAAACCGCCACAGAGAGGAGTGGGCAATGAATGCACAGAATATTCTCCACTCCACTGCAGGAATCATAATGAGCAATTAATGCCCACTACCACCATCAAGAAGATCCTCATCTATGAGAGCGTTCCCACTGGCCTTCTCCCGGATAGCAAACTCGATCAACTGGGCCAATACTGCTTCAACCTCCTGTGCAGAGATCGGTTGAATATGGTTGAGCTGGAACTCCAAGACTGCTACCGTCTGTCCGTATCTGGTGTAAGATTTCCTCCATGTCACTAAGGCGTCCTGGGTATGCTGAATTATACTAGAGAACGTGGAGACATTCTCAAAGTCATCCAGGACAAGTGACCTCACAGCTGAGAAGAATGGAGGCAATCTACTTTTCAAACCATCAGCAGTTATCTCCTCTGGGACCAACTTTCTAGCAAATATGGCTTCTAATGTATTGAGGACTCCCCCCAAGATGTTGCCCATTGCTTTCCTCACTTTAGCTGAATCTGCCCTTGCTGCGTTGTGAAATCCACGGCCTGTGACCACCGAGGAGTACCAACTGGTGAAATCATACCTATCACCTCTCCGAATTACACCTCCATCCACCAAGGTTTCTAGAGGTATATGCATCAAAGCCCCCAAACGAAGTACAGTCTTCGTTTGATAGATGCGAGTATCACCCCAGGCCTGATCTACTATATCCATCCGTGCCAAAATACTTGAGGCCTGTCGATAAGCATCGGCGAGGCCCTCCATGAATTTCCCTGTCTCAGTATGAACACGGCTAACCCACTTGTCTGCCTCCGTTTCCATTTTCTTCAAATCCTCTAAGGCAACAACTGACTCCTTCGGAAGCTCTGATGGACGTTCCACTGCTGGGTTTGCTGGTTCACCTGGACGTGCTAGATTTTGCATGTATCCTATCAAGGTTTTGTGCTCCTTCTTCAATTTCTTATGCTTCCCCTCCGTGCGGAGCAACTGATCCTTCAATGCCTGATAGGAGTTATCGAACTCCTCGATAACTTGGGCTCCCGTAGGACGACCCAACTCTACTGTGGTGATCACGTAATTTTCAGGCCTCTCCTCGGTTCGATCACAATCTTCCCTCGGAATAGCCACCTGAAGCGTGCGAGAGCCTGACTCATCAGTCGAGATCTTTGAAAACTTTCGGGCCCTTTTCTTCTGTAGTGGCGCACTGATCCTCCTGAGGAACTCCTCCATCTCAATGGCCGGATCCGTATCATCCTCGGGTTCTCTCCTCAACAACTTCGAAAATATTTCAAGAACTTCTTCAGCAACTTCAACTTCAAAAAAAGTGAGGAGAAATGAGAGAAGAGATTGTTTAAATAATTCTTCTCGGAGAATCCTGCTAAGTAGTGTTGGGGCTATTTTTAGCACCTTCATCAATTTTCCACTCTCTTTGTTCGGAATCTTCTAATTCAAGCGCAGTAGTGGGCTAGTCGTCAGCCGGTCATTATGGTAGTTGCCATTAATAATGATTCCTTCCTTGTAAAAATTCGAATTCTTCCTCTTAGTCTGCCAGTTAACTCTTGGCGATTTAAACAACTCGTGAGAAAAAAAAATTACTTGACTTGATTTAAAATTCCATTTTAAAATCTCGCAGTGTTTAAATAAATTCAACTCGAAAAATTTCGTGGGAGTTGTAAATTTATTTCCAACTTTTAAAATGTCTGTCATTTAAATCCTCGATTTCATAAAATTTGCCTTAGACATTTTAAATTTAAATTTTCTCTTTAAAATGTTCAACTCCGGGTGATTAAAAATTATTTGCCTGCTCGAAATAATTCATCCTCTGAGATTTAATTTCCGTTAGGAAAATAATATAGGCAAAACGAAATTCCTCTGAAAATATTAAAATTTCCCTTAGGAAATTAATTTTAAAATTCTGTCAATTCACGGGTGCCGTTTAAAGAGGTTCATTTAATTTTCCATTTGACCCATGAAAATATTCATCAATATTAAATCTTCCCCTTGAAAAATATTCGTCATCCTTCAACTGCCTTTGGAAAATTTTAAAACTCATCAAATCATCCTTCCATGCCAAGGGCGTATTTTTCCCTAGTGAAATGTTATCTCACTTAGAAAAATTTTCTAACATTTTCTCTGTTGGCGTACTTGACCCTTGGTATATTTTTTATCTGATTAAAAAAATCTCCATGCCTTGTGAAAATTTTAAAAAAAAATCTCATCCTCCCTTAGGCGTATATTTTTTTGTGTGGAGTCCACATTTAAATTCCCACGCCTTAGTTTATTTTCCCAACCTCTCAACACTTCAAGGGCGGATTTCTTTCCTTGGCACTTTATTTTATTCAAATTTAAAAAAATTTCCATGCCTTAGCATTATTTCTCCACCCTCTTGACCCCTTGGGCGCATTTAGACACATGAGCTTTTAATCTTCATCATGGGCGCATTTAGCCCCTTCAACTTTTATTTCCTTGCCTTAGAAAATTTCAAGGCTTCTAACTTGATTTTCCTTTTACCTTGGGGGCGCAAATATGTGTGCTAGCTTTTATTTTCAAACACTTAGGCGTTTTCAAGGCCTCATCACAAGGTGGGCGCAAATGAGGTGATGTGCTTTCATTCTAAATGCCTTAGACAATTTTCAAACACCTCTATAACCTTGGGCGCATTTCCACTAGGCAACTTTTGTTTCATGCCTTAGAAAAAAAATTTATAAAATCATCTTGGCTGGGCGCATTTCATAGGCTACATTTTCATGTGAGGGCGCATTTTGACCTTGAAGCTTTTGTTTTTGCCTTAGGCGTTTTCCTTTTACTTAACCCCTTGGGCGCATTTTGAGGTATGAGCTTCCATTTGAGGGCGCCTTTTGCTAGGTGGGCTTTCAATTCCATACTAAGCCGCTTTTACTTAACCTCTTGTTCCTTAGGCGCATATTAGGGGTCTTACTTCCATTTTTGCCTTAGAATTAAAACTCTTGCAAGGTGGGCGCATTTACTAGGCCAAGCTTTCAACTTGGGCGCATTTCTCATGTTGGACTTTCAATTATGCCTTAGGCGTTTTTAGCCTCTTGACCCCTTGACTTGGGCGCATTTCCTAGCTGGAGATGGGCGCATTTTGCAGCTTCATCTTTTATTCCCTTGCCTTAGGAATTTTCAACTTGAGGGCACACTTGGAGGGGTCAACTTTCGATTTGTGCCTTAGAACTTTTTTCAACATTTTCAACAACTTGAGGGTGAGGGCGCATTTGAGGGGTGCCACTTCCGTTTTAGACTTAGAAAATTTTAAAGCTACCAATCTTGAAGGTGGGCGCATCATAGAGCCTCTACTTTCAATTCCAACACTTAGAATATTTCAAGAGTTTGATCAAGGTGGGCGCATTTTCTCTGCTCAACTTTGAATTTTGTACTTAGAAAATTTCCAGATTTCATTCTTGAGGTGGGCTCCTTTTAGAGCTCTTGCTTTCATTTTCCCATACTTAGAAAAATTTTCATGTCTCTGCTTGCTATTGCTTTTGCATTCTATTTTTAGCAAGTTGTGCTATTTTTAGCAAGTCCCTTGATTTTCAACCTCTAAGGCTCCGTTTTGCCTGAAAATTTCATCATATGATCTTCTTCACCTTGTGAACCTGTTTTGCCAGTCCTCTGCCCTGACCTGCTATTTATAGCCACCTGCTATTTATAGTAAGTTTTGACTTTCTGACTTCAGTAGCTCCGTTTTGCCTGAAAGTTGCAGCGCTTGATCTTGATAGCTTGAGTGTTACTCTGATGCCAACCTCGGGTGCAGACCTGCTATTTATAGCCGTGCCCTGACTTACTAAAAATAGTAAGTTCTCCGATTTCGCTCAAATTTTGCCAGCAGGTACCTTGAAGTGTGCTGACATTGGTGGGGTGCTTCGTTTCGGCTATTTTTGGATTTTACCCCTATAAAAGTGGAAACCCTAATTTGACTTGTATGTATCCCGAACGGTCTCCGTTTGACTTCGTTCCTTCTGCATGTCGTTCTGTTTGCTGAACTGGAGTGTTGGGGGCGGCTGCCAGAGTGTACCTGCTAAAAATAGAAACTGCCCGAAAAGTGACTCATCCACTACCGGATGGTTTTGCATGTCATATTGCCCGTGGGATCTCAAAAAACCCAGAAAAACCCAGAAAACTGGTCTGCATGCATGCACTGGCTAAAAATAGTAAGTCCTTAAAACTTGATCTTCTCCGCTTGCATGTCACACCGTTGCGAAGCTCTCGAAAAACCCATAAAGAAAAACCCGACATGCGTTGAAAAACACTGCATGCGAACCCTAAAAATAGCCTCCGAAGGCTGAACTCTGAAAGTGATCGTCTTGGTTTGCATGTTACATCATTGCGAAGGTTTTGGAAAACCCAGAAGGATTCTCCAGACATGCATCTGAAAAGCTCATGTGGAAACCCTGAAAATGGCTCTTGAAGCCCGAATCGGGCCAAAAAATAGCACCGATCCGGCTCAAAATTTACGCAGTAGGCGTTTTGATGTTACCCGTGATGCGTTGGAACCGAGGAATTCAAAATCTCAATAAAATAGTCCCAATTGAATACTTACTAAAAATAGTAAGTTGCCGGAATACAGTGAAAATTTAGGGGGACTCTGCTGGAAGTCTTCTGACTGCTGTACTAAGCTTAGATTTCAATTTCGTGACTCAGTTTGACCCTTAAAAGCCTGGATGGCGGGAAACCCTAATTTCACATATTTGAACAATACTTTAACCTGGGTCAAACGACAGGACATCCCCGGAAGGACCAGAGACAAGAGAGAGAGCGAACCAAAGCCAAAAGACCAGAATGGAGCAAAATTTAGGGGGTCCCCATCTTGATGGGGTGATGTGTGAAAAAGGTCACAACAGTACCCCCAACTGAAGAACTCCAACACTCCCACCAATTTTGTATTGTTCACCGCACCTACCTCCCTACATGACTAGACAGGCATTAATGCACAAGGTGATGATGTGTCTTCTAGAAGGGTCCACAAGCACAAAAGTATCAATTAATAATGAGGACGTGACTCCACATGTACACCCAGTTGTGCAAACGAAGAGGACAATGAGGGCAGCCATTAAGGAGGTAGTTAGGATTCCAAACCATTAGGGGCTCTCACCATTACTACAGAGAACAATTGCAGTTCGTAGGGGGCATTTTTCCATGCCTCCCAAGGCCATTTCTGCAAATGTAAGCACATTTCCAGTTGTGATTCAAGGGGAAACAACAATCAATTGGTACAGACTATCCCTATTGCATACCAATCTTGAGCTGGTGGCCATGATTGTGGATTTTGCTGCCCTTTTTGGGTGTATAAGGAGC